>JAPDEI010000025.1:0-535452 GCA_027569055.1 Aspergillus baeticus
GGGGTTTTTTTGTTTTATTTAAGTTACCCCCCACCCAGGGTTCCATTTTGGGAAACACCCCCAAACCTATGCAATTTAATTTTTTCACGGCCCAAGTCCCAGCCACCCAAAAACCCAGGCAAATTTATCTTTTTTGTTTTTTACACGGTTTTTTACCCCCCCCCCCCCCCCCCCCCAAATTTCCAGCCGGGACCGCTAGAAGCAGCCACAAAGTATCTCCAAGTCGTTCAGGTGGAGATCCCCAGCGAGTCGGACCTGAAGGACCGGTTAAATCGCTTGAGCGGCATCCCCAGCGGTTTACCGAGCTCGAACAAGCAGGGGCTGAGTTCGAGGTGGAAGGTTTCTATGCCGGCAAGGACGTGAAGATCGTTGATGAGGCGTTGGCCCGAGGCCCCGATGCTCCTCCTCCTGAGCGCCTGGCGCGCAATCAGCTACGGCTGAGCTAGTACAACGGCGAGGATGACAAGGATTTCAAGAAGGTGGTTCGGGTTCTTACCCAGTGGGCGTCCAAGATTGTTCTTCCGGAGGAGGATAAGGCGGCCGCCAATGTGTCGAATGCGACGTTTTCGGGTTCTCACAACTCTGGTTTGCAGCAGGGGCAGAATGTAGGAACTCTGAAGGGGTTCAGTTTCGGAAGAGGTTAGATAGTTAGGCAGTTGATCTATTCATACTTCCAGATTGGAGTTTCAACCCCTTATAGGAACTACCAGTACTAGGTCGCACACCATGCTAGGCAGCTGCCTCACTAGTAAAGCTGATGACCTCGATGCGGGTTGCTGGGAAGTTTCTGCTTGGCCACAAGGTGTATCATTATCATTGTCGTAAGGCTTAATGCAGATCAAGCCGGAAGAGAAAAAAAAGCAACAGTCTGTCAATTTCCCTGTCAACGTCAGGTAACATGCTAACTTGAAGATTTGTCGATTATGCCATTCTTGTTAAACAACGAAGACGAAAAAAAACGAAGCTTGGAAAAAGTGGATTCGCATCATTCATTAGCGTTAGAAACAAAAGCACACAGAAACGACTCGCTCACGTACACTACCGCCTGAGGACAGATGGGTTCGCCAGTCCAGCGTATCGCCAAATCATCTCTTGATCTTGCGCCGGCAACGCTCGAACTTCTTGCTTCAGAAGAATTTCAATGGACAATTTAAGCCTGCCCTGTCTGTCTGACACTGCTTCTGCTTCCCGAAATTTGTTTCGCCCAAAAAGATACCGATGTAGTTGACCAAGGAGCATACTCGCTCGGACCTGACATTCACGGTCCGACGCCTGGAGCCGGCTCACGGCGTCGTTTATATACCCAGTAACCCAGTAGTCATTTTCCATCCTCGCCCAGTGACCAGCCAAGACTTGAGAGGCAAACGCGAAGTATTGTGTTGTATTGCTCCAGGTACACGTACCTTCTACCATCTTGGGTGAGGTCCGGTTCCAGAGATCAACAGCTAGAACGACCGCCAGATCATTATCTTGAGAATAGGGGCTGTAAAATAGGGAATATGTGTAATCGTGCAGGATCGTCAGTGCCGTATCAGAAGCCGGGCCTCCCGGTAAGGAATCAGCAGCTTGATGGGCGCCTTTGTAGTAATTGACGATCGTAGCTTGATTGCTTTGTGTGAGCTTCCATTGTTTTGCGTAATACACCCACATGGAGAGGACAAGAGGATGACCCGCGCCAATGACATGTTCAAAAATATGAAGCGCCCGGAGCTGGCCGATTCGGAGCGCCCAGAGGAAGCAGTCGGTGTCCATGTCAGACAGCGCGCGGAAAAGTCGAGCGATTGGGCTTGTTTCGCCCAGCCTATCTCGCAGCACATTCCGGAAGCGTATCAGGAAACCGACTTTCAGGAAGGAATTTTCTCTTAAAGAGACGGTGACCCCATACAGGTAGCGACAAATGCGCCAGAGGCGAACCATGAGCTGCGGATCTGGAGTACACACAACTGATTCCATCTCGTTGAGAACGCAACCAAGCTTCAATATACCTGCATCGCGATTCTTGGATCGTATCAAGGACCCTGCGCCCCATACTTCGTCGCTGAGAGTTTTCCAGCGCCCCTCTCCGTTTGTGCGGCCGCTGGGATCCAGCATTTCCGTAGAGCTAAAACTCCACTGCTGACTCTTGAAGAGGGAAGAGACATAGTCGTTAACACTGGCCAGCAATTCTTCCTGCTTAAGGTATAATTGCGGGTCCCGAATTGTAACGATTGTTCCGGGATAATGTAGGTCTACCAGGGCTTTTTTCAGCCGCTTCATCCAGTCTTCATCTTCGATTGAAAGAAACCATGCCCCTATACGATTCCTCTTTGGCTTAGACAACCGTGTCTGGACTATGCGGGCTGAGCCCGTCGCTTCGTTGATCTCCTCATGGTCCTCCTCGTTGTGCTTCTTGTTGGTCTGCAGCCCAAAAAACCGGATGGCCCAAAGCATGCTGCTCTTACTAAAGTCAAGAACTATATCAGATCATGGTACAGAGACATTTCTGTGTGTGGAAAGCAGGTATATCACGTACTTAACAGTGGGCAAATAAAGTAAATTGATTATCGCCAACGTCTCGTCTAGATTCTGGTTCAACTCGTGGTATATCCTTTGAAGCGTCTCCCTTTTGCCGTCCCACGCTTCAGCACGAGACAGGTGGTGATTATTCATGGCGAATGGAGGTTTGACTGCGTAATAATACGGTTTGAAGGAGACGATAGTGGGCAGGAACAAACTGAATTTGGTCTGACTCGCACCCGTAGCATAAACAGTGACCCAGGCGCTGAGAAACAGACAGAGCATCTAAATCACTGGATGAAAAATTCAACGACTGTACCACAGCTTGTAGAGATTTCCGGGAAATTTGGAACATGACGGTAGGTAAAGGAAGAAATACGTCAAGTCGGTCAAGCTGCCTCTCCGTGAGACTGACGCCCCTCATGGACGAGGAGGCCAGCGCACGAGCGTTGCCCTTGTGAAAGGCGACCACTACGATTCGCCGCCCCCAATCCGAAGACTCCGGTTGGTTCATTTAAAAGTTTCTCGCAGCTGCACGAGCAGGGGTTCTACCTTGGCCCGGCACTCTTATTGGATACGATGCAACGGGAAACCGCCACCTTGGTGGAAGTGGGAGAGGTATAGAAGGCTTTCGACATACTCCGGCGGGTTGAGAACACCGCAGGCATTCCTGCGTATATCGATTCAGCGTATCTGAGATTTCTTCCATGCTGCGTCATGATGGATTTGGTGCCAGTGTAGGGGTCTGGCTTGTGCATAAATACTTCTCTTGTTCCCGCGTCCGAAAAAGAATCTCTCTCTTTCTCCAGGACACTCAGGGCCAACAAGGATTTCTCCCGATCTCCCCTTTTTTTTTACTTCTCAACTTTCTCTCTTCTCGTCAAGCCACTCCTCGTCTCTTAAGCTACTATGTCCGATGTCACCCCACAATTGTCCCCTCCCGAAAAGAGGCGCTCAGAATCTCGCGCAGAGCTTGTGAAGCAACTCCAGGCCTCTGCTGATACTTCCATCCGTCGGCTACAGGAATCAAAAACTCTGACCGAGTCCTGGTCGCTGGCTGCACGAGTATTCCCCCAAGCGATTGTCATCTTGGCCGCTTGTTTCATGGCGGGATCCGAAACCCAGGTGCGATCACTGCAGCTGAATATTGAGATCCCCGGTTTAGGCCGACCGTATGTATATAGCGTGTCTTTTTTGTTAGATAGTTTGCGAAACTGATCCCATTCTCCAGACAGACTTCCCTCAACTGTCTACTTGAGCAGTGCAGTATTTTGGGAAGAAGGGCTTTCGAGCAGTCAGGAATGGGTATGCTTAAGATAAGAAGCAAAGTTTCATCCGCCCAGGACAAGGTATGTCCTTCAGCATAGTTTAAAACCTCAACTGCTGATCCATTGTTTAGCTTGACTATATCATGCATTTGGTTGGCAATCCGCGCCAAGAGGCTGCTCTCCAAGCAGAGCTTGAGGATTTCCAAACACTGGCAACCGAGCTCGGAACGGCAGTCGGAGCCATATTACAGGGGTTTTCGGAGTGGAGTGAATTTACTGATGCCTTGAGGCTGAGGCTCAATGACAAAATACCGAAGGCTCAGGCTTCCAATGCAGAGGTTAGTGCTGCACAGGATCATTATGACAAAACCAAGGAAGAGCTCGAGAAAGCCGAATCCGACTATACAAAACACGATAACGTGTTGATTGAACTGATTGCTGCCGAAATCCCCAAATCTTACACTCAGGCAGAGATGTTCGAGCAAATCTCAAAGATCGTGTCCGAGGATAGTGATCGTCGGTCCTCCTCTTCTTTATGTTCACGGCTTATACTGACAGCTATACAGACTGGCCTGGGCTTAAAAAGGTTTTGAAATACTTCTGGAGCGGAGAGAAGCGTAACGAGAAAGCCGGGGAGGAACGGGTGAAGGCGCGTATACAAGATCTTACGGAAACAGTAAAGATTTCCTCCGCCAGTGCTGAGCGCGAGACTCTGGCAGCTGAACAGAGGATCGAAATTGCCAGGGATGGGGTGAAGAAGGCAGAAGCTATTTTGGAGAATGCAAAGCGAGAGAACGCGGCGGCATTTGCGGACCTCATGCGACTCTCCCAGAGCCAGTCTCAGGCTGCGCTTGAGTTACTGGGCGAGGGCAAGCTCGAGCTGGTTAGCTGTATCCTTATGTCCCTCCTCCCGTCCCTAGTTCTAATACATGTGGATGCAGACACAGATTGAGGGCATACTGGGGGAATCGGCTCACAATCTGAGGCTCCTCCGGGACCAGTTATCAAGGCTATCCACCTATTTCATTGAACT
Source organism: Aspergillus baeticus (assembly GCA_027569055.1). NCBI lineage: Eukaryota > Fungi > Ascomycota > Eurotiomycetes > Eurotiales > Aspergillaceae > Aspergillus > Aspergillus baeticus. The sequence goes on from JAPDEI010000025.1 coordinate 4,798, forward strand.
ACACGATCTCGTGGACACCACTGTCAGTGCCTATCAGAGCTTCCAGCGTTCGCTAAAACAGGGTCAAGGGAGCCAAGAGGGGGGGTTCACCGAATGGGACAGACGAATGAAGCAGGTACGGCGTTCATATATGAACAAGCGTTCCCTTACCGGACCCGCCGACTAATTTCGCATCCACAAATAGTACCTCTTGAAGAATATCTTCGACATAAAAGGACGGCTGGCAAGCATATCGGAGAGCTCCGATGCTTATGTACATTTATGGCGAGGCTATATTAGCATCGGCCTCGGCAAGATGGAGCAGCTCAGCCGCACTGACATGGAACTATACAAGACTGGGCTTGCCCAGCTCCGTGAGTGGTGCGAGGACTCTACGCAGGAGATTGAGCAGTTGACCGCTCAGGTGTGTTCCCTCATTTGAGCTTTATTTTGCTAACTTCCGGATGCTGAACATCGATATAATTGCAGCGCATAACCGATATTTCGAAGCACATCGATGACAGCGTGAGATCCGCTCTGGAGGAGGCCGAGAAGCGATGGGAGTTCTGGGCGGGAGAGCAAGCTGGGTTGAAATGAATAGCATTCATCAAGCCCCAGGGATAATAAGCTAGGGCGACTCTGGCTGGTGAGGATTCAACATCTACTAGGCGATATATCTTTCATACTTCCTGGTTCATGTCTCCCGCTTCAACTTCGGGATCTTCCTTTTTGCAGTTGTACTTGATTCAGAATGCTAAATGCCAATGCAACCTATTTGGTAGAATTTACTTCGTATCCTTAGCTCTTAGGATATGTTTATTGTCAATATAACCTCACCTGTCTCGCATAATTCGTTTCAAACATCCTCTATATGCTTTTTGAGTTCAGGATGAGAAAGTAGTCTTAAGATAATGAACAATGAGCCTAACTTACCAAAGCATATGCCTGATAAAGAGCATCAAGCTTTATCAATATCTCGAGGCTGTCAACATGTAGAACCAGTTGTTGGATTTCCCTATAATAATCACAACCCCATTTCCCCCTTTGTTATGTAATTCCCTTTACTAGACCTAAAAGTATACCTTCTTGGCACCTATTAAAATCTTTTAGGTGCCAGAGTCCCTTACCTAGATACAACAATTAGTCTAGGCCAGTACGAGTGGTTGTAAAGAGTGGGTTCACATTACGTACTGCATCTCCGGATCGGCGTATTTTTGCGTTTTGAGCTAGGTACAGGAGAAAAATAGCCGGGGTTGTTGGCAAAGTGGCTATGGTAACTGGCCATTGACTAGCTTCAAGCAACGCGACAGATTACTATCACTATTCCGTACGACTCTTTAACAGACCCAAACAACAACTGCGTCAATTTAGACCCAGTTGTGAAAATATTATTCGTGATTTCGTGATTCTAGCGTCCAAATCCAGTAAGCTGCACTCAAGCTCTCCCCCTGGCGATATGAAAACCAACGCTCCCCAACAATAAGCATATCGAGAATCCGCCCAAATGGTGCCGACTCTGTTTCTGTGTCGGACAAGAGGTGCATGCCTGCTATGCCGAGAATGAACCACTAACCGTCCAGACGTATCAGGCATAAGTGCCCACTCAATTCTTCCTTGCCCGTAATTAAGATGAAAGAGGCAGTTACTCCTCGTCCATGGATTCATCGGGAGATCCTTTTTCACAGAGGGCTCGATAATCTCCGATAGAGTCCAGTTGGTATGGCCACTTTCCGTGAAAACCTCTCTTCTCAGTGACATCAGTCTCCCATCCCGGTCCTGGAAACCAATTTCTATATATGATCGGGTCCCTCTTGGTGAAAATAGACTAAACCAATCACGCCAGCCTTGAATTGTTAAAGGAGTTCCTGGTAGTAGGTTTAGATTTTTGCCGTGATCCATTTCGATGCCAAGAACACAGAGATCTCCATTTGGGTCTTCATAGCAAATCAAGTCGGTGTCTCTCAAACACCAAGCCATATTGGAATGGGATGCGACTTCGAATCTGTCTTTTGCCAGGGATCCCTCGGTCCAGGTATCAGTAGCATTGTCACGAGTCATCTCAGCTAGAAAGCCGTCTTCGGTCACATATGTAAGAGACATATGCATAATATTATGGCTGAACAGACAAAGAGGAGTGCCGTGTCGAGCGCGGACAATTGGATTGGGGTAGATACGATCCTTTCTCTCGCTATCGTCGCCCATGTCAATATATGCTAATTTGATATATCCTGTTTCATCCTGAAATGCGATATAACCCTTCCAGGTCGGTGCGAACCCCGTCGGCCCGGAAACTGGTAGTATCGCAAACGACGAAAGACCGATTCGGGCGCCTCCAATCAAGGCTGGACATGGCACACTCGATATCGGGGGCCGCAGTAAATGATCAAACTTTTCCGGAACCCATTCGTATCCAGGAAACCCCCCTAAGGCTACTGGGAGTGTTACGAGCCGTCTTTTCTGTTAAGATCTCATTAGTATGTTCCTTTCAGAGTGGCGAAACTCGAATATACCTCAATTACTTTCCAGCTAGCCTTATTCGCGTTCATCGAGAGCATCCATAGTCTAGGACTAAGGTTATCGATAGAGCAAGTTAGAAGCCTTTTCCGGTCTCGATTGACTTGGATAAAGAAGGACTTACTTCCCGTGTAGAGAAGTATCACCTCCAACACCGCACCAAAATAGCCCTTCAGACGTAGAACTAGTGGTCAAATGGTTGTTGTGAATCATTTCAGACTGGGAGCTCAAGGAGGTTGTCATTAAAGGGGAACTTTTGGCAATCAAAGATGCGTTAGCAGCAGCCTTGAGAGAGTTCTCTCTCTGTTCTAATGCGTCGCCTTCCAACATGCTAACATTTTCGGTGTGGAAAAGGCGGCCACCCAGTGTGACCTGCGTTGCGAAACCATCGCCTTGAGAAGTTAGCTATTCTTCTGAGAGAAATCGGTAAGCGGAACTATTTTTTACCATAGTCCTCTAAGAACTCTTCAGCCTTTCTCCTGTCGTCTGTGTTGCGGAGCTGTAGAAGCCGGGCTTGGCAGTCTTCTGTTATGGTGAGTGACCTTTTATCGAGGAAAAGTATAAATTTGGGGTACTAAGACAATCAGAATATCAGCAATTGTTGACATAAATTGGGAAAGGTTATACTTACCCGGTGCGAAACCTCTAACTTCTTGGTTCTGGACATTTTCCTGTGCTGATGCAGGGATGTGTGCCAATTTCGAGATTCCAGTCTGCCGCCTGCAGCAATGGTCTTCCTGTATATCAACTTAAGAAACAGTACCATCAAGTATAGTATAAAGACAATACATCAACCCCTTGATCTCATGCTGTGAAATGCCAGTGTGCACACCCTGCTGATGAGTCTCGCTCTCGATTCGTACGACTTCAATCTCAGTCTTCTCATCTTGAACGTTCTCAGGGCCTTCGGCAGGATTGTAGTTGAACCTGAAAGCTGGACACCCCGGTTTGTTTGTATTAGCAATTTTCAGGTGACGAGTTCGTCCAGCTGGTAAATTACAGACCTGTATACTGAGCGATTTCTGGTATCCCTAGCTGGCGGGAAACGACAATCCCTTTTAAACACGAGGTGTTGTTCTTCAAGAGACCGGCCCATTCTTCCTTCGTAGTTGGTAAGGCGCTGTTAAAGGTCGTGTCCAGATTGCTAGGCGGTTCTGCTGCCTCGAAGCGCTCGTACCGAGCAGCAGAGGGTTGCGGTATTAAGTCGCCCATCGAAGAACTAAATTCACAAAAGCAGGCAGTGAAGTACTCGAGATATCAAATACGAGGTCGCACAATGTGATGAGATTCAACGGTAAGTTACCTCAAGGTGTTGGCAGGTAAGCGCTCGACTTCTGCCCCTCAGCCTACCCCGCTTCGTTTCACATGACTCCCAAAACCCCATGGGATGCCCTCTGAGGTCTTTAGTTTAACTGCCTAGGAGGTTGAGATCTTATATATAAAGGTCTAGAGTATATTTAGAGAGAAAAAATGGCTCTCATGCAACAGATCTAGACAAGCTGGATCACCGGTTCGTGTTAGGGGCTAGATGCTCCAGAATTACATCGTATACTTCAACCAGGCCCACTCTACTAGTGGGCAACAGCGGGGTAGCTAGACAACATCTCCAGTGCACAGACACCCCATTTTCCTCGGCAACTATGTATTCCAATCCAGCAAGCACTAGTTATTAGTGTCTACAGTACCCTACTATCTCCGACGTCACAGACTGACTAGATACATTCGATCAGGCAGCTACGTGGCGAAGCCCGAGAAGAAGGCATCAACAGTTGGTGAAGCATCATCTTTCCACTACGTAATCGGACTATCAAGCAACTTTTTCACATTATGAATGCATATAGACCATCTCAGCCTATCCTGAGTATAGTATTCACGGCACCAGCCAACATGAGCTAATTATAGAGGAACTATTGGCCTTAAATCATAAGGGACAAGAACTAGTAGAAGCTGATAGTGTGTTGACTAAACGGAGTGTTAAGCACTAAAATTCGCTTCAAGATTAGCTTGTTCTCCTTCTAGAAGCAGTTCTTAAAGCCGCCCACGGTCTACAGTAGATACTGAAAGAAACTAGTGAGGAAATAAAAATGCACAGGGGTATAAAAAGCCCTCGGGGCTATCATTACAAGGGCTAGCCCCCCATCCTCACTCATATATTATCATGTATTTGTCTGATTGCGCATTGCAACCGTCAAAGCCTCAACAAGATCAATACAGTTATTAGCAAAGGCAATGCTCAGCGCCGTCCAGCCATCTTCTTGCGCCGCAAAGGGATCCGCACCGTGCCTCAACAGCACGCGCGCAGCCTCCACCCGCGAGTTCACAGCAGCGGTCATCAGAGGAGTTATCCCGTTTGCATTCCTCCCATTCGGATCAACGTGTCCCTCTTCGAGGAGCATGCGGACGCCCTCGTGACTTCCGACCATAATAGCCACAAAGAGCGGTGTATGGCCCTGGTCCGTCACGGCGTGGACATCAACGCCAGCTCGCAGCAGAGGCACCATGTTCAGGGGCTTGTCGAACGCCGCGGCGAAGTGGAGTGCGTTGCGCTTGGTCGGTCCTGGCTCGGTGATGTTGACGTCTGAAGTCGTTCGCAGGATCAGTTCGACGGTCTCGTGGTTGCCGAAGCCGGCGGCGGCGAGTAGTGGATGGACACCCAAAGCGCTCCCCTCTGTATAACTTGTATTATCAGGGTCTAGAGTGGGTTTCTTGGCCGCCAGGGGGCCAATCCATCTTCTGAGCTCTCCGAGAATTTTTGTATAGCCACTATGTTCTCTCGTCGCAAATTGCGTCATCCCCTTGGTTTTTGATACGCATTATCGTTAGAACTCGCTAGTTGTCAGAAGTGACTAAGATCTACCCACCTGGTGATTGGCGTGGATACTATAGTTTGCATAACCTGGCAGTATAGCCGACTGTTGGGGAACAATCTACGCCCTGTCAGCAGAGCCTGCTAAAAGGTGAGAGCGAACAGGATATTACCAAGCCTAGGGTTTGATATGATAGATTCCCATAAAAGCACGACATGGCAACCGGGGCGATTCGCTGCGAGTTACGAAACTGAACCTGGATCCTGGCGAGCATTTTGGAGCCCGGTTGCATAGATAAATAGTTGTTCCCTGTTACACAGGTTCACACCCACATCAAGAATACAAGCGTTATATGCCGCAACTCAGCTGCCTATGCCGCCAGATGCGGTAACCCTGAAGATAGAACGTCCGGTGCCGAAATCCGAGTAAAGCTTGTTATCTTGCCTCCGGAAGTCTACATCGTAGCACCACCACTACTTACTTAACTTCCGGCAGGGACCTGAAAAGCCTAAATATGAGTCAGGTCTTACCGTAAACGCATCTGACTTGGCAAATTCTACTTCTCTCATCAAGCCAACAACATCAAGCCATGGAGCCCAATGCCGGTATCAATGTCAACAGCCGGTTCTTGGAGCTATGCGGCATCACAGCAAGCGCCGACTCAAGCAGCAGCAGCATATGGCACTCTAATCAGACTGGCAGCGGTGACGACGACAAAGACGCCCGCGAACGATTTGCCTCTGTTATTTCCTTACTACGAGACTACGTTACTGCCTTTTCACCTACAGAAGATGTAGCCGGTCTCCCACCCCGAGCCCGCATCGACGCGATCCTCATCATGTCTCTTAGGCTAGCCAAACAGAAACTTCTCAGGAGCCTCTCGGCTGCTACGCAGGCAGTGACGTCCGATGATGCTGAAGAGCGACTGGAAACGCTATTCTGGGGCCATGATCAGGCTATCTCAGTACCAGTGTCGCTCGTGAACAACCCCTGCAGTATTCGAATTTCGGCGCTAGATTACGTCCTATGGTATGGGGATACAGGCGGGCTCGAAACGAACTTGATTGTGCTTCGAGTGGATGAGGCGCTGGGTGGCATGGTGGAAGAGTAGGGACAAGAGTATTACCTCGCGGCCCTCGCCGCAATATGTCAGTCACTCCTCGTTACCCATCTGGGGAGCTTCACTAGCGGCATATATTCTAACAAGGTTCTAGTAATGATTCACCATAATCGGACAAAACAAGACATAATTCAAGACACATACGGAATTGTCACTGACGGCTTGAAGTGGATTTTCCTGCATGTGAATAAGAAACATGAGGTAGGACTATTATCCAAATTCTGTTAAAAGAAAAGCTAATTTATTTCTTACAATATCTAGTGTTCTTCTATAAAATTCAATTGGTTAGCGGGTGAAACACAAGCTATTGTCCGCCTTATTGGTCAGATTATGGACCATGCAGTCAAAGTGAAGATGATGTGTGAAGAATCAGAATTAATCAAACTTGGACTGTCACTTGAATGGAAGAAGATGGCAGCAATTTGGAATTCACCGCAACAATGCAAATATTCAAATAATAGTGAGGAGGAGGAGGAGATGGAATCGCTTAATTCCCAAGGTGAGTCTCTCTAGCCTTGCATCCCTGAACTCTTTTCAACACCAGAAGCACTTTCTGTTCATTTTCTTATATTATATTAACAACTTCATTCTAACCAATCGCAAGATCACTCTATTCAACATTCTACATCGTACCTCACCATCAAAATAGATTGGCTTGCAGACCTCAAAGAAGGATTCAAAGACCTTCTTCACCGGGCAAAAAGAGGAGAGGGAGTTGAGCAACGTTTCGAGGAACTTTTTAAATCGGCCAGCGTAAAGAGGACTCAGGAGCTCTCTGGCAAGCAGCGAAAGGGTATCGAATCTCTCGCCGTGACTGATATCAACCCAAATGATTTGATGAAAATGTTCGACCTCCAGCGTGAGGCCAGGCCGACCTCTCACTGGAGAGTAGCACCATGGGAGATGCGCATAGTGTCAAGCCACCTGGGTAAGAGTCGGATCCTGTAGTCCTAACATCAGAAGAGGCCTGGCTAACATTGCTCAGCGGTGACACTAGGACAAATCAAGCTGGTGTACGGCCGCACCGAACAGAACGAGGCGGTTATACATCTTACTATCGATGCAGTATTCCTCGACGTGCTCGCAAACATCAAAACGAAGTTCGGACAGTACGAAGAGGGAAAGGGAAGGGGGAAGAGGCCATCCACAGAGAGTACCCTAAACCGAAAGAGGCTCCAGATGGCCCTCGAAACACACATTTCTTACACTTATCCCACCCGCCAGAGGAAAAGGATCGTGGACAAACTCATACGAGGACGCATGAATTACAGTCTGTGGTATGGCAAGCCTAAGGAGGCCGAGACCAACCTACTGGTCGTGGAAGCGAAGCACAAGAACTTCCTGGCAGCTGGCCGATACCAGGCCATTTCCTACATGGGTAAGTCGCTTACCGACTCCGCAGACATTCTGATTACTTATTATCTATGCCAGCCCTAATCCAGCACGCCCGCTGCAAAGCCCGCCGAGCCAAGACCCCGATATATGGGGTTGCGACCGACAGCCAGGACTGGGATTTCATCCGTATGGATGCGACGGGGAATGTAAGAGCACCCATGCCTCATTGACGAGAGGGCAAACGAGGTACTGACTAGTCCAGGTCGACATCCAGCCATTCAGCTGGGAAGCTAATCAGGGATCTCAGATAATCTCGCTATTGCACAAGATCATAGCTGAGGCATCAACGCTTTCGCCTGTCCCGTCGCGCGATATGACTCGTGAGAGAACCGTGGAAGAGCTTACAGGCATTCGCCTCACAAAGAGCGACGGATCACCAGCCTAGTACTGTAGTGCTTCGACTTCCCACAATAAGCACCCCCGCCGTGCACACCAGCAGGTTCCCGCGTTGTAGTTAAAAGAGCGATTGCGGCACCCGTAAAGCCTTTTTTGCACGAGGCCAGCGTGTAGATGGTGTGCTTGTCAGGGACACGGGTGTTCTCCTGATCCGCATACCCAAACCCCTATGTATAGATGGTCTCGCCGGGGTAGACGACTCCGATGGAGAATTAGGGTGCCTGGAAGAGTTTCCGGATAGCCTCGATGGTGGGTGCAATTGCGTCCAGTCCAGGAGTCGGTTAGTCGATCGAGCTCTTTGTGCCGCGGTCAAGAGAGTACGTACCGTGCGGTTGTAGCAGCCCAATCCTGCTCGAAAGGGCTGTCGGAATAAGGGACAGCCGTCTTGTCCATGGTGAGCCCTGAGAAGAAAAGAATCAATGGCGGGCAGGGAAGGTCACAGATAAAAGGAGATCCTTCATAGCCATCGGGCGGCGCTTACTTTCTTTGTCTCGCCCTGGTTGTTTTCAGACGGAATGGCAGGTGAAGAATCCCACAACTTGAGCAGTTTGTATAATCTATACCAAGCTGAGATTTAGAAACAAAAAAAAAAGTTGGCAACGAGGGCATTAAGTGCTATAGTTTCACCCACAGCCAGGGCTAGTAGCAGGAGAGAACCTAGGTATCGCTCAGAGCACCAGGGCAGCCTTAAGAAAGAGATAACGTTAAAAAGAAAAGGCGCAGATTCAAAGTTGGCAAGCTTGGAGCTCCATGGAATCCATAATCAATGATCAAATTTAGTGCTCATACACGCTCCGCGTGCCTTCCACCACCTCCTATATGACCGCTCGGAAATATTACCCAATTGCCCCTTGTCGATGAGCCCGGTCGCGAATCTTGCGATATCTCCTCGCAGAGCGGATTCTGATCCCTCTCCCCCACAACTGGAACCCGACAGACGAGGCATTAGCAACAAACACCACACATGCAATGATGACAGTCGTCGTCTGCGCCCCGCTGTAATCGATCCACGGCTGCAGGCCAAACGTAAACGCGCCGCCAAGGACGTTGCGCAAAAAATTCGACAGCTGGACCACTTCGTCCTCGAGCTTCGGGTAGCAGTCGAGCCCATAGCCCATGGCGATAGCGGTCGATGCATTCAGGTAGACTCCGATTGCCACGAGTCCGAGCGCAGGTACGGTCCAGTGGAGGCCGTTCGCCGCGCCAACCCCGTACAGGACGACGCCGCCCGCGCCGGCGACGGGGACCAGTAGATATGCCCAGAGGCGATGCTCGGGCTCGTAGATGCCGCCGGCGGTCGTCCGGCGGGACAGGCGGAGGAGCAGCCGGTCGGTGAACAGGCCGCCCCAGAGGGAGCCGATTGCGGCGCCGATGAGCAGGGGCAGGGACAGCAGGCCCATGGTTGCGGCGTCGAAGTTGTACGGCGGAGCGGAGAAGAAGAGGGCGAGGGTTGTGAGGACCACGCCGACCACGAAGGAGGAGAGGCTAGACAAGAGGCTCATCCAGATCGCCGCGGGCAGCATGGCAACTTCGAACATGGAAAGCGCGACCTGCCAATAGCTTGTCTTGATGTCTGCGTTGTGCCGATACAGCGTCATTCTCTCTCCGTAGGAGAGTCTCTTGGTATCAATAACAGATCCGCGACCATGGCCAGAGATACTTTCCACTGCCGTGTTGATGATGTTTGTGTCGTCGGGTTTTCCTTTGGCAGGTTTGTCTTGAAACCGAGACTCTGCTTGCTCGCTTGTCAACCCTCCGATCTGGGTCATTGGAACACCATGCGTGTATTCGGCTTGAAAAGTCTCTCGCGCGAACCCTGTCTCTTCGGCACTAACAAGAATGATAGCAAACGATATGCCGAAGAATATAAGCAGGTAGTTGAAACACCAGGGCCACCCCTGTCGATCAACGATATAGCCCCCCGCGATGGGAGGGAGAAAGTTGCCCGCAATGCTGAAAAAACTAAATAACGCTAGGGTGCTACCCCTTTGATGAAGAAACGAAACATCCAATAGTGAAGTGATGATGGTGGAGTAGGCCGGCGCAGAGCCAAACCCAGCGAGAACCTGGTAGGCGAAATAGAGCCGCACGTTGGCCATGAAGCGGCCGCACAATAGCCCACATATAATCAGGACAGAGCCAAAGACATAAGGGAGGCGTCTGCCATACTTGATAGCCCAAGGTTGAATCAGTAGGACGCCGAAGCCGCACAGGATAACGAGCAGTGCTTGGCCGTAGGTCAGGTATGTGTAGCTTGTGTCGAGCTCGACAGTCCAAACAGTATAAGCCGGGGATGTCCAGGCAATGCTGGACCAGAAGTTAGCTTAACATTTTTCCTCATCAAAAGGGAGGCAGACAACAGATATACCTTGCGTTCGCCAGGAAAAGCCAGGTCAGATGCGCCGCATAGTGCCATAGCTTTTTCGCCCGCGACCAACGCTAGGAGAAGATGCAATGGTCAGACAAAACTTATGTGTCAGGCATAGAGAATTGGCCATTTTTACTCACCAAGGGGTCATTGGTCGTATCCGCTGGCCGTGGCATCAGTATAACTTCTCCATGGCTCGGATGTTGCCCAAAATCGGTATCTCCGTCTATGCAAAGTGGTCCAGTGAGTCAGTGTTCAAGATAACGTGAAGTAGGAACGACGAGGAGCCAGGTAGTCGTACCCTGCCGGACTAGAAGCACTGTACCAGGCGGAGGCTGGTTGGAGACCAGATAGTCGGGCTTGCTGGCAGTATTCTGCATTTTGAGATGAATTGCCAGACAGAAGATTGGCATTATTCTCGTCTTCTAGCCTGAGTACAAGGGGTCCTATATACTCCGAGCATTGCCCTACTCGGCATAGGTTTGGTCGAAACAATGATAATGATGCACTGCATTCGATACGATGCCCCCCATGCTGATTGGGTAAATCACCCAGCGCGAGGTAGTTCCGTCTGTTTTGATTCAAGGCTCTCTTCAAGCTTCCTTTTGAGGCTTCGGGCATACCAACTTCGCGAGTGTCATGCGAATAACCCCGGATTATCACCTTATCTGGAGTGGAGCTGCGTGAATTGACCACACTATCTCACTGATAACCTTGTCCTGTTAAAACTGCCTAATGGGGTTTAGTGACGGGGTTCCATATTCAGGCCCAGGCCCAGGCCCATGTGACTGAGCAATTCCAATATTTGGTATCCTGTTGAGACTGCCTATTCTGTCTTTATCATCCTTGCTATTTTCTCACAGTCTTCTCCCTACCCTTACTTGTGCCACCATCATCGACTACATCATAGATATGCCCAAAACCAGCCGAACACGCTCACGTAATGGCTGTGCGCAGTGTGTTCGTGTGAGCGTCAAGTGTAACGAGGCCCACCCAGTGTGCCAACGGTGTGGGCGCCTGGGTTTTGCATGCGACTATACTCCGCGATTGATATGGAAACCACATAATCCGCTACAGGAAGTAACCAGTTTCCGCATTGCGACGAAGCCAACGGCCGACCGCTCCCCAGTCTGTGTCTGTCCCAGCCGCTTGATGGAAGAGCAGCTCTATAATAAATGTATGCAGCTCTTATCTATCCGCCCTTGTTGAAAATCCCCTTACTCAAGACCGACCGGAAGTAGTCGTCACCAAAGGCAACGGTCTTCTACATTGGAACAGCATTCCCAACTCCGAAATTATCGATACGATAACGCCCCTTTACCACCAGTCTTCGGCAATCCGGTACGGTGTTGAAGCCTTAACGTCCCTGTGCAGCGATTGCTGTAAGATCTCCTCGCTCATTAGGGTCGACCGAGCTATTATTCAAATACAGGAGTTGCTCGGGTTGAAGTCCTCCTGTGTGGAGCGAAATGCCCTTGCTATCTCGATGACTCTCATGTCCCAAGTTGCGGTATGTGCTCTCGTACAATCGAAATTAACAAGTGAAATACTTAGTTTCTTTTTTTTTCCTTCTTTCAACTCTAGATGAGAGCGGGCTACGAATGGACCTTCCATATCTCCAACATCCTCCCATTGGCCCTGCACCTCGAAGGCAATGCTACCAATAATAGCGGCCGCACGACGACTAGGACGGGTGAGTCGCGATTGTTGCTCGAAGTGCTGGGCGGACTTGATATGGATGCATGGATCGTGGGCCGAAGATCAGAGCCACTGCATGTGTGGGCGAACTGGTGTATGGGCCGACAGGGGATTGAGCCCATCACCGGGCTGCCCCGTCCCCTGATAGATCTTCTTGCCCGCCTCTCGCGGCTGGAGGATGTGTCGGACGAGCTCCGGCAGTTCCTGGCCGAGTTATCGTGCGGTCACAATACGCTGCCGGGAATCTAGATCTCTGGCGTTGCTTTGCTCTCACGGGGTTGCTGCAGGTGGCAAGCCGATTTAGGCCCTCAAGGGATAGAGGAGGAGTGGGTGAACTGGCGACGGAGCTCGTGGATTTGCTGCGCCTACTCTCCGCTCCTGGTCCTGGTGCTATAACTACAACACCTGGTTTTCCAGAGAACTGGTCCGTCCTTGCGTGGCCGGCATTTACGCTCGGGATACATGTCGAGAACAACAATGCGGGGGCTATGACCTTGGTCGATGATATTCTTTCACACATATATGACCAGTCCTCCCTTGGATGGAGACATTCAGATGGAGGCTTGCGTCTGCTGGTAAACCAGTTCTGGAACGAGCGACAGCGGGTTGGCCGAGATTCCGCCTTTCGCAATTTGCAGGCTTCTGCGATTGAGATCGGGCTATGGTGATTTCTGTGATACATGATGGATTTGATTTCATAACTTCTAGCGTCGCTTTAGATCAGCAACATGGTTGGGCCCCCGGGCGTCATTAGCGCAGGCATTCGGTCTTGCCACTAAACTTATCCAGCACATTCTTCGTGATGAGCTCTGTGAACTCGTCGCGGTGTATCAGACCCGCAACCCATTCGCAAGTTCCAGCACAGAATACCTCTCCTGCCCCCTTTGTAAAGCTGGCGACCATCCCTGAGCCGTATTCACGGTCTTGTAAATACTCCGGCAGGTCAAATCCCTCGTACCCAAGCTTGATAACCTGCTCACTGGGCGGAGTATGTCAAAAGTCAGCGGGAATTGGCCAGCCAATGTTCATTCTGCAAGAGGAAGCACTTACACTTCACGCAACGGCCCCCCGATGGGTTCCCTGCCCCCCGAAAGATCACGTTCCCCAAAGGTCGCGGGGCACATCGCAATAATTTCCAGATTCATCGGCGCACCGTCGTGGCCTGTTGGGTACGGAAGACCCTTGCTGAAATAATAATCCACCCCGTCGACCTCAAACCCAGCAATGTTGATTGGATCCATGCCGAAGCTATCACCGTAGCGCAGTGAAGTCCCAGCCAGGGCCCAATGGTCCGGTCGGTAAACCTGAAACCCGCCCGAGGACCGCGGCGAGGCCATGCCGTACCGCGTGTAACAGCCCATTATCCCCGTCAGCCCGACCGTCTGCGCACCGGGCCTGCCGACCATCGGACAGTCCCAGAATGTTGTCACACGTGAAGGGTTCTTCTCCGTCTCCGGGTCGGCCTGGGGCACCCGATAGCAGTACTGCGTCTCGAGGGCTTCGTCGAACCGCACTTGCCAGATATAGTTGCCCCCAAACCGCGCGAGCCTCCCGCCGTGATCTACAAAGGCGTCCATCGTATCTCGCTGCTCCCAGGACCAGTACTCGTCGTGGCCTACACACACCCCGACCTTGTAGCCCGCCAGGCACTGCGGCTCCGAATGCAGGTCGGCCTGCGTCAGGTGGTGGACCGTGTATCCGTTCTGCTCGGCCCAGACCACAAAGGGCCGCTCGTACGTCGCCCAGCCCGCGTCCGCGTAGTGGCGCGAGTACCGGAAGTACCAGGCGTACTCGAGGCTGGGGAACCGCGGCGGGTCGCCCATCTTCACTTTCATGGCGCCGTTTGCTTCCCGCGGCGCGTTCTGTGGGAGCCGCAGCATCCCCCGCGCAATCGGGCGCTGCGTGCTGGACAAGGGAGACGCTTCGTCGTCTTGGTAGCCGTCGGGGATCCCGCGATAGTGGTTTGCGCCTCCCCAGTCGTTGTACGCGAGAAGGGTCGAGGTCGCGTGGATAAGGGCAAAGTCCGCAGCAGGAGCTGCTGAAGAAGACAAAGAAAAAGGTGTACTCCGGGCCCTGTCCTTTACAACGAAGAATCCCTCACGTTCGTAGACGCGACCGTGGAGCTCCCTGATGCGGATAACGACGAGATAAAACGCTGACTCCCATCTTCCGACCTCAAGGTGGATCTGGAGAGCCTCGGGCCAACCGCATCCAACGGCATACGCATCCGGCGGCGTGCTGCACTTGCGACCTGGGAGCCCCGTCTGGAGGAAAACGGTCCTTGGGCGATGCCCATCCCGGATGACCTCAATGTCGTAGGATTCGGCGGTGGTGTGCGTCTTGAGGGAGACCGTCTCCCCTTCTTCGTACGAGAACTTGTCGCAGTATACCCAGGCTTCAGGCTCCCCAGGGTACATGCCGGGCTTCTCGACTAGACCAAATGGGCGGGACCAGGCGTAGTCTGCCTCAGTGTGTGGCCGAACTTGCTTTCGGGGAGGGTCAGTCATTTTGTTGGACTCAAAGATAGACCGTCAGAGTTGGAATAAGACTTGGAGTAAAATGCGAGCCCAGTCAGAAAACCATTTCTTTAAACAGACCAGATAAGACTCAAGGCCTTCAGATCTAGTCATGGTGATCTGCATTTGATGATTGCTCGTTTAGGAAATCCTATCAGGATGCAGTTCAACCCTCAGTACAGGTCCCAGTACAATCCCGCGGAACCCGAGTGAGTCTCTACAATGCCGTAATATGTAGTGTTATTTCTGTAGGTAATCCTCTTTATCTCACCAGATAAACTGACAAAAGAAGTACGCAAGCCAGCCAGTGACGGCACTTGTCCTAATGCGGAATTTCTATCAGGATGCCCCGCCAGCAGTACCCAGACGAGGTGGTCCAAGACTTCATAATCAGCCAATTGGTAATTGCATAGTCCAGACAGAGTGTGATTCTCCCATGCATGAGACTGTGGGGAAGGCCGACCGTATTTTTTTTTTTTTTGTTGTTGTTGTTTTCTTACAGCTTGTGCTTGGGAAGGCTTTACCAGGTGGCCCTTGTTGGGCGAAGAAGAGTCCAAAACGCGCGCAGCATTTGTCTAGGTACTGGATGCAATATGACGATCAGGTATGTCAGATAAGTAGAGACATACTAGCTCTACGTTATAGAATCACACCCAATAGAGTTCACGCTGCAGTATCAAGCGATTTCCATGCCCTCGTATGTGAGCACTTCTATACACCCGGAAAGCTCCGAACATGTACAATATGTACAAACCCAGCTAATCCTCCTGGTCTACATACCGCGCAACCCTTCAAGGCAATAGATTAGACGACCGCCTCCAAAATCTCCAGCACCTGCTCCTTCTCATTCAGCGGCACCGGGTTTGTCCGACACCACCGGTCATGCAGACTATTCTGCGCCAGCCCATCCAGCTTATCCCGTCCGACACCAACCTCTCCGAGTGACCGCGGCATGCCGAGTTCGCGAATTACAGCATCTAGTACATCGCCGAGGTCGACGTCTTCCTTCTTCAAATCGTGAGACTCAAGCACCTGCGCGACAATAGGCTGCTTGAGGAGGAAGTCGCGCAGGCGCGTTTGACGGTCGTTATTGGCGTTGTGGCGCGCGTTGTATTTGCACACTGCTGGGAGGAGGATGCAGCTTGTTTCGCCGTGGCCGACGCCGAGGGGACCGAGCTGTAGTGCATTAGCTTGAAAACAATTTGGAGACAAGTATATAAGGTAAGGTAAGGGGGGCGGCCGCATACCTGGTGTCCAATGCCATGGCTGGCTCCCAGCTGAACTCGTCCATTCGTACAAGCTGCCATGGCATCCACAGAACCAAGCTGACAAATCAACCGCGCGTCAAGATCTTCTCCCTTGGGATCATGGCGCGACCTCACGAGCCCAGGAACAAGGTTTCCCAGCGCTTTGAGCGCAAGCGCATCCGTATCCTCCGTCGTCCCCTGCGTAGCGCAGTATGTTTCAACACAGTGGTCCACCGAACGCACTCCCGTGCTCAGCCATATCGATTCCGGTGTGGTCGAGGCAACGAGCTGCGGATCGAGGACAATCAGCTGGGGTCCGCGGACGGGTGTCTGGAAGGAGTGCTTCCGCTGCGTGTTGTCGTTGGTTGCGCCGGCGAAGTCGGAGTACTCGCCTGCTGAGAGCGTTGTCGGGACGGAGACGATTGGTACGGAGGGGTGCTTGGGGTCGGGTGCTGAAGGGGGTTCTTGGTTTGGGCCCATGCAGAGGGTTTCGAGGTCGTCAAAGGTTTTGGTGTCGTTTGCGAGGGCCTGGACTCGTTAATTCTATTCTGACATCAAAGAGGCCGGAGGGGGCCATACGAATGCAATCACTTTCGCACCATCCGTCAGAGAACCCCCTCCAAGCGTGAGGATCAAATCGGCATCACATGCTCGGGCATCGGCTGTGATTTCGAGAACTTCCGACCAGAGCGTATGAGACTTCATGCCAATCCTCCGGCCAACAATTGGCACCTTGACCCTCTCAAGTGTCTGCGCGAGTCTGTCTAGCGAATCCGTACTCCTGGCCAGCGACCCCGAGCATATGACATAAACGCGCTCGGCGTGGAATGTATCGACAACATGGCGGGCAACAGCTTCGGGGAAGGGGATGCCGTAGGATAGAAGCGGGCGCGGGCGATTCTCGAATGCTGGGCGGAAGGTCTCCATGTTTGTTTGTATATTGTCCGTACGTAGTTGCAAAGGTGAACTTTGGCGTCGGAGTTGACTTTGCGTTACTTCATCTTATACTCACCCATGTGGAGATGTGGGGCTGGTGGAGAGTTGCTCTCGAGGCAGTCAATGAGGTCGGATTATTTGGAAGACGTGGTGATTGAATGTAGTCATCACTTCTGCTTGTGTTGAGACAGTTTCCTGGTGGACTCCAGTCAAAAATTGTGGTGAAAATGGTGTTGTTGTTGATGTTGATTCCGCATGAACCATGAAAGCTTCAAATGCGGGGTCAAAATTCTTAGGAGGGGTAGGACAGCGACACGTTCCCAAGGGTCTATCCACGCCCATACGCGACCATGTCTACCAGTTCCATTCTAGATATACCATGTCCCGTGCAATAGGACAGTCCGGGACATGAATTGCTCCTCTAATCCCGAATATCAAAGAGAGAGACAAGAAAAATCCAACTCCGCACTTTGGAAATAAACATTTACCCGCGGGAATCACGGGATCGAGATTCGGATGCACTCAAGGGCAATTCCATACCTCTCATTTGAACTGACCTCCTTAAATCCCATTGATGACTCCCAGAACCTCAATCAGACTTCTCTCGAAATCCAGCCTATCCAGATCCCTCTCAACAACCCCCGCCCTCGCAATGCGCCTCCCCTAC
Source organism: Aspergillus baeticus (assembly GCA_027569055.1). Taxonomy (NCBI): domain Eukaryota; kingdom Fungi; phylum Ascomycota; class Eurotiomycetes; order Eurotiales; family Aspergillaceae; genus Aspergillus; species Aspergillus baeticus. The sequence continues at coordinate 22,441 of JAPDEI010000025.1, forward strand.
GCCCCCTCCACCCCGCCCGACTCCGCGGACGCCTCAACAGCCGAAATCTACGCCCGGATTGCCGCACGCCGCAACCCGCGTCCCCTCATCCCGCTTGACCTCTCCCTCTTACACTCGCCCCCCGTCGCCGACGGCTGGAACAGCTTCCTCGGCGCAATTCGCACACAGACTGTCGTTGACCAGGGCCTGCTCGAACTCGCCGTGTCTCGCGTAGCTGTGCTCACGCAGGCCGTGTACGAGTGGAACGCGCATGCACCGCTTGCGCTGAAGGGCGGGATTAAGCCCGAGGAGTTGCATGCGGCCCGGTCGCTGAAGTCTACTGCACAGGGGGATGTGGATGCTGCCGTGGAGGAATTGGGGCGGAGTCCGCTCACGGAGAAGCAGAGGGCGATTCTGCGGTATGCAGATGAGATGACGCAGACGGTTAAAGTGAAGGATGAGACTTTTGCACAGTTGAAGGAGGTGGGGTTCTCGGATCGCGAGATCGTTGAGTTGACTACGGGGATTGCGTGCTACAATTGTGTGAGTCGGGTGCTTGTTGCGCTGGATGTTGGGGAGAATAATGCGAGGGAGATGAAGAGTGTGGAGGAGTTGGTGGAGGGGCTGAAATAGTGTGATATTTTTGGTCTTTTGGTCCATAGATATGCAAAGAGCAAATATCCAACCTTATAGATTTCACATATTCAAAACGAGTACTCCGTAGATCCCATCCTGTTCCGCGGTTAATGCAGCGTAATCGACTTGGCCTTCGGGGCCCCGCCGCATTCATACGTAGCCAGCAGTGTCCGATCATCCAGGGTCATGATTCCCGGCCAATGGCTCAGATGCGGACAGATGACAGTCGGGCCCGTCCACTGGATATGCCCATTATTCGGCGGGCCCGCAAAAACAACCTTGATGGCCGCATTCTTCGTCCACCGCACCTCGTGGTGATCCTCATCAGTCATGAAAATGACGGCGAGCGAACCATCTCCAAACGAAGCAATCTGCGGAGACCCCGCATTATGCCCCCGCTGTGGCACATACACCCGATGGCGATATCCCCACGTGTAACCATCATCATAGGAGATGAGAGCCTCGAGATCAAATGTCCCAAACGTCGTGGTCTCAAATACCATAACCAGCGCTTCACGACCATTATCCCACGTCCTCGTAATCCCATTCATCCCATCGCGGAACGGATCCTTCTCCCCCTCGAGACACTGTGGCGGACTCCAGCTCGCCCCGCCGTCCATCGACCGCACGAGCATCGTACACTGGTTATTATGCGCGTACTCCTCCGAGTACGTCAGCATGATTTCGCCGCGGTGACTCAGGCGCATGAACGGCTCCCAGATTCCGAATGGCGGCCGCTTCTCCGCAGCCTGTGAGAGGAAGTGCCAGGACTTGCCACCATCTGTGGACCGGCACACGGTGATGCGGAAATGCGTCGGGCCGTGCGGGCCAAGATCGTGGTTCCGGAACGCAGCGAGGACGGTCATCGGCGCGATCTCGAGGAGGTACATGTTGTCGACGTCCCCCGCGCCCCGCGTCACCTCAGAGTAATCCTCAAAGTGGTACCCGCCATCTGTACTGCGGCCGACGTGTAAGACCCGTGTCTCGCCTTCGCGGCGGGTGAATGCGGAGAGGATGGAGCCATCTGCGAGCTTTGCAAGGCGCGGGTATGTGCCGCGAGGGTGGGAGCAGAGGAGACGTTCGTCGTCGTTGACTATGCGAGAGCCGGCCAGGGCGGGGCCTGGTCCCTGGGGTGGATACCCGGGATATTGGCCTTGGCCTTGACCATGACCATGGCCGAGCTGGTCATCTAGGCCGAATTTCTGTAGTATTTTCTGTCCAAAATGACCGGGCATGTTGATGTGGTAAGGATAGTTGTAGGAAAACAAAGGAAAGCAGAAAGGGGCATGTCCACGCGTTCCTGTTATTGTTGCTGCCTTCTGGCTCACCGTGGTCTGGCCATCATGATGTCATCCTATGGCTATCAGCGGGGAAGCTGAATTTATCTTGAAATAGACGTTGCGTCTGTCGATGAAGCTCTTAAGCTGCTGGAACGGCAATAAATGCATGTATCTCTTCAGTTATTTTTACTGTACAATTCGTAGGGAACAATTGGCCGAGTCGCTGTGGTACAGCCTGACTCCCTCCCTGCAATCTGCTTCGCCGAGGAAGCCCCACATCATACAGCTATGACCCTCATGACATGTTAAAACCCTCGAAGATGGTTGAATAATAGTTAGACTCAGCAATATCATAGTAGCAAGTCGTTGTTCATCGCTTCATAAAGCTGAGAGTGCAGAGAATGCGGGGTGTTCCCTGTTTTGTCCGTTTTTAGCGCGTATACTTCATACTCACGGCTTAGCGGTGCATATATATATTTTTATGCGTGTGTTGGTGGAGAAAATATGGCAACTGTGATAACGCCAGCCTTATACGCTTCCAAACCCGGTGATTATGATACAAGAGAAGATACGATTGAACAAGCTGCAAGAAATCCCATTATGTGATCCACTTGCCCACCGTTTCTCCAAACCAGCTGACGGCCTTCTCCCGACGTTTGGCCCTCGCCTCGTCCTGAGCCTGCACATATGGAGCTGTCGCCTCCACAAATGCGCGTTCCGATTCCAACTCTGCGTAGTGTCCTCGAATTTCAAGTTCTCGCTCGTGGGGTGTAAGCTGATCCCAGGGTTTCAACGGGTGGAAGCCTTGTGGAGGCGCTTGTCCTCCCGGAATCTCCACGCTCGTCGTGCCTTTCTCGGTGTGTTTGACTGTTTCTGCACCCGGATTGAACAGAGATGTGAGCGGCGGTGCCTCTTGGCCAGCGGCCTGAGCTTCCTCGACTCGCTTCTCGTAATCAAGCATCTGGTGGTAGAGCTTGTCGGCGTGCATTTGAATCCGTTCCTCCCTCTCGTCGTCCCATTCCGGCGAAGCAGCGTACCCTAAAGCTTGGAGGAATTTCTGACCAAGTTAGCTAAAAGCACCAGGAAAGGCATTACTCCCATTATACAAGTACTCACAGCTTGGGTAGCATAGCATCGGTTGAAGGTCTTATTCTCTTCGTGACCCATCAACGTTCGTGCCTTCATCCGCTCCCAAAAGGTACCCTTCTCGAAACACCGGTACGCATCCTCACGCTCCACCGCACAGTTCTCTGATGCTGCACTCCCTATCGTATCGCGACGTTGTTTGCGCCGATCGTTCATCTGCTGGACTCCCGCCGCAGCCGTCAGGTTGTGTTCTTTACTTCCGATGACCTGGACATCCTCAACCGGGGCCTTGTAGGTTTTCCATAAGTCGGCATAGCGCCCATCGGGAAATAGCGACTTCGATGGTACGGCGGGTGTAGACAAGTCAGTCTGGTCGGCTGGTACGGAGTTTGACGGCTGAGTCTGCGGCTCTACTGTCCGGGTGCTCTCCGCGGGCACATATTTTTGCGGAGCTTCATGCTCGAGGTACTCTCGGAGGCCGGGGTCAAGCTTTTTGACCGGATCGTCGGTTTTCGAACTACCCCAGAACCAACCCATTGTTGACAGTCAGACACAAATTGCAGATATGGATAGGGGATTGTAGGCTTGCAGCTCTTGCGAAAACGCAGAGCGGCAGGTTGAAGAATGGCGATGGTTAGATTTGGCGCTAAGCCACATCGGGCCGGACTCCGCGTGTCGATGTAAACGCTCTCCGCCGTCACTCACCAGAATAACAGCTCCCCTCCGACCCAGACTCCATCCCTGATCCCACCTTTTCGCGTCAATTTGACGCGTCGCTGGGCGATGGCTTCTAGTATGTTATTTTAGCTCGCTTGAGATCGCTGCCTGGTCAGGACTAACCATGTTTTTTGACAGATCGTGTTGAGCGGCTGCAGATGCGGCAGCGCGGAGCAGGGTATGCCCCTCGATTTGATACTACGGATTGCTTTGAAGACCATAACTGATGCAGCTGATGATTATAGGACGCGTAAGATTAAGGAGGTCGACTTTGGTTTCTCCTTATTCGGTGCCTCAGCGGAAGAGAGCTCCCAAACCGCGTCGCAGCCCACCAACAGTTTTGAACCTGCACCCGCGCCAGCGCCGCCCCCTCAACCCCCTCCTCTTGATGCGCCAACTCCTGCCAAGACTGCGACTGCTGAGCCGACTGAATCAGAGCCCACTGCGGCGCCAACGGAAGACAATGCGACGTCGCAGGAACAGAGCTCAAACCGAGGTCTAGGCAGTGCGCGCACCAGCCCCCCGTCGGGGGCGCCCATGCTTGATACAGCCGCGGACGAAGAAATTGAGCTCGGGAGGAGTAGTAAAAGAAGGAGAATCGGTAGGTGTTGATGATCCAATCATCCAAGTGATTACCGGGCTGATGACACTAGAAACCCCGACCGAAGCCTCTCTCCCTCCTGACGCCCAACACGAACTCGAGAATGAGGTCTCCGAACCCCATGCTGTGGCAGAGCCTACAGTACCTATACTCGCAGAACAAATAGCAATACCAATCAGAGATAGCGCATCTTCAAGTCAGAATCAACCACAACACTTGGCGCCTTCCACAATAATTCCGCCGATCCCCGCTGTTGAAAGTATCGAGAGTATTTCGAAAACCTCAGACGTGCCTCCCACAACGGAAAACAACGAACCACTAGCACCAATTGAACCAGAGCCCGTTCGAACAAACGACACGACATCGCCACATTCAGATGCATCGAAGAGCAAGGGCAGAGGGCGAAGGAGGAAACTTCCATCGTCACCATCACAAAGTGATGTTACAAATTCGGAGGCCGTCCCAACAGAGGTTCAACCTACTATGCCACCACAGCCTATGGAGACACCGCAAGAGCACGATGCTCCCCTAGAAATCGAACCAGCAAAACCACAAAAAGAAAAGCGAGGACGGAGTCGGACATCAGCGACACAACCCGCCCAAACTTCAGCTCCAACCGATGAGGCACCAGTCGAGGATACAGACTCAGGGTCATTATCAAAGAATGAGAGTGTGGGAAAGAAGACTCGAGGGCGGAAGAGGAAGAACCAAGAGGTTACAGAGAAAAGCCCCAGTCCGAGGCGAGAGTCTGAAGAAACTAGTGCAAACGAAGCGGAAAGGGTCACCGAGGCACAGGATGCTCCTGTTGCACCTGACCCTACCGATGTATCAGAAGGCCAGCCAAACGGTGTTGATAAAGAGAAGAAGCGTGCTGGGCGGCCGAGGAAACTGATCACCCGATCTCCGGAGCCCCCAAAGGAACCATCTCGAGCTGATAAAGAGAAGAAAAGGGACGGGGAATCAGAAGCGAACCAAGAGCCAGAAGAGCAACCAGGATCAGATACGTCCCGGGCCCCGAAGAGAAGAAAGCGGCGCGGGTTGCCGGAGCCGGATGTGGAGCAGCGAGAGCAACCAGAGCCAGAAGGTGGTGCATTTCGAGCTGATAAGAGGCGAAAGAGGGAGGAGCTGGACATTGGAGGCGAGCGACCATCGGAGGAAGAAGCACATCAAGATCGCGAAGCTGAGACATCCCGAGCAGTTAAGAGAAAGAAAGGCCGCGAAGAAAAAGAACGGCAGAGTAGCCGACGACAACAGGCAACGCCAGAGCAGGAGCCAGAGCCGGAAGTGGAACGAGAGCCTCAGGCGGCTGCTCGCGAACAGACAAAACCTACTAAGGGCCGGCGAGGCCGACGCCCTGCAATTCAGCCCGAAGAACAACCTGCAGAAGAGGGGACCGCAGCGGAAGCGTCCCAGCCTACAAAGCGCAAGCCACGGCAACCACGAGGTGAAACTGTTCCGGTTACGGTTCATCGAATTGCCAATGCTACTTCCCTCAGCGGCGCGCCCATCGAAGCCCAGTCTGCTAGCGAAGGCGAGGCCGGATCAGCTGATGAAGCCCCAAATAAGCAGACGGCCAAACTCCCTACTCGAGGCGGCGTAAACCCCGCGGACGTCCTCGCGCAGATCTGTCGCGAAACACTGGAGAAAACGTTGACGACGCTGAAAAACGGCATCGATAACGAGGCCAACGCGGCAAGACGCCAGGAATGGACGCTTCGCCGCAAAGCAGTTGAGGCGTTCGGCGCGGAGCTCGAAGGCCGACTGTTTGAACTGAGCGAGATGCTCGACAGCAACTTTATGCTGGGCGTGAAGGCCAAGAAGGCCAAGCGCAATATGATGGACCTTCGCGCTCGACTCGATCAGGTTCGGAAAGAGCGAGAGGCCGTTGCACTAAAAATGGATGCTGTCCGTCGGGAGCATATGATAAGAGAGGAGTCCCGAATGGTCAGCTTGATATACATATTGCCCACGATGACTCTGTCGCTAACAATGGCATAGGCACGCTCTACGATCAATCACTCTCTACACAACCTAGACCTCGCTCTCGAGCGTGGCCAAAATCGCACAAGCGGCGAAGACGAATCACTCACAGCTGGTCTGGAATTCCGACTTCGTACCACGGCGCAGAACGTGAGCTCGACGGCACCAGGAGCTCATGGCGGCATCTTGAATCAGATCAAGAGATTCAATGCGCAGCTCGAGGCGACCGCACGGCAATTGGAGGACTAATGTTTGTATGTATTATTTTTATCTTGACTTGGGATTGATTTGAATGATATCTGACTGGACATCGACTAGAGGCTTCTTGAGGGGTACTCCACCCTTCTAAACCCTAATCTTTGGCCGTGCATGTCCTACGAACGCCCGCTCAACTGCACCCTACACAAGGGAACAGTTCTTTCTCGGAAGAATTTCAGCATGGTCACGCCTATCAGTAGCGGTGCCAGCCAAGCCTCACGCATCACACCAAACCCAATCGATAGCCCTCTTTCTTCCCCTCCATAGAGGAAGAAATGCTCGCGGCAATTTCCAATGCGGCTTCGTTATCAAGCTTGCGTCTCTTGTTGCAGTGTGCCCAGGATGTTAGAAGACATTGAGGTGCAGTACCAAAAAAGAAGATCAATTCGTCGCGTCTGGTATGAAGGGCGCCAGTTTGCGCGAGAAGCATGTCTGTTCATGATGAAATAAGACACACGACGTTCACAATCTCTTAGCTTGCACATACGTACAATACTACTGATTCAATGAAGTACCACCGGATGAACTAGACCAACGTTGGTCAGGTTACAACAGCTCGAGGCCAAACATGTCGCTACCGATTTGTTCCAAACCCATTGCAAGCACTGCGAGTACTGCATATGCGCAGAGACAAGAGGCGACTTGCCCGCGGAATCGAAGGAGGCAAAGGATCGCAATCGAGAACAAAAAAAAAAATTCATGCCTGAAATTTCTGGAACCAACATGACGACAGCGGCGGATCAAGCCTCAATCCCACACTAGTCCGGATCTAGCATCCTTGTCGCCTCAGGCTCTACTGGCGGAAACTTTCTCAATTATTCATCCGAACGTTTGTCAGAACCTTGATGTGAGTTTATTGGACAATCAGGGCTACCGGGGACTTCCCGGGTAACGCCTCTTGATCCTGGTGGACACCGGGTATTGAATGGGCCCATTCTTGCTAAGCAAGATTGTGCAAGCTTTGGCTCATGGAAACTTCACGATCTTGTCAGCCGATAGCCGAGATTTGTAAAAGAGAAGAGAAGGTCTGGCGTAGGCGTATAAATGGGGTTTTGTCGTCTTGTTGAGATAGCTTTGAACATCACTCAAGCATTACTCAAACATTATCTACCTTCGTCATATATATCTGCTCTAACTTCTCCTGTCCCTATCCCTCAAAACCCCTCAACACCAAACTACAAACAAACAACATAACAACCACCCAAATGTCCACATCAAAACTCTTCACCCCGCTCAAGGTGGGCAACATCAACGTCGCCCACCGCATCACCCTCCCTCCCATGACCCGCTTCCGCGTCACCCCCGAGGGCCACATCCCGCTCGACATGGTAACAGAATACTACGCGCAGCGCGCCAGCATCCCCGGCACCCTCCTCGTCACTGAAGCCACGCTCACCTCCCAACGCGCAGGCATCTACAAAGACGTGCCCGGGATTTGGACCCCCGAACAGGTCGCGCAATGGCGCAAGGTCACCGATGCCGTGCACGCGAAGAAGTCGTACATCTACCTGCAGCTGTGGGCGCTCGGCCGCGTCGCGGATCTCGAAGCTACACGGGAAGAACTGGGCGCTGAGGCTGGCAGACAGCTAATCGCGCCGAGTGATGTCCCCTACTACGAGGGGGTTGTGCCCCGACCGATGAGCGAGGATGAGATCCAGGCCGTGATTGCGGATTTCGCTGCGGCAGCCAAGAACGCCGTCGAGGCTGGATTCGACGGCGTCGAGATCCACGGCGCGAACGGCTACCTCATTGACCAGTTCATCCAGGCCGCCGTCAACAAGCGCAGTGACCGCTGGGGCGGGAGCGTCGAGAACCGAGCGCGGTTCCCGCTTGAGATCCTTCGTGCTGTCGTCGACGCCATTGGCGCTGAGCGCACAGCGATCCGATACTCGCCCTGGAGTACCTTCCAGGGGATGGCAAAGGACAGCGATGAGGGTCTGATTGAGCAGTTTGGGTACCTCGCACGCGAGATGGCGAAGCTGGGTCTGGCCTATGTGCATATTGTTGAGGCGCGCATTGCGGGGAATGAGGAGGCGGATGAGCATCCGAACCGCAACCTCGAGTTCTTCTTCCGCCAGTATGGCCATGCGGGTCCGATTATGGTTGCCGGTGGGTATGTGGGTGAGACCGCGCGTGAGGCTGTTGAGGAGCATTACAAGGATTATGATGTGCTAGTTGCCATTGGACGGCCGTGGATTGCGAACCCAGATCTTCCGTTCAAGGTCAAGCAGGGGATTCCGCTGAGAAAGTATGAGCGCGAGCACTTTTACACTGTGCGCAGCCCCAGGGGGTACATTGATTACGAGTTTAGTGACGAGTTCAAGGCGGCAGCGACTGCTGCTTAGTTGGATGCTGTGTTTTGTTTTGGTCTGCTTTGCATAGCGTGTGGTTGACGTATTTTATATTTGCATAGATTTTTAATAGATCTGCTTCATTTTAACATGATCCTGTCATTACGTAGTAGACGGAGTGGAGTGGTATCACCAAGAACTTGGACAAGGTCCAGCTGATTCATTGATATAGACACAGACATCCATCGTCTCGTACTCCATCTAGTCCTCGTATGCATGGCGGAAGTCTCGGATGTCAGCACAAGGAGTCTTATCTGTCAGACACTAGCAATAGGCGATTGAAACTAACAAGACTGCGCTGGATAATATCCCGATAGGTACCTAGGCTTAATGCCACTGTCGGCTGGTTGTGTTCTGAGGCAGTCCTCAACGTTAGAGACGGAGAAGCAAGTGTCAATGTCATTGCGCAAAACAAAACGGGAGCCTGGGAGGAGTGATTAAGGCACTTTTGACTACCCCAATAAAACCACGATAAGGCCCTTCCTCATGTTCGACCGATATATAGCTCACGTTCACTCAAGCCAATGCATGGTTATGGGCGTAGGCACATAGCTGCTGGAAAGGAGAAAAGGAAAGGAATTTCTGGCTTCCAGCGCCTTCAGGTCCTTGTATGACTGCGAGGATGATGATGAGGTAGACAGGATATCACGCCTGAACCACTCTTACCTAAAGTAGCTTCGATAGAGGCATTCATGCTGACAAGCACATAGTCGCGGCTATTCTGGGAGCATTCGACAGTAGAGAATCAGTCTGACTGTATTAGTCCTCAATTATGAGTCAACCCTCAACAACATCGGATCTGATGGTGGTAATTCATCACGGGTACCAAAAGTTGGATTGAATAGCGGTATGACCCCGGATTGACGATCAATAAATTGACTTCCCTCCGCACGAGCGATGGAGGGGAAGATCAGAGGTGAGCATCGTCATGATCGGCAAAAGACGACCCCGCGAATCAAATTATCTCGCCGATCCGGTCATATGATGGAAGCCTCAAAGAAGCTCCCTCCCATCACCAGTCAAAGGATCGAAGCTCGGGAATCGGCAATAATCATGTGCATCGTACGATCGAATTATCGATCAATAGTCGGGGTATGTCCGACAATGCAGTATCGAAGGTGGAGTTCCAAGCCTCTTAGATAGCAATAGCGCTCTCTCATTTGTCTCGGAAGCCAAATCATTGGTCGGCACCTCGAGCTCTTCGACATCGTTAAGCTCGTCCAGAGTACCGAGTCGGAAGAAGCGAGTGCCTGATTGTATTCCGCTCCGCCGACCGGACTGAAAGCACGATAGCCAATAATTGGGGTGGGAACCACCTATGAACCGTATTCTGAAAGGCGGGTGCAATTTGCCCGGTGTCAATATAGACCTGCATTGGCGGAGAGGATCGTTCCTTTGTTCGGTTCCGAAGAGCGTCTCGGCAATTGAGACTCGGCACCGTTATTGAGAGACAGTTTGAGAAAGCCCGGATGGAAGGAGGGCAGTGGAAGGCGTGGATGAGCCTAACGTCTTTCCATGGTTGAAGTAGAATCGGATCGCCTCCCGCCAGTATTCTGGCGTTGACCGAACAGTGCCATCATAGCCACAAGATTTCGATGCTCTTTTCAGGAAAGATGCGCCAATAGATTCCGAACCGGGTTGAATTGGGTCGATCCCCCTCAACCCGTGGCCGGCAGTTATTAAATTCTGGAACTGAGTTCACCTTTGGACGCTTGTTGAGCGATTACTATCATGTCAGTCTGAAAGTAGTCATCAACTAGTACGGATCACCTCAATTCTTGGTCAGCCTCTGCAAAGCACATGTAGCTCGTCGTGGGCAGCTATACTCCGCAGGACGCGCTTTTGCTCATATGTATAGCCGCGCAGCTCATGGATCAATCATGACATTATTAGATGCAGGGAAGCTTGCCTCCATGGAGCTCACCCCACAAACAGTTTTCCCTGAACCGGTGAACCGGGTATGATCCTCTATCTTACCGCAGGGACTCCAGAGTATGGGGCACTCGGTCCAGTCAGAGTCATCAGTGACAAAACACTGGAACTTCCCCACGTGGGGTCAGACCAAGCCGGAGAAAAGGAAGGATACCTGAAGTACTACCGATATACCCGACCGGTGGCAACAAGTACGGTGTCGGAGTAATCCGCTGAAGAAATAGGTATAGTACCAACGGTGTCATTCAAGACCAGCTCAGCTTCAGGTCGAAAAGCGACAGCTAATAACTCCGAAGAGCGTGTCGTGGACCTCTTATCCTTGAGGTACTATAGACACGCCCGCTGCGAAGTGTGCCCATCGCGCCTGGCTTGATTGGAAATAATGGCTGGACGGAGTGTGCCAAGATAATTCATGTGCCAGAGACGGGATCGCCAGAGGGGAAACTGAAGTCAGCTGCTGATTAACTTCACAGTTAACTCATTCCAGTGAACCAATTGCGCGAGAAGCCCTGCTGCTTCCCAGGTATACATCGAAGTAGTTGACCGTATACCTAGTTACTAAATCTTGAACTTTTCGATCTCTCCCTCTCTCATGCTGGACTGTGGCAGACTTAAGCATTGCGGCCTCTGGGCATTCATTGAATCAAGCCTTGGTGACCGTGTGGTTAATAAACCGAGGGAATCCTCGAGCCTGGTGTCACTCAAGACCAGCGTAGCACTAGGTATTTTCGCGCCAATCAAGGGTCCAAGAATCAGAAACAAAGCCATGGCGCAGACGCCCTAAATTAGTCGCAGTAATAAATGCAATGGCCTGCAGCAGGGATGAAGTCAGCCAAGGGCAAATAGCTAGCCTAAGCTAGTGAGCAACAGCTTTCTCCATGATTTGTTGTCATGACCTCGGGTAGTAGGGGTGACGGGCTGGAGGGATATCTTTTGCTTAATGCGGAGCGGAGGACAACGACGGTTGACCGTCTCAAACGGTTGTCAGTGCGTAATTCGGAGTTTCATTTGAGGACATTATTAAGGCTAGGGTATCCGTCGTCAGGGTATAGAAAGGGGTAGCCTTATGCAAGGTTCCTGTCCGCCCCATGTTTGTGCTGCTGTCTAAAATTGAAGATGAAATCGTTGTCTCACCAAGGAATGATAATATTAATCTAGAGCACGACGCCGGTGGAACGGCAAATGCATAGTAGTATTGATCGTGGCAGCGGCGCGTTCGTGCCATCCTGTCGAATACCTTCGACCTTCATTTACAATGTTTCATCCACGAACAAGGTAGCTTGTCAGTCGACAATATCTCGTAGGCCTTATTATGGCTCATGCTGCTGGTGAATGCATATCGTAGCCTGCAAGGCAGACGGGCATGCACGGTGAGGAGAAGCGGCAGGACCTGAAACAGAAGACTAATTTCATTTGTCGCAAACTGTGGGCTGATCGACTGGTTCTACGCCGTGCGGTGTCAACCATGGATCCAGATGCAGTCGCAGAGAGATGAGTCGTGCGAACGAAGAATCTGCCATGCTGACAGCTTTGGGGGGCGCTCGCTGCTGCAAGCAGTTACGCTGGATCCCTGCGGCGCCTGGACTCTTGGCAGTGGATTCTCTCAATTCTGGGCTGATCGAAGTGGCATTGTGAAGGATTTCGAGCTTTCTCGCCCGCGTTGGCGAACATATTAACCCGATCTATCACTCACAAGAAGCGGGATACGACAAACAAAGGGGGTTGTTGCCAGCTAATTGCGGTTGTACAACTACCGCCCGGAGGACGGAGTCTCCGCGAAAGTCTCATAACGCCATCTTCTTGGTCAAGCTTTTGGAAGGAGAGGACTGAGGCAAAAGAAAAAAAGAAGGCCCACACCGCGACCATCAGCCAGATTCCACAAGTTTTCCCGTCCCAAATTAGCCGTTTCTCCGGCCGTCCGTACGACCGTCGTAGTCTCCGCTCAGACATTAGGCTGCTCCAGCTCCTTGCTTACTGGATCCTCAACAGAATATGCGATTGCGGACAGGAGCGGGATCCAAGAGGAAGGCATCTGCGGATCGTCGTTGCGGAGGTAAAGGTGCAAGACCACAGGCAGAGTGTCAGCGACAAAGCGCAGGACGATCGCCTCTTTCAACATGAAATCGTCACGAACTTAAAAGCTGCCGTCGATCACGGGGAGCTTACTAAGAGGACAGCGGAACCACCGGCTCACCGAAGAAAGTCGAGAGACGAATAGAAGTACGTAAGAAATAAGCCCTGGTACCCTACTCAGAGGATCGTGACCCAAGCGTGATAATAACAATAATAATAGTAGTAGTAGTAATACGAGAGCTAAGAGGAGGCGTAGCCAAAGCTGGCCTTGACTTGTACCAGTGCGTAAAATGTTTCGCCGTCTGTCCTGGCCCAACTCTTGGCGGCGCTACCAAGAGCCAACCATAAATCCTGCCGGTGCAATATGGCGTTCCTTATTGGCCTTGGCTTCGGATATCCCCCACCAAGCCCGGCCCCATTTTCTTTCCGGGGATCTCGAAGGCCTGTAATCCTGTTACGCGACCTTACGCGACACTTACCTCGAGCTTTGGTCAGTGTGTTATACCACCTGGCATTGCGCGACCTGCCTGTTCCAGTCACGGCTCAGGGTCGCAGAGATGGAAAACTTCCCTTCGCCCTTGGTCCTCCATTCTCCGCACTCTTTGGCTGGGGATGGCTCGCCCATGGTTGCTGTCACCCCCCGACTGGGCAGGACTGCCTATATCTAGCAGCTGCTGCTCCTGCTTTCCTCGAGATTTCTCTTCTCTCCATCCTTTGGATCGAAGTCCGCTGTTTCTTCCCCGTTTCCCGTCGCAAAGTTCCGCTAAAATCGACCCCGGCGTCCCTCCGAGAGCCATCATCCCTTTTGTGGGTAGACGCAGGTGCACATCATTCTCAAGACACATCCCTCGCTCCACTCGCCACGGCCACTGGGGAAAATAAACCCATTCGCCTACGTACAATTTTCTTACCGGGGAAATCAAATCAAAACAAAAGGAAGTTGAGCTAGCAGATCAACTCGAGGCTAACGGTCCTTCCTCCCTGTTTCGGTAAGTTGCTTGTGATTCTGCGTTCGTCCGGCGTAACTCTGCTCGCTGTCCCTCCTCATTCCCATCCCACCCATGCATACTTATTATTGACGCCTCGCCCTGCCTGTGTCTTACTTTATTTATTTCCCCTCCCTTCCTCCAATCTATTCCTCAAGGTCATCAAGTACTCTCGCTTGATCCACCTCAGCTGTGCTGTGCGCATCTTGATAATTTTTTTTCTTTCCTACCTCAATTGTGGTCGAACCTCAATTCTCTCTTCCGTCTCCAGCTAGCTGGATTTTGATCTCACCTTGAAAAACAAAGAAAAAAAGACATTGATCTAACCTCTGTGAAGCTTGCTCGTCATGTCTGCCGAACAGAATCACACTTTCGAGAAGGACGTTGCTCCCGCAGCTCCTGCTCCCCAGGCCAACGCCGCTGCCGCCAACGGCAGTGCCCCATTGAACACTCAAGAGCATCACTCGCGCTTCGGTTATGGCCCTCTGTCGCATGTCAACACCCAAGAGGCGGTTCTCCGTCCCTTCGGTGGTGAGTTCCAGCCGGGTCTGTACAAGTCCGTTGAGGCGCGCAAGTTCGCCAACCCTGCTCCTCTGGGTCTGAGTGCTTTCGCCCTCACCACCTTCGTCCTGAGCTGTATCAACATGGGCGCACGCGACATCACCGCGCCAAACATTGTCATCGCCCTTGCCTTTGGTTATGGTGGTCTTGTTCAATTGCTCGCCGGCATGTGGTAAGTAGATGAAGCGTCGCGCCATACAAGTTCTCGAATCGATACTAATCGCAGTGTCTGTACAGGGAAATGGCTGTCGGTAACACCTTCGGTGCCACTGCTCTGTCCTCCTATGGTGGATTCTGGCTTGCTTTCGCCATTGTCCTCACTCCTGGTGGTTTCGAAATCGAGGCCAACCTCATTGAAACGGGCGGCCGCTCGATGTTCTATAACTCCTTCGGATTGTTCCTCATGGTAAGTTCCTCGAAGCCGGCCTCGCGCGTGCACTTGCGAAATCAGATGCGCTAATATCACCTGCAGGGCTGGTTCATCTTCACCACTATCCTGCTCTTCTGCACACTGAGGTCCACTGTGGCGTTCTTCCTGCTCTTCCTCTTCCTTGACCTTGCCTTCCTGCTGCTCGGTGTCGGTTACCTCCAGCGTGACGATCAGGGCGCCCCCAACCCTCCTGTCATCAAGGCTGGTGGTTTCTTCGGTCTCTTGGCTGCCTTCGCTGCCTGGTACAACGCTCTCGCTGGTATCGCCGACAGCAGCAACAGCTTCTTCGTCATCCCGGTCGCCCACTTCCCCTGGTCGCCTACCGGCCGTGCCCGTCGCGGAAAGACCGAGCGCGAGACTGTCTAAGTCAGCTGGCGCGAATCATTGAATTATGTGGCATGAAACGTCGAAACGTCGCGCGTCACGTCAATTCATTTCATCGGGGACAGTCAAATAAATATAGCTTCCCCGCCCTAATTATCCTCATCAGATACCCATGGTTGTAAGATCATCGCGGCGTATGTATTGGGCAGAGCTCAGGTTTGGCTTCTGGGCTCCTTTTGGATCGTTGGATTCGTTAAGTCTGGACCCAGACTTGGCTGGGTACATTCAGCGGCGGGTATATATGGTCTTGTTCTTGTGTAGTTGCTCTTTTTTTTTCTTTTTGTGTTGGCTTTCCTATACCGAATAATTATATTAGTCCCTAGTCCGATATTAATGAGAGTTTATGATTCGCCGGATACGTACTTGCCTTAACCCAGAAACAAAGAGTTCGCATAACCCCTGTTCATCAAGTCAAGTCGTCAAGACCTTGGAGGTTTCGATGGCAGCATCCGGTGTTGGGCACTTTTGACGTATCATACCACCATAAGAGCGGCATGGTGACCCCTGCCTTACCTTGAACATGGGCACCTGATCATTCCTCGAGGAAACTCAATGAAACGTAGGAAGGTAGGTAGGCAGGGAAGCTTCGTAGCGAATCCGAACTCATCCCGTTCACTTGAGTAATATAAGCTGTATGTTAGTGTAAATCAGGCTGCAGGAAGTTGATAAGTAGGAGATAAGCAGTACTCCGAACTATTGTGTATGGATAATAATAATAATAATAATAATAATAATCAACGACACTGACAGGATGCAAGCGCAGCAACCAGTGGAAAAGAACAAAGCTCAAGCGTATTAAAAAAGAAAAAAGAGAGGAGACCCTCTGACTTATATAAGTCCCACTAAGCTCTTTTCTTTCCCCCTATGTCAGAGAAAAATAGTAGACATAGGGGTGGTGCCAGTGGGGATTTGTCGGGATTCTCTCGGTACTCCATATAGATAAGTGCTAGGAAGCCGTAGGGCGGCGGGAGAAACTCGGTCGGCGCAAGTTCGGCATGGGAACTTGCATTGCATGGTGTCATCGGGAGCTATAGTTAGTATTATTTTGAGTAGTCATCAGTTCTAGGCTCTAGGACTCGCAAGATGGCGGGATTTCAAGCTCGCAATCTCTTGCGTGATGGGCCTCGAAATTGATATTGGGTAAAGGTTTGGTGGTTCCATAGTGAGCGGCAAGGTATATATATATATATCTGTAGACCCAAATATAACATGTCGCTCCATTCTCAGCCAGTTATGAAATTCAAATGAACAAGATACACGTTTCGGCGCCAGAGATTGCCCACTAGATCAGTATGTTTTAAGACGCTATCTGATAGTCGCCATGTATTGCGAAGAGCCAGCTGCCTTCCCGTGCAAAGTTCGTGAAGTGTGCATAGATCATTCGGGCTCTGGTTACTCCGTGTTAATCTCTTGATGTCTATCACTCTCGGAGATGACTAGGGAAAATGATGGTCGAAATGTGGACCAGATTGGAATTAGTGGACAACATTGGTATATTCAGGCAAAGATAATCAATGTAATTACTATAAGTCGATTCATCATGGCATAGCTCTCATCTCGTATGTACCATGTCTCATTATTACACCACGCATGTCACCATATAGAATAGCTCTGTACCTGGGGCATGGATAGGCAGGATAAATAAATATATATAGTCACATCAATTACTGTTTATACACTGCTGCGGGGCCGACGTCGTCTGGAGCTCGTCCCACAGCTGTCGCAGTGGTGCTAGATAGACCCGATCGACGTAGAAGTAGCGGAACAAAATAGCGCGGAGCTCCTGCCATGATCGGACGCCTTGGAGGCGCACCGCTGATGCGAGCTCGTTCACGAAAAATGAGCGTTGGCTTGGAATTCTAGTGCTGCATGCGCCGACGAAGAGGAGCCAGATTAAGAGGTCGCGGCAGAGGTGGTAGCAGCCTGTGCGGATCGTGCCCTCGAGGGCGAGTTGCAGCGCGATGATCGGCTTGGGAAACACGGGTGCGATTTGTGGATAAAAGTCCCAGATCGCGCTATTGTGGAAGAGAAGACAGGCTAGGCGGACGCAGCCTTCAATCGTGTCATCACCTTTCACTTCGCCTGTCGGCGTATATCGGTCGCTGTGCAGCGCGTACTCAACATAGAGCACCTCCGTGTTATAGTAGCATTCGGTCTCTTCATCGAACTCCTGGTATTCTGAGCCGCCCTTTATCCACTCTGCGTACCAGAGAAGGTCGGCCAGATCATAAACGACTTTGGACATGACATCACCGAAGATGCCGGGTATCTGAATCAAGGAAACTAAGCTTGAAGCAGTAGCTTCTAGCTCTTTGGTGGGCGGTGTGATGGTAAAGTGTTTCGGGCGAGCGTAGCGAACGAAGGGGAATATAGGTTTTGTCAAGGACATGCATGCGACGCGGATATCCGTCCTGTTCGGGTCAGTACTAGGACGGTCAGATGTTCAAAGACGATAATACGAACCATGAAATTTGAAATCGAACATCGTCAACGACATCTGCGAAGCTATTCCTCATTCCCACCATTTGCCTCAGTCCCGCGAGGTGGATCTTCAAGTAATCCGGATCCCCGGTTGCGATCTGTCTCGGTTAGCCAAGGCCGGAGCGCGCAGAGGACGATGACGGCATACCTCGACTGTGAGCAATACAGAAACCGCCGCGATCAACTCATCGCTGGCAGCTTTAAGAGGATCCGACAGGCCCTCATTGACCAACCGAATCGTCTCGCCTCGATGATGGAATGTGTCGAGAAGAAGGGGACTCGATGCCTTCCTGTTATCTGTCAAAGGGAATTCACCGGATTCAAGAGCCGAATTTGTTGCGGCGACACAGATACAAGCGTGCAGGGAAGCGGGATCATGTTGAACGAGAGTGGCCCAGTGAGCCTCAAGTTTGGCTCCGTAACGTCGTTGTAATGGGTAGGCCAGTCGCGTCAATTTGCACAAGACTAGTTCGTACCGGTCAGCAGGAAATCCATGTATTGAACCGTTAAACCCACAGTGTTGGAGATGCCGATGCATACGCTCCGAAATTGGTGTATGCATCGTGCTGAAAGGATCACTTGATCCCTGGCCGATATATGCCCATGGTGAGGGGTTCTGAATGATGGGAAGGTTTGTCTCATTTTCAGCCTTGATCCTATAATCATCCACAGCATCCGCCGGCACCGCCTCATAATCGCCACCAATGCCCTTGAACTTTGTCTCTTCCTCCGGCTGCTCTTCTTGATCGTAATCGTCGTCGAATATCGGTTGTTGCTCGGGAGAAGGCGATTTGGAGGAGGCAGAGGACGAAGAAGTCGGAGGGGGGAGATCGGAGCGCGACGTCTTTCGCGACGCCTTTCGCGGAGCTGGATGCGGCACCTCGGGAAGAGGAGGAGCGGACGACGAAGAAGAAATTGCAGGGTTGGAAGCGGCGGTTTCCACTGGTTGGAAAGCGAGATGTTTCCACGCTTTGCTCTTATACCGTTTGTTGTTCTCGAGTCTCTTCTTGCGGTTGTGCTCGGACATAACATGGGAGCGAATCAACTTCAACGTCTCCTCTCGAGTGCCTTCTGCGACCGATTGCGGATCGTTATGGACCCAGAAGAGGGTCGAGCGTCCCTGCGAGGCATTGCCCTGCTTGCGCGGCTTGCGCACCTTGGTCACCGCCGTCTTTCCTGAACCC
Organism: Aspergillus baeticus; assembly: GCA_027569055.1. Classification (NCBI taxonomy): domain Eukaryota; kingdom Fungi; phylum Ascomycota; class Eurotiomycetes; order Eurotiales; family Aspergillaceae; genus Aspergillus; species Aspergillus baeticus. Next base: position 41,360 of record JAPDEI010000025.1, read on the forward strand.
TGCCGAGTTGACTCGCCGGTGTATGGTTGTTGTACGGCATTTGGCTCGTCGAGGGCCTCGGGGACCATGGACGAGGAAGGGGCAGCATGGGCGGGCAACGGCTGCGAGGGCGACGGTGAGGATGGTGAGACAGACTGCGGGGGAGGGTGGAAGGATGGATTAAGGAAATTATTATTAATATCGAGGGTTGGCTGAGCGTGAAACGAGGGCTGGGAAGAGACCCAGGCCGGTGGACGAGAGACAATGGGGAGGACGTGGTGGTGGTCAGAGACCGGAGGAAGCGGCGTCGAGTGAGGAAGGGAGTTCTTGGCGTCCATCGCACAGGCGCAAGATTCGCAGTTCACAGATCTCGTTGGCGATCTTCATGGGCACTCATTATTTTCCTGGGTAGGCAAGTTGGGAGGGCAGAGGGAGAGCCGAGAATGAGCGAAGAGGTGAGGAAATGCTGAATGGTCAGCGCACTGCCCTTATCAGGAAAAGCCTCATGTCCTGCTAAATTTCGGGGGGCGAGCACAAGTGGGAACGCAGCGCTGGGAATGTTTGGGGAGAGGAAAAAACGCAGTCGAAGGAGAATGAAGCGTCTTAGGCTCTTAGTCCTGCGTGCTAAGAACAGGGCTGGCCTAGTCTCGATGGCTGAAGCTCAGATTCGCGAGATCTGGGAGACGAGGAAGAGGACCCAGCGAGGAGGGGGGAAATCGACTCTCAACTTTCTCACCAGAGTCAGCATCTGTGAATCTAATTTCTCTCCGGACGGGCTTCTCTGCTTCTCCCCAACTCCAGCAACCCGCGGCCAATCACCGTGCGACTAGCTGAAAATGAGCAATCTGGATCTCGGATGCTGCGGCTGCCGGACTCCGGGTGGGCCCTGAGTGTTCCATGGAATAACATAACGATTCTGGTGCACTGGTAGCCGGGTATATTTTCCTCCCATATGGCCTCCTTGCATGCATCCAGAATCAGACCTGTCACTTTGACACCTTGTCTCTTCCCTTCTCAACAATAATCTGTTGATCTACTCTTTGTCGCTTGCGAGGAGGTAATGCTCCACTCATATTGATTGCTCTGACTACATCATGGTGCCCGCGCTGCAAGCCCGTATGCAAAGAAAGAAAGAACGAACACAAGGATCCATCGGCGGTAACAATAACGGGAAAGTAGGAATGCAATTATAGATAGAACAACTCGGCTAGAAATAACAATGATCACTGGGTGGTCTCCGGTTCCTCAACACGACGCGGCGAGTATTACGAGTATCCGGGTCGTGGGAATATAGGTACCGTCTCCAGCTGCTCCAACCCGCCCATAGTTCCTTGCTGGCCATTAGCCGCCCACCCCTGGCCTGTTTGGTGAACAAGGGTGCTTTGCCGGAACGGATTTGTACTGCCTGTCGGGGTGGGTCGAAGGGGTGCTGCAGCGGGTTGCAGCCCTTGCGACTGCTGAGGTGGGACAGAGGAGCTGCGAGCGAAGGGATTTGTTCCTGTTCGCTGGGTTTGGAGAGGTGCAGGCTGCTGCGGCGCTTGCGGCTGTTGCAAAGCTTGAGGGAACGGTTCCGGAGCGCTGGGACTGAATGAAGGATTGACGGTTGATAATCGCTTCGCAAAAGGATTCGTATTCTGGCGGTTCAGCGGAGATGCGGGGGGCGCCGACCCAGTCGGGGTGCTCATCAGCATCGATTGTCTAAAGGGATTGGTGGTTTGCGGCTGAAGCGCATTCGGCGACAGCTGCTGCTGGGGGAATGCGGCAACATTATTCTGCGGAATAGGAGGAAGTTGAGATTGATACACTTGCGCCTGAGGTTGTGGGGAGTAGCCGCCAAACCCAGCTCCCGTCGGGGTGGCTTGAATGGGTACCGGCACTTGTTGTTGGCCAAACTGATTAGAATTCTGCGGCGCAAAGGGTCCAAATGGCCCCTGTTGGCCAAACCCGGTTTGCTGAGGTTGTTGTTCGAAACCAGGCTGCTGTTGTGAGAATCCAGGCTGTTGTTGTGGGAAACCGGACTGCTGTGGTGGAAATCCTTGCTGCTGAGGGAAAAAGGCCTGCTGTTGTCCTGGGAAACCTGTCTGTTGGAACTGCATAGCTTGTGCCTGCTGCTGCTGCTGCTGGAGTTGCTGTTGAGGTTGAGCTGGTGGGTCGATCGAGTCAAAAAAATCTATGAGGTTTGAGGGATTGGTCTTCGTCTGCGGGCTAGGTTCCGTCTTGGGTCGAGCAGGCGTAGAATTGGTATTGCTAGAAGGCTTATTCTCCGTCGATGATGCGGCAGCAGCAAAAGCACTGCTGCTCCCTTCTTTGCCTTGTCGAGCAAGATACTCCCGTCTACGAAGATTGAAGTCTGGGTCGTTCAAGTCGTCCTCAAGGAGACGGGTCAAGTCGGTTGAAGCGTGCTTGAGTTTAGGGATCTCGAGCCGCGTTGCTGATTGAAAGTGTCGAGCAACCCCAAGGAACTTGACCACCTCTTCTGTTTGTGCGGCAAACGTCTTGTATATTTCCAGCGCACGTTCGCTATCGGGCCGTGACATTTCGAAATAGTGTTCTGATAGCGATCAGTAAGGGTTTCCGCGAGCCACGTATTCATCGACACTTACCTAATACGTTTATTGTGCCCTCGTTCATAACTGAGTACAGGGTCAAAAGGTCCAGAGTAAGCAGGCGGAAAGCTGTCAAGGTTATTTCGTTCTCAACCTCATCCGTCAAAAGCTGGTACGGGTCAGCGGAATTCAATGACAGCCTACAGTGCAACTCACATCGCATCGTAGCAACTCCTTGATCTGTTTTTGGACAATTTCCGTTTCTCGAAGCAAGCCCTTTTCAACTGTCAACCGCTTCATCCGGCCCTGCCCGCTTCGTACATAGTCGGTCTTGGTCTGTTCGAACGCGCGCGCGCGCGAGAGGAGATAGCTAGCATATCTTCGAATATTACGGCCTTGTGGTTGAACTGTGTGATCCAGATATCAGCTCAAGACTAACAGAGGTAACTCACTCAACTCACCCTCTGATAGCCCGCTGACGGCGATTTTCCTCGGATTCTCCGCCATGTATTGCAAGGTAGCATCCAACTGGCCCTCCCTTATCATGAAGTGGATCACGATGAGGGCTTTGAATGCAATTGTCCATGTTGAATCGCGGACACGAAGGTGCAACGTTCGGAATATCTCTGCTACTCCGGCTTCGCCCGTATGTGTCGCGACCAAAATGTGCTCGATGTATTTGGATTTAGGGGCCGCAAGCTATGTAAAGCAGATAATCAGCATCCTGCAGAATGCTAGCCGCGGAACGCAGGTAAATAAGTAAGGCTAACCTTAATCTTGGTGGCCCCCTTCACTGATTTCTCAAAGTTCTGAGCCATTGTCAAATCTATAAGCGGACTTCGCGGGTTGGCGATTGTGTTGCGGCGAGGGTCAGGAGACTGTCCTCTGGCTGTGTTAGTGGTCGCTTGGGTGTATTCCGCACCGTGGCAAGGGCGACAATAACGATGGAGCTATGATTCAAAGATGACTATCGTAGATGGTGATTTGCTTTGTCCGCGCCGATTCCCGTTAAAGTCATGATTGTTTAGGCCATGCTGCGGAACAGGTGTCAGGAGAACAGGAACGACTCGAAAGTAAGGGTCAGCTCGAATTTTGTCGGTCCAGCCGGAGCAACCAAAACAATGAGCGCGCTTTATTGGAGAGTCTATCTGGATTACCGAGCGATTGATTTGATGTTGGCCGGCTTCGCAAAGCGGAAGTAATCGTGGAGGGGGCGAAATGTGACGGAGACCATCGCCGCCACGAAGCCGAGTCCAACTCCGCCTTTTGGGTGTTGGCAGCCTAAGCGTCTTTGGTCCACAACAGCGTCATTCAGAGATCGATTGAGTACATATAGATTACAATCTAATTCTGAATACAAATTATGGATAGTTGGATGGTTTTCCGAGGCTCTGTAACTCAAAAATCTTTTGATTCAGGAATGAGTTTTCTTTTGTTAAATGTAAGGTCTATCGATATATGTAAACAAACCCAAGCTCTTCTGAGCCTCATCAGCGGACTAACTTGCTCTCTCTACTAAACTCTTTGCCCCATCAATTCATTTATTGAACACACATCATGTATAACTCTTTGCTTGTAACTCAATTACATCTCTATCTAGCTACCATGAAGCCTGTAAATACCCTCAACACAAGGGTAGCTCAGAGCCTTCCTCAAAACATTTTACACAGAGGTCTCAGAATTATAACAAAGCTAATTCCTTTCACTTGTGGGCAGATATCCAAGACAACTCAAGGTTGCACTGAAACTGCCGCTTCCTGAGAGTGCCTTTGGTGTCCTCGCTTTCGCCGCCTCTCGACCAGCCTGGTCGTTGCCCTTGCCCTCCACTGGATTCTACTTAAACTCCATCAAGCTGCCTGCCCTGGTCACTTGCCACCAGAAGGCCAGAATTTGTTTACATTGATCTCAAGAGAGCTCTCTCATAAAATTCGGTTCTCCAACGGGTCCCCATCTAAAGTCTAAGTGTTACCTTCTAAATGAACGATTTCACTGCCCTGGACCTTAGCCAGAGACCCCCGCGCGTCTGCTGGACTGACGATATGAGGAGCGTCTTGTGTTGCTTGGTCAAATACTACAAGCGAGATTGGAACAACTTTCTGGCCATTTTTAATAGCTTGTATCAACAGGAGCTTATTGAGTGTGGCTTTACTGACGGCAAACTTGTTGGCTGGGAAAGGCTTAACACGCAGTGGGAAACCATGAAGAAGAAAGGCGATCCTATCTGGGGTGATGTACATTGTTCGGGCTTTGATCGTGACCCTTGGCTTCCTGTTCTAAACAAGATTGAAGAAACTGCTGCCGCCCTTGGGTTAACAATGCTCCAGAAAGAAAACAACAACATAGACTCGTCCCAGTTTGTGTTTCAGGACCGAGTTCGCCAGTCGTCATCTCAGCTGGTAAGTAGTATACATACACCGAGAGTTGGCCTGTGCTAATAGTGTCGTCAGGGCCAGGAGTCACAGGAGGAGATGCCATCTATGAGCGAGACCCAGGAATTTTTGATCGATAACACGGTACTGGCACAAGATGAGAGCATGGCAGAGGCATGGCTTGATACCTTGGAAGAACAGCAGCCAGTGACCGGCTTACTTTGCACCGCTGGGGGTAAGATATGTTTCTGGTGCCATCTGGAGGGCCCTGAAAATCAGGTACGTTCTAAAATGGACTGTGGTGTAATTATTAATATTAATCTGCCAACAGGAGGAAGTGCGCAGCTTTCAAGAGCAGGCGCCAAATCTTCTTTACCGCTGGTGGAATGTCGACTCTCAAGGGATTAATTCGCGAGACTTGTTTGTTGCTGGATTATTTACCTCTGCTGCCATGTTTGCTCCTGACACTATCCACGAGGAGGAGTTCAAGCTCCGGGTCATGAACCACATTGCAAGGAATCCAATTTCATCTCCCTTCATATCGACATTCCAGTCGGCCCTGTCTCCGGTCCATAGGGGCCTGTGCAATCAAGAAGGGGCCACAGTGTCTATAATCGACTCGACAAAGCTATCACAGGTGTTCTCTGCTCAGCACTTTTGTCGGAAGAACTCGGTTAGAATTGGAAGAACATATGATGGACGAGGGGAACACCTTGTATGGGGGTCAATTCCAAAAGTTGCCATTGTTTGCTCGTTTAAGATCACAACCCTTCGTGAGGTAGCCGCGAGTGACCCGGACATCGCTAGGTTTTTGCAACTTGATACAATTGCGGCGTATAAAAGAGCAAGAAGACCACTCCACCAGGCTATGACAGAGCGGGCCATGTACCTTGATCAGAGGGTAGGTGTTGCTATTGGAAGACTGTTATCCTCGCTAGGCGTGCCGAAAGAATATTACAAGCGTATAAGTGAGGGTCTTGCTTATTCATGGAGAATTAAAACAAGGCGCATCCCCTGGCGCGATTTCTTCAAGGGAGTTGATCTCGGGTATGAAGGCAAATTGCCTTCCCCTTCGCCGTCTCCTATTACCAGCTTCGAGGATACTCTTATGTCGACAGATGATAAGGAGGAGGACGACAACATGGACACACCGGAGGCCAATGACGATGAGAGCGACATTATACCCTCATCTAGGTACTCGACCAACGCCGCCAAAAATTTTCCAATCATTGATTTGGAAGAGCGCCCACCAACACCATTCGTATATAACCAAGATTCGATGAGTGATCACGATATCGAGACCGAAGACGAGCTGCACATTGAAATCGAGTCGGATTCCCAGGATCTGAATTTCTTTGATGAGGTTGCGCCCTTCCAGCAACAGATCTCAGGTGATCAGTTTGCGAATGACAGGGCAAGAGTGAAGTCTGCTCTTGGATAGTTTCCGAAGCTCGTGGTTGGCATGTCCATGGTTTGTTTTTGACAGTGGATTTACATGACTAGCGGCTCCTGGGCATGAGTATTGAAGGTGAAAAAAAAAAAAAAAAAAAAAAAAAAAGCGTTGCAGTGGTGTATGTGGGTTTACAGCAGGCAGGATGCACTGAGCAATAATGGTGCTGGAATGATGTACCTCGTGCGAAGGCCATGATGCGCCTAGGAATTGAAAAACAAGAACTTTACTTCCACAGGTTAAGGCATGAGGATTCAAGAGGCAATTCGAAACCGATATCGTTAAAATCCCATCCCCAAACTATTAAGCACATCGAACCTGTTTCCCTAGTTTGCTGTATGGCAGAGTTCTATAGAAGAAGAACAGATGAATTTTTTTTCATTGGATATATCCTTCGCAGGGTACCGGGACATGAAATCGTGAAACAATCCCAACCCTTCAAACTGTTCCGCATGAATCCATTCGCGCCGTTGCCCTAGGTTGAATTTTCTCTCGAGAACACCCCTTCATCGTCGACGACACGCTTAGAACTTGCTGAAAGACTTGACAGCCTTGCCGGTGCGGGGAAGGACACGGAGGGTGTTGAAGCGGACCTAAAGTCGCAAATGTTAGACACAGCTTAACTGATAGCGCGATCACCAACAGAGAATCCTGCAGCAAATTGCAAGTGTTTCTGGAACGTACAGTCTTGGACAGAGGACGGCACTGGCCGACGGTAACCCAGTCACCCTCCTCAACACGGAAAGCGGGGGAGACGTGAGCAGCGAGGTTCTTGTGACGCTTCTCGTAACGGTTGTACTTGGGGACGTAGTGGAGGTATTCACGGCGGATGATGATGGTACGGTGCATCTTGGTGGAGACGACACGGCCGGTGAGGATACGACCACGGATGGAGACGAGACCGGTGAAGGGGCACTTCTTGTCTATAATTTGGTATGTTAGCAGATTGAAAGATGAGTTGATGGGAAGCATCAGCGGTTTGCCCTCCCCGAAGTCTGAGCATTGAGATTCGACCAAAATTGTGCCCCGAACCACCACCAAATAGTCGGCGTTGAACCCTGCTGTTTCATTCCTATCCGATCTATTCGTTCCTGTCGCACAATTGTCGTTCTTCACCCTGGTCCGCGTGTAATCTCATCTCAGACTCTGGGGAATGGCCACCCCCATCCGCCAAACCGCATCCGCAAAATCCAACGAAAAACTTATAGCAGGTCGTGCATACCGATATAGCTGCCCTCAATGGCGGTCTTGGGGGTACGGAAACCCAGACCAACGTCCTTGTACCATCTCCGGGCCTGGCCGACCTTCTTGCTCTTGGCCTTGGTCTTCTGGTTGAGGAAGATGTGAGGCTGCTTTTGGAACGCACGCTCCGACTGGACGGTCAACTCGGTGGCCATTTTTGCGAGAATTCAGTCCGACGAGGAAACAGGGTCGAGCTGGGTGTAGAGATTCGTCGCGAGGGAGGGGGGTTGTCGGAGTGTTCGGTTGTCGACGTCGACTCTTGATGAATGCAAATTTAGCGATGGCGGATAATTCAGTGTGGGAGTTGTGCGATGGGCGCGCTAATCCTGTTTCGGCGTCTGTGTGCGGATCGGCTAGGGCTGTTATGTAAGCAGCTTTGTTTACTTTTTAAATCACATGACCAGGGGACCGGGGCGACGCGCTTCTGTGCAGGAAGAAGTACAGCAATGTTTACGGTGCCATTATTCATCCAACGGCCGAACATCACGACGCCATCTGTAGTACTGGGTGCTGGTGGCGATAATAAAAACGCTACTCCTGTCTATGAGCGTGACAATACTTCTCGATGGCGTCCAGAGGTGACACCGCGGGGTCTTCCCGACCACGATCTCGACGTTCCATCGCCCATGTCCCGCGCTCACGATTGACTACTGGAGGCGACAAGGAAAATGCGACAACCGACATTAATGCTACTCGGGCCCTGATCGGTCGCAGCGCAGGAATTGGAAAGGATAAGAAGTCCCGTAGCAAAAGCTTGGGACCTGGCGGTCTAGATGCGCTTCAAGACTCTAACGGGAACCGGCGCAAGGTAATTGATACATTCATTGCGCGATGCTCTTCGCGTCGCTCATGCTAATGTCGTTTATCATCGCATAGTCTGCTGCTGTCTTCCCCCTCAAGTCGATCCTCAAACCGACCATTCCTGTCTCCCCTGTTCGAAACATCCCCACCTTTGAGGAAACACGCAGGAAAACCCCAGCTCGCCGCGCAAACGGACAGGAGGAAACCAGCGGTGCAGTACAGGAAGGCCTTTTGATTGATTTTGACACCCCGGCTCAACAACCGACGTCTAAATCAGACGATCAAACTAACCCATTCGATACCTTTAACGCCTCGACTATCCGCGATGAGATGGCTGCTGCAAGGGAGCAGGAAGAGAAAGAAAGACGCGAACGCGAGAAAAAAGCCATACTGCAACAGAGGGAAGCGCGACGGAAATCGATGGGTATGTCTTTTCTCTGCGCATTTAGAGCACTTGTCAAAGCGCTGACTGATTATCATAGCTAACCGCCGTGTATCCTTCGCCCCCGAGGCAACCTTACATACCTGGAATGTAGTGGAAATACCCGACGACTCGACGTCATCATCGGCATCCAACTCTACTCGACGTGTTTCTTCGATGGCAGGCACTGAAAATCAACCGCCGGAAGAGCCTCACAGACAGGCTGAACCTCCTAGCTCGCCTGAAACAGACGCAGAATCCGATATCGCCTTTTCTCCAGTACAGTACCCGGATCTGCGACAGCTCGGGAATCGGCCTGCAAGCGGCAGCTATGATGGAGTCGGGCCATCGCAGGACATGTTCTCAAGCCCGTTTAGTGGGAGTGAGGCTAGCGACGATATCGGCATAAATTCAGCTGGAGGAGATGAAGGAGACGACAACTCTTCCGCTTCTGAATTTGACGGCGAGAGCCCTGCGATGAGCATGGATCTGACAGCTAACTCTGCAATGACATCCCAAACGGACGGATCCGAATCCACTACGCCAACTAGCCGCTTGAACGATGCCTTACGACAGGCTGCTCGAGAAGCTGGAAGGACTTTCGATGAAGAGGACGATGAGGAAGTATCTATGGAAATTGCTGAGCAGGAGATTACTGGAGCCTTTCAGCCTTGGATTAAGAGGGGACAAAGGCAGAGTTTTGACTGGGAGGATATTAGTGCACGACACGATCAGGAAAACGTCGACCCGTCAAAGCCCTCGAGCTCAGGCATGTCTGAGGCGGCAAGTGACGATGGTAACGAGGATCTTACCATGGAAGTGACCAACGCAATCGGGCGCATTATCCCCAGCAGCCGCCAGAGTGTAGGCCGTCGTAAGTCGACTGGGGATGAAACCAACTACGAAGAGCAAACAATGGAGTTCACAAACGTCGTGGGAGGCATTGCCCAGTCTGTGTCACCTGTAAAGTCCACTGGGGCCGACAACAATCCAGACAACGACGAGGAGATGACGATGGAGTTTACGTCGGTGGTTGGAGGACTTCTGAAGACCAATCCTTCTCGGAGCATCGATGAGAACAATCAATCGCTGGTCCGAGCCCAGGAGTACTCTGCGTGGAACGACACCGAAGATAATATGGAAGACGGGGCCGACATGGAGATTACCGGAGCAGTTGGTGGCATTCTCCCATCCATCCAAGAACAAACGGAACCAGTGGATGAGGACCAAACTGCAGGAATGGATTTTACCGCCGCGGTAGGCAAGATACTGCCACCGCAAGATCTGAGTCCAAGCAAGGGTATGGAAGACTTCCAGATGGGGAGCTCCCCGTTCCAGGAGAACGTTGAAGCATCTCCGATAAAGTCACCGGTCCGTTTCCATGTTGCTGCTGTTGCGTCAGAGGATGGCAGCCCCAGCCTGGCTAGCGTCAGGTCTGGACGTCCAAGACAAAGTCTGAGCCGCGCAACTCCCACAACGCCAACTTCGACAACACCCCAGGTGTCACCCACCAAAAATGCATCTGTCCGATCTAAACAGTTGATCCAGACCAACCAACCATCTACCCCGGATCAGTCGTCGTCTTCTAAGAACCCTCGGAGTGCTTCCCCTAAGAAACTGAACCAACATCAAATTCAGGTTTCGGACAGCCAAAGGAAATCACCTCGCAAAAGCCTCTTCGGTCCGAATGCGGCGGGAGAATCGGCGCCCCTATTTGTCCTGCGTCCCCCTGGAAAGAGGCGGTCCTCTGGCCTTGGCATCGACAAGGAAGGGCTCGGGTCTCCTAAGGTTGCAGCTATTCTTGACAAACGACGATCTATTGGTGAAGAGGCTGGAGAATTCGCTCCTCAGGATAAGAGGCCGCAGGGTGTGCGCTTCGAAGACCCACTCAAACTTCAAGAGGAGGTTGATAGAGAACGCGAGGAAGAAGAAAGCCGAGAAGATGGTCATATCCAGCCGCAGAACGATCGAGATCCTACTGCAAGCTTAAAGGATATGATTTCTAGCCTCACCCCGAAAAAGAACAAGGTCCGCGGCCGCAAGAGTCTTCATGTGGGTGCTGCGCGAGGCCTGCTTGGTAAACGCCCAGTGGAGTTAGACGAAGACGATGAAAACGAATCTGAAAACACGCCCAATAAGCGGCTAAGGCGCCGTGAGGATATGAGCCCCGTAAAAAGCGTGAAGCTTCCGCCTCCCCCATCCAAAGAAGAAACCGTTGGGCGCGCAAACCGTTCGCCAGTCCGCAAAACCTTCGGGCTATCTCCTAAACCTAACACAACACCTACGCGGGAACCGCAAGAGGTACTTGTCTCGGCCGAGCCTGCACATACGTCGCCAATAACCCATGCGGTGGAACAAGAAGGTGCTTTGGCTCAAGATGCGGGGCCAGAATTCGAACCTATCCAGCTCCAAGAGTTCCTGAACATGACCAACATCCACTTCATGGAACTTACCACTACAAAACGGCGACATACCACTGCACCGGACAGCATTAGCAAGCGGACAGCAAGGTTATCACTTGAGGGTGATGCCAAATCGAGTGCTGCCAACTTCGAGGACTGTGTTGCGGCGGGGTTCTGTACAGTGCCGATGCTTGAATTATATCAGCATGTAAGCATGTCAACTATAGACCAGTGCCGTATACTAACTGTGTTTAGTCCTGCCGGGAGCTGAAGTCATACATCTCCGAAGGTAGACAAATAATTCGTTCCATCGAATCCGAAACCTATGCAGATAACCCGCCTCTATTCCGAGAATACATGAACGCGGCACCCGATATTCGTCTTCTGATGGACAACCAGTTCCGAAACGTAAAGACCCATACTAGGCTGCTGAGCAAAGCTACCTGGTATGAGTGGCGCATGAAGCTTCTGGAAGGCTTGAAGGAGGGACTGGATCGACACATGGGGGAAATGAAGGGAGACGACAATGTGTTGTCAAAACACGAAGTACTACTGAAAAACGCTGTACCTGCTCTTGCTACAAAACATTCATCTTTGGAGAAAGAGGCTACACGGCTGCAGCAATTGGCGGATGAATTACAGAACTGCGACCAGGAGGAACTGCAGAGTACGCGGAGCAGACTTCTCAACATAGAAGAGGAGATTGTCTTGAAGAAGAAGATGCTCGAAGAGCTGCAATCCGAGGTCCAAGACAAGACGGACACCATCGAAACGGGAGTGGAGCTGAAAGCAGAATTCACTGCTCAGATTCTGGAAGCGGAAAGGGTAAAAGAAGAGTGCCGTGGATGGAGCGCCAAGGAGATCAGTGAATTGAAAGGTACGCCTCCCGCCATGTATCAGCCTGCTCCTGTGCTCAGCGCTAACATGATACTAGACTCTGTCCACCGCATCGAGCAAGCAACTGGCTGGTCGATCAGTTCCGCATCTCAGCCAGAATTAGAATCAAATACCGGCCCGCTGGTAACCATGTCTTACCGACACCAACTGCAATTGAAGTTCCATCCTGGATCCTTCTATCTGGAAAGCGGCAGCAAGGGCTCTTCACCCCACTCAAAATCCGATTCGCCAATCGAGCTCAGCTATTGCCCCGAGAGCAAAGGGAAATCCACCGAGAGCAAACCTCCGCTGTCGTCCATCTCTCTGCTTATTTTGAAGTCTTTACAGATGCACGTCTCTCGGATCGAACAGCCTAAAGTTACACCGAAAAACCTTTTGCACTTCGTGTCAGAGGCTTGGGACCTGGCGTCAAACTTGGAGGAAGAAGCACGCATGCTGGAATTTCACGGCGTGACTAAGCTCCGACTTTCCGATGCAGAAGAGAAACCATCGCTAAGGGCAAGATGTACTCTGCTTGGAACCTGCGCAGCGAAGAGACCTCAACCCACGAGCAAAAGTAGAATCGACGTCGACTTTGCCGTGACGACACGCCTTCTGGAGAAGAAAGAGGAGAGCGAAATCGGTGTCCTAGACATTAAAACCACTGTCCTTGCTAACAAGGTCTACGGCTTCGGCACTGACAACGGCACAGGCCCGTCTGAGAAGGAGATACAGAGCATCCTTCACAAACAACTCAAAGGGCCCGAACTTAAATTCGGCAACGGCGTCTGGAGCAAGGCAGTTCAGACACTCTCTAGCAAGGTCTGTTGATCTATTTCATGCCTTTTTTTCAGTTCTTGATTTTTCTTCACTTCTTTGCAACATTTCAGCGGGAGTTTATGGAGTTACGTACGTACCTGGGAGGTTGACATACTTTTGTTTCGCTTTATTCTTTTACCGTCTGCAAATTCAATACCGATACCACAATTTGAGGGTTACATGGAAACGAATGCAATGGAGGGATATTCCAGAACTCATGAGCGTTAACAGCAAGTAATAATTCTATATTCTGTATCTCTTAAGATCATGGCCTCGCATGTCACGCTGTCTCCCTAGTAAGGATTCCCATAGCAATGACTCCCATCCATCCACATCCCTGCCGAACTCTGACCTGATGTTGCGCCTGGAATGATAATATTACTCGCAACACCTGTGGTGCCAGTAATACGATTCCCATTTGAATACCCCGGAACAGGCGTATTTTGGTATGGGCCGCCCATCATCGAAACAGAGGAGACAGGCATTGCTGCCGCATTGGGAGCCGTCCCCATCGGCTCCGGTCCAGTACTACCACCACCACCACCACCTTGAAACATATAACTGGGTGAGTGGCCGTTCCCGTTGTTGCTGTCGCCAGCGCCAGCGTCAGGAGGACCGAATATACCGCCTAGAAACTGTCCTCCGAATCCAAACTCCCAGTCGGCAGCTAGCGGAATCGGCCAGAGTTCTGGCTGTGGGAAGGAGAAGGTTGACTCGTCCATGGCTGGGAGGGGAAAGGCCATGTGGATGTTTTCGGGTGTGTAAGGTTGTGGTTGTTGTTGTTGTTGTTGTTGTTGCGGAGGGTACTGTTGCTGAGTTCGATATTGATGTATGTTTGGTGTGAGATTTGCGTGTTGTTGTGATTCTGGACGGGGGTTGCTAGAAGGCTGTGTCGAGGATGGGGAGGATGGGGATGAGGAATTTTCATATTCGTCTGATCTTGAACTTGGCGTGGGGCTTTCGCGGATGACGTATCCGCTTGAGTTGATGGGCGGTAGGCCTTCTAGGTTATTAGGGATGTCGAGGTCTGAGGATGTGGCGGGGTAATTAGTGTTGTTGGCGGATCGAGTTCGTGATGGGTTCATATGTGGATAAGAGTCATGAAACGAGCGAGATTTGGACGAGAGTTTGCTTTTCCCTTCCGGGATATGCCGGAGTGGCTTTTGGTCTCGTTCTAGGACCATCCGAGCGACGCGCTCAAAAGTCGTGCTCATGCGGGTCATGAAACTTGCGTAGTTGCTGGGTCCATCACCGGGGACGAGGGTTGCGAAGAAAGTTGCGGCCATATTCAGGGATTGCAGGTCATCTTTTGCGGTTGGTTGCTGGCTGTTGCGGAGGATACTGGTGAATACTGTCATTACTGCAAGGAACACGTAGTATAACAGGGACCTGCAAAATTTTCAGTATGGATTTGTGCGGAAGAGGCATCGTTGATCTTACCATATCCATGCGACATCGCCCCAAGGTAGGTTATTGACTAGTTTCAAGGTATCGCGGGCAGCCTGGACACAAATAGCTGCTGAAGAAGAGGACTGATTTAATATCAGCCTAAGGTCGAGTGGGGGTATGTTGTCAGCCTGCGACTGGTAGAGGAAATTGATCAACATTGGTAGACGGTGGATCATGATTAGCGAGTTGCAGTATAGTAGAAACAATCCGGCAGAGGCAAATCCAGCGAGAAAATCCTCGCCTGGACCCCTCTTCTTTAATAATGTATCAAAATGGCACTCGCTTTTCCAAATGTCGAGTTCTGCATGCAGCTGGTGAACCGTTTCGCAAATATCTGCTGTGGATTTGTGTTCTAGTGCCCTCGTGGAGTAGAATTGTTGGTAGATTCGACTTCGAAGTATTGCTATGCGACAAAGTCGTGGGAAGAAGAGCTTATTGTCGGCCATCACGAGTCCCTCTGCAGTCTCGTCAGACGGAATTTCGACATCAAAATCGTCAAAATGCTGCGTTGGAGCGTTTCCTAACCGAATAGATATGCTATATAAGAAACAGATTAGCACTAGGCGTTATGAGCGAAAGAAGATGCCCACCTCTGGTCAAGGATATATCCAATCCAAAACACATTTCTCCTCTGTTCTTGTTCAGCCTTGCCAAGATACGGCCTGGGAATCTCACGATGAAGTCCCATTCGGTGGGACGATCGTATGGCTGCTGTGACAATCGGGACGGTAGACTGTGTACCGGAGTTTCCTCGAAGAAACAGTGCCATGCCCAAGAGGGCTTGCACGCTTAATAGATCTGTTCGTCGCATAACAAGCTCTGGAAAAACTGAAAGAGCATTCTTATAATAGAGCCACGCTTTCTCTCTATCCTTTTCTGACTTTTGACTATTTGAGAAGCGGTATTCATATGCTAGGGCGAGAATGATGTTGATGCTAGCCCATCGAGCCGCGTCCTCGCAAGTCTGCTGAGTGTACTGCCACTCAACCAGTTGCATAAAAGTTTCTTCGTGATACAACGGGAACATGAGGTTAACCGTTCGAAAGTAGTCCTTGAGTAGGGAGAAAACTTCGGCTCTCGGAGGAAGTGGCTTGAAAACCTTGGAGGAGAATACGTCGTAAAAGACATCAGGTCGCCAATAAGCCCATGGGCCGTCGAATCCCGTGCCCGTTAGTAATGTATCAAGGGAATTCGCTTCGCCGGACCTGCTTTTGACCCATTCAACACCTTCTCGTGTCAGGATCGATAGGGGGGTGGCTCTCCCTGGACCAGCGTCAGCAACAGCACCCTAAATATGTCACATAATGTGTGATAAGCATACCAATATATAATGAGCACCCTTTATCAGGTTTGTATACTGGAGGCCCACCGTGCCCTGCATTTGAACGTTTACTGGTGTGCGAAGTTGGCAGAAGATTAGAACGAAATGATTTATTGGCGACACTGAGCGCCGGTGAGGTTCGCTCAGCAGAAGGACTTGCGGTGTTGATACCGGAAGCCTGGGAAACACTCTTATGGAAATATTGAGAGCTTGGGGACGTAAAATTCTCATCTTCCATCGTGCTGTCATCATCATTGATATCTTTTGAGACGTCGCTTGACTCGTCAAGATCTGTTGTTTCAACCAGGATACCGGCAGCTCGGAGTAAAGACTCGGTTCTTCTCAGACGCTCTTCTAGAGCTCTGACGTACCGTGAACTGTCTCATATTTAGCTGAATTGCAGGAGAAAACGATATTAGTTCGTCGAACGGTAATACCTTTTTGAACCATCTCTCCTTCGGTTGGTCGTGATAGGCTTGCAATTCAGGTTACGGCGCATACATTGCATACAAGCAGGATCGGAGCCGTTAAATTCGCATTTGATCTTCCTCTTGGAGCACATCTCGCATGGCTGCTGGAAGAAGATTTACTAAGACGCTCCAAGCGGAAGATACCACAGAATTTGCTTACCAGTGGTTTACATCGTCTGGTCCTAGGTTCACGATTATGGCTGGGTTGTGCATCTTCAAGGATGCCAGGCTGGATATCCTGCGTTCCCCGAGTAGGGATTACTCTAGCACCCTCGGCTGAGTGCTGCATAGCTTCACGCCTGGATCAAAGCAGGTGGACGGTATCATAAGTGGACTCGGCCCGCAGCCGGGGCCGCTGAGCGGTAGCCTTATGAACGTGTGGATCCTGAATAGCCAATGACTCAGATGATTGAGTGGTGAAGTCACTTAAGTATGATCAAATAAAGCATCAGTTTGTTGAACTGTCTCGAGAGTGGCGTATAAAGGATTTGCTGAGAACAAGTCAGCGTGCGGCCGCCGGATTAGCACCAAGCCCCTGCGCCACGACGAACCGGCTACGCCGGGATCGAACGCCTGTAGGTGGGAACCCCGTTCAAAAAGACTAAGAAGCGTCGGGAGACAGATAAAGACGATTTAAGACGAGATATGAGGCCGTAAAATACTTTTGGAACACCGGATAGTGAGGGAGTGAGAAGCCTGAGCCAAGTTTGTGGCGGAGACAGGCGCTTAGTAATCCGGCCTCCGCAAAGCACTCGGCAGTCGGCATCCTAAGTTTCCGTCGTATTTCGGGATGCAGCATCAAAGCTCGACCCTGGAGGGGTATCTACAGTTAAAGTAGTCCGGGGACAGTGAATCGACCTGGATGTCAAGGCGTTTGTCTTCTCAATTGAACCCAATTGGCGAGAGGAGAATATTTGACGCTGCGGTCATGTGATAAGTAAACAAAATCTGGGGTTTTGTTCGGCATCTCTCAACGCCCAGTAACAGCCCGATCGCAAGTTTGGGAGTCTGGACTCTGGAATATGGAGCGACAGAGCTTTGAGCCTCTTGGATTAGAGGTACGCACAGTCTCTCGGGGTTACCGCCTTTTGCAGGCCCGACCGAAACCTTTTCTGAAGTCTGAACCAGACTGTTCCAGCTGCATGAGACATGCGCCTGGCGTCACATAACTATGTTCTTTGCGAGGATACAATATGTCCGCACCGAATATTCAATAATTGGAACAAATTATTATTAGAGGCGCAAAGGCTGGAGTATGCTCCTTCGAAGCTAACGTTAGCCAGATTCGTCCCAACAACCGCGGCAAGCGTTCACCACCTGCATGCATCGAGTATTTCCCAGCAGGATTATGGGTGTGGGAGGACTTAATTGTTGCATTTGACTCAGGCAGGCAGAAGCTGCCTGCCCCTTGCTTTGGATACCTGCATGCTCTGGTGGGTGCCGGGAGACCATCGTTGTGACATTTTGGTCAGTTTTTGGCGCGCAGAAGCCTAAGGTATACAGCAGTCGACCACTACTTCTCCGTCCCTCAGAATATCGTCCGTTATCAATCAGCCGTTGACTGTCTTGGATGAACATTTCAACAGACTACCTCCAGAGTTTCTCGGACGTTCGTGAGGACCAACACTCTTGCTTCTCTGCTATCCTTGACGCAGTCAAGACCCCTGTATTACCCTAGGGCCTTGACGTCTGTGCCGCCATGAGATACCAGACAAGGGAAAATTGCAAGAGCAATGAACAACACAGCCCACAACAATCCAAATAATCATGCAGCTCAGATGTCGAAGTTCAACGACAACGCATCATTCTGTCTTGGGATCCCGGAGAAGGTCCGAGCGAACATCTTAAATATCTCGCCTTTGCTCAGAAAGATGATGACATCAACAGCGACACGAAATGGATGGGGAAGGAACAATGTGAGAAGCAACATGAATACTATAGAGTAGCAGATTTGACATCACAATAATAGGGCGGCATGAAGCTGCAGTGTTTGTCCGGAGTATGTGGGGACGAACCAAGAGGAAACGCTGATTGCATTTGACTGAAACACTGGGGGATACAAACCCAAGGCTCAGGGCGCACCCGTAACTGGGTCTATTTTTATGCCGGCTTTTTCGATCTGGGGAAGAGCTGGCCATGACTCCTGTATCTGCCTCGTCTCGGATGTCTCATGATTCAGACATCGAAATCTGACAAGGGAGTCCTAGGGTGCTCGTCCTCAGTCAATAATGACCTTGTTGTAAGACTCCTGTGTCGAAAAAGTCGCTTCCGCTGCTTGAGTACAAAAGTACGGGAAAAAAGCCACGCTGAGCCCCGTCCACTCCTCCGTTAGGAGCTCCGCAGTCATGTGGGCGGGGACTTAAAGCTTCATCAACGCATGGCCTAACAAGAGCGGAATATAGTCTCTCGTAACGCGCGTTTAGACAACTGTGATTTGCTCAGAAACAAAACGTGAGGTTGGTCCTTCACCATGGGTGGAAATGTAAGGAGATGCAGATTCAGCCTTGGAAGGGAAGATTGAACCAAAAGAGTGTATAACTTACCGAGGATTCACCAGCTCAGCGGAAATATAAATTACTAGTACTAAGAATTCCCGCAAAGCTTCGTGGAGCCGGGGGTGGTGTGTGTAATAATATGTAATGAATAGATTACTGTGGGCAGGCAAGTTATTTCCGCGCCCGCTGCTCTGCCGCCCAGGCGCCGTGCGGGCTTTGCTTCTGGCCCGGAAAGGAAATCGCCCCTTTTGCGATCCCTCCTTCTCAGATTCTGTCAACGCGTATCAAAATCGAAGATGTGATCTATATTATCAATAGTATCCAACTCCAGCCTCTCTCTTTTCCCTCACAGTCAGTCTCGCCTCTGCTCACAGGCGTTCAGAAAACGGCCGAAGCTGCCCTGCCTCGGAGGCTAGAACTGACCAATCATAGAGGGCAATCACGACATTTCTCCATTATATCAGATCATCAACTAGCACCAGCAGGCGTGAGACGATCACCGCTGCTGTTGTGACCTCCAGCACAGCGTGCCCTCCCGCCTCAAGCCCAACTCTTCACTGAGACACGGTCCTTTTGCTGGCCTTGCCTTCGCTCTGTAACTTCGCCCACGTTCAAAAAGTTGGCCACAGTGGTCCAGGCTTCGGATTCCCATCCGCTCCTCGTGCTTCCGCGTACGTGGCTTGCTCGTCCCGCGCTATGCGATTCGCATGAGCAGTGTGCAGAATCAGAACAGATATCTTTGAGCCAAATCATCTAATTTCAGTCCTGACCAGGATTTTTTTGAGTTTCTGGATCATCCCAGGCTGTCCTGCGCCCTGCCCCAGCTGATCGGCTGGCGACATTTGCGTGGTTCTGTCACCATCGATTCCCCGTCCAAGACAAGCCACCCAAGCATTTTCGGTGGTCAATTGGTAAAACAAAATCCATCGTCCAAGAACTCTATTCCAATCAAATCAAAGCTCGGGGGCCGCAAAAGCGGAGAGGTCGAAAAAGAGACGAGGAAGCCGCCCTCTTAAAAACCACCTGCAGGCAATATGTCAGATGAACAAATCGCTCGTCCGACTGCCTCAACCTTCGATAAACTCGAAAATTTCAACTTTCTTCTCTCTCGACACGATCCGGCCCTTGCTAAGAACCGGCAATATTCGTTTGACACAGATGCCCCTGGCGTGCCTCACGTCTCCAACTTAAACATGCCCTACGACCCAACCGAAGGCATGGGCGGCTTGTCTGTCAGTTCCTACGAGAGCATCGACGACGAACACAGCCCGATCGATGTGCGAGGATACCCGTATCATGGTAAGTCTGAGCTCAAATGACGCTGCTGATTGCATTCTTTGCGCCATTTTCATGTTACTTGGTTCGTTTCCCTTGCATTCTTTGCTCATCCAACGTCGAATGGTGCAAGAGCTACTGCTGCTATCTACTCGTTCTGGTTACATCTTCTCCTGAACTTCGGAAGCTGTGCGTCTCTTTTCTGGGGAACCAGCTTCTGGGTTTGTGCTGTTGTGCCTTCTCTCCGCGTTCCCCTGTCCCGTCTCACACCCCGGACACCCCTAAATCAGGCATCGTGAAATCCGTCCTTGATGAAGGAAAGCGTCGCTGCGTAAACGTGGTTTAATTCCCCAAGTCCCTGGTAAAGCCAGCCAATACCATTGCTTACTTGTTTCTTTTTCTTTGTTCCCGTTCCTTTTTTTTTATCCTTTCCAATCTCCCACTTTGGTAAAAACACGATGTGAGCACGCAATCGATCACACTTATGACAACGTCGGCGGCCTGTCATTGCCGGACCCTCACCAAGCTTCATACCCTGGTTCATGCTCATCTTCAGGTCCCTTCGGGGGTTCCATCTCCCTTTTGATCTCGCCTTTTTAATGATAATGCCTGGTCCTCTTCTTTGTCTTATCTCTTTCTTATCCCGTTAGCCCGTCAAGTCATTTGTCTTTCCCATCACCCTCTTCGTTTACTTACGCTCTCCTGAACAGCCGGTGATAAAACTATCAACTATTCTGTCCCTGACCACATGCTGTCACACTCGGCTTATCCTCTTTACCCTCCAATCTCATATAGCCATGAGGAGATTGGACATGCACCAGGGGCCATGACTCCCTCGGACGTATCGTCCTCCATTTCACCACCAAATGGCCAGATTGGAAACAACAAGTACAGCACTCAGATTTCAGGCGACCACATCGTTTCCGCTCTCGGTCAGGAAGAGTCATCTCGTCGGGCCGCCGAAGAAGACCGACGACGTCGCAACACCGCTGCAAGCGCCCGGTTTCGTATGAAGAAGAAGCAACGCGAACAAGCACTCGAACGAACAGTGAGGGAGACGACCGAAAAGAACGCCACCCTCGAAGCTCGTGTTGCGCAACTTGAGATGGAGAATCGATGGCTCAAGAATCTCTTGACCGAAAAACATGAAGCTTCAACAACTACTCGGCTGCCTCCATCATCAGATGCCGCGCTGAGCCATCAAAATACGACCGTGGCTGGAAGCGGGCAAAAACATATTCAGCCAAAAAAGAAGGGTGTTGGGACCGACAACTAAGTACCAAAATTGAAGTTTAGTGCTTGATTTTCGCAACCTGTCGACTTTGAACATGACTCTTTTCTTTCGCGGTCTTCTTTTGGGGTTAATCTGGATCTGGGTCGTCTTTTGTATTATGGGATCATTGATCTGATACCCTTTCTTGATTTTACCTCTAAAGTTACGATGTTTCCGAGCTGAGCCGGCCATTGCGAGGATGGAACAGCCTGACGATGTAATGACATGTCTATTTTCTTTATGCTCTCCCCTTACTCCTATGTCCGTCGCCTTTGGGAAAGGGGCAGCGCTAAATTGATCCATTCTTTCGTTGGCCATGTGTTGGTGTTATTTGCAGGGTTACATCTCGTCGTGACCTCTTGTCATTACTGCAGGCATGGATGGGACAGGGGAAATTGTAGGCGGGGGTAATTGGGGTTGCGGTCGGGTGTGGCCAGAAACGAGGCCTATATCTCTCATTTTTCTGGTATATATACCTGCGATTTTGGAGTTCGGTTGGGATTGCGTCTTTCTTGGTTTCGCCTAGCAGCAATACACTGAATCAAACACCTACTGGATCTCACTGTTCTATGGACACTGCGTAGTAGTAGACACTTGTAGGTAGCCAAATTGCATTCAATCCGCTGTTTGCGCATTCAATGCGGAGTCTCATCTCATCCTCAAGGGCCGGGGTCTGCGCTTCTGCCAACCATATCGCCAAGACTGGGTCATACATTGCGCAATCGAGGCTAACAATGAGAGATATCGTTGTAGATAGTCGCGAGTTGTGCTGATAGTGGAGGAATCAATAACTTGGAGCAATAGTCTGCATGTAACAATGGAGATTTATTATTAATTGCAATTGTGGTTGATCCACAGAGGCGCCTCGCCCCAGCACAACTGTATTAGGCAAGCGCGTGGGTGACTGACTCTCCTCGGAGTTTTGTAGACATCCTCAGGCTGGAGAAACACAACCCTTTCCTCAATCATCCGATGGGCCTTTTCGATCACCTCAGGCTCTAGCTACCTAGTTTCGGCTCCATCGAATCCAGGTTGAACATTCACGCGCGATATATCCGACCTCCAATAACCATTGAATGCCGTTGAGGGACGCAGCCAGCCATCTATTGTCGACGTGCTAACTTACAGTCGGCTCATCCAAGCATTGTGACGGCCTTCCTCTCTTTGAGCGTCGACCCACAATGGATCGAAGGAGAACCTCGCTCGCTCTTTACAGCCGTTTCACCACATATTTGTCCTTGCTATGAATGTGCGTATCCCTTCATCTTGCTACTACGAGGATCTTCCGTCCTACGAACTGCGAGGCTTCTCCAAACCAGTCAGTCCTGACCTTAGAATTAATCTTATAATGTCAACTAACGCTGGACACTCCTTTTCAGACGCTTGATGGCACATACACAGCCGGAGGCCCTTGTCCATAACACGCGCACCACCTCCTTACTCACTAGTACCTTACCTACCAATTGTCGGCCACCCCGAATGACTCTATTGACATGCGCGTTGTCATCATTAACTCCCAGCTGCAAGAGTGATTCTCGCTCCTCGAGACTAGATTAATTTGTTAATCACAGCGTTCCTGGGCTGACAAACTCACCCGCTCAGACTCACCTCATTCTCACACTACTCCCTGTTCATATGTACTCACACGGCGATACCCAAGACAGCAGATGATACTAGCATCGGGTATAGAATGTTAACACTGGACACAGAGTCTTGGAGCGAGATTCCATGCGGACTTGCTTCGCTCCAGATGTCACCTCATTATCCCGAATTCCGGCTGAGCATGACATACAAGACGAGAAGACCACGAAAGCCTGGAAGTTCCTATAAAACAGCATAGCACAGCCTATGGTTAACCTTATACCGCATTGATATACTCACCGAGCCTCAACCATAGGTCATACATTCATACCGATGCCTCTGAAGTGCATCCATTCCTAGAGCAAAAAGCTCCAATTCTCGCCAACGATCCCCACCATACTGGCTCTTGATGCACATGCCGAACACCAGGACCGAGACAACCGAGCGTATGAATGATTATAACATGAAAACTCTATCTCTGCACAATTGCGATGACTCGACTGGATTGAATAAGGGGTGCTTGTCCACCTCTCCTCCAGGCACCTCGGAACAGTTTGGCTGGGAATAAGCATGGTGGAAACAGCGACATAAGGGGGCTGCCATATACCCGCGTCATGGTAGATCTCACATGAAATGTGTAAGGCGCTAGTATATTTCAAACCTCAAAGTCAGTACAATCGAACGATACCGGCCAATTTTTACTTACATTTCACAGATAACAATTCATATACGCTAATCGAAGAACAGTGCCATATTTATCACGATGGACTGTTTGACGCCATTCCGACACCATGGCTGGATAGTTCGGACGACGATATAGTTGCTTGTTGTGATACCACTGCATGGAGTCCTGTTATGTTCGATCCACCAAACCGGGAGCTACCGTACCCAGGTAAGTGTGCGTGTCTGAGAGAGCCAATGCCTGCCGTGACAGATAGCTAGTGGTAAGCGGGATATTACGACCACTGTATTCTAGCGTCGGGAGTTTACACGGCAAATGAGACTGATGATCACATGCCTTGGCTAACAAGAGAAATGACGAAGAAACCCCAGTCAAAAGCAGGGCGAGATACACACACTAAACCTTAAACCAACGATGGGAAAGAGGGCGTTGCTGAATATTTGACAATACTGGTAAAGTCGGATGCAAGCGACCTCTGACGGAAGACCCTTGCGCCATGCAACTCGAATGCGCCCGCGATACAAAAGGGCAGAAGCTTGGAATCACCGGAGACATGTCTATCTATCCTACGCATAGTCTATTGATCTAGGAACATGGCATTGAAGTTGTGAATTGGCCTAGCGAACGCGCCCACTCTATGGGGCACAATTGCCTAGCTCACCTACACCAATAGTAACCGAGAGCATGCTCTCTACAGCCTCAGAGCTCGAACCTGCAACAAATTGAGGAAGATTGGAACTGCGACACGATTTTGAAGAACCTTCTTGATGTTGCGCCTGAAATCACCTACCGTTGACCTTAAGACAATTACCCCGGGTTGGCTTATTCTTCCATTCGGACCCGCCGTCTGGAGGATTACTGCACCCTGACTAACTGACGTGACCCTGATTAAGGGATCACATTATCTGTTCATACTACAACACGATACCTGCTAATCGCAGACCAGATGCTCTCTACAGACTGGGTAAGTTGTGACGGTAAATGGGACTAGTCTTATTCTTGATGTAGTGAAGAGGACACGTAATTTCAACGTAGATTCATCACTTGGCAGCTAGTATTGACACACCGATTAAGCCGATTAAGTAAAAAGTGAAGAGATGATGTCCCACGACACAGAAGGCAGCAAGCGCCTCAACTGAATGAACCGTAAGCCGACCAAATGGGCAATTAAATTACTGTAAGCCAGCCATGGTCGAGGTGTGGATTTTCTTTCGGAGGCAGAATTATGTTAAGATATCATCCAAGTAACTCGTCGGGTAAGTAGTAAAGAACATTAAGACGAAGCAGAAGAGGACAGAAAGAAGGAAAACACCACATAGACATCGGAACACCGATCCGAGAACCGAAGTCGGACAGAGGAATCAAGATCATTTCGTACAAAGCAATTGAAAAACATCCAAGAGCGCAAAGGGTATTAACCAAGTCGTTCGCCGGTACCTTTGTGTGACGCTTTCAAGTCACATCGATAGATTTAGACGGCGACAGGCTCTCGCTCTT
This sequence comes from Aspergillus baeticus, assembly GCA_027569055.1. Classification (NCBI taxonomy): domain Eukaryota; kingdom Fungi; phylum Ascomycota; class Eurotiomycetes; order Eurotiales; family Aspergillaceae; genus Aspergillus; species Aspergillus baeticus. Next base: position 66,308 of record JAPDEI010000025.1, read on the forward strand.
CTTCGCGGCCACGGATATCGCCGAGCTCGCTGCCGGCTTCTTCGCCATCCTCAACACCGTGGTGGTAGCTTTGGTGCTGGTCTGCGGCCACCCAAGAGTCTCGGTCTCCCCTCATGGGCTGGTCCTGGCCGGAAAGGTCCACACCATTCTCACGGCCCTTGGCGACCGAGTCCCGGTGGCGCTGGGAGAGAGTACGCGAGCGCTGAGATAGGCTGGACTTGACAGAGGCTTTGGATTGAACCCAGTTGGCGAGGGCTTCTTCGCAATCCTGAATAATGGCCTTGCTGGCGTCGTACCCGTCATAAGCCTGGCGGGTCTCACCGGGAGTAACAGGGGTGTCGTCAATAAGATCAAGGAGGTGCTTTCCGTATCCTGAGATGATGGCCACCTTCTCACAATGCTCCCGAAGAGCATCAAACTGGTACTGGAAGGCAGCCTTGAGCTTCTCACGGGTGATGTTTGAGAGCTGCGCTTCGGCGACCAATGACTCGGCCTCGGCACGGACCAGTTCCTGCTCGAGGACAACAATGCGAGGAGAGTTGGGGTCCTTGTACTTCAGCTTGGCAATCTCATCGGTAATCTTTTGCTTGCCTACAAAGATGTTAGAATAAGTCATAATGCGGCATGTTGAATCAGGTTGACATACGGTCACGGCTAGGCTGCACGGAGGCTTCGATGTTACGAATGCTCTTGATGGTGACACGGTACTGGTCATAGCGGTCGACGAAAAGGTCTTCCAGCTCTCCAACCTCGTACAGCAGAACACCGAGCTTGTCGGTGATATCGGAAACATCCTCATCGCAGTTCTCGCCCCAGATAGAAAGTTGTTGCTAAGAAGAAGGAAAGCGTTAGGGGAGGATCAGTGTCTGCAATCGTTGTATAGAAACTTACAGCAGTTTCCATGCGCTCTTTGGAGACGAGTTCCATGCTGCGCATGACGTTCTTTTCCATCTTAACAAGCTGAGAGAGCTTACGTGCTAGGTCGGGCCCGAAAGCGCCCGCAGCGTTCTTACGGAAGGCATGTCCTGTGAATGAGTTAAGTCAGTCTCACGGCTCGCTGGGATGGAGCTTTTCAAGCTAGATGCAAGGATGGATGGGGTGATCCTATAACTCACCAATACCACCTCGGCCCATCCATCGGTTTGTCTTGGTGGTGGATAATGGTGGCGGGGGGCTCTCAATTTGAGATGCGGTCGGAAGGCGCGACTGGCGCATAGAATATGTGCGATGCATGGTGGATGTCGTCCGAATTGAAACTCAAGTGAAAGGGATGTTCCGCTAAGGAGAGAGAGATGCGATCGGCGAGATGGAGGGGGAGGAACTCGCTAGGAGGATCGGCCCGGAGGAATTGGCTTCCTTGAAGAGGTGGTTTTGCGCAGGAGTGACGTGTTGCACACAGCAGAAGGTCACAACGGAATGTGACGGAAGAGGGAACCGCAACCGTGTCGAAAGATTGATTTGTATGTAGAATGGAAGCTCCGGAGTAAAGAAGTTGTCGCCGGAATCTCAAGGAGGAGACGGAAAGTCGGTGACGTCGAGACTTGGAAGGAGGCTAACCCGATTTGGAAATCACGCCTGCCCCTTATGAACAAACGGTCTTCCCACTTATAAGCAGGGTTCGTGGAAAGAGTATGGATGGATGGAACCGCAGAGCTCCTGCTAATTGAGCGAGCCGTCTGAACTTGTGGATATAACAATTGACTTTCGTTGTCGAGGAACCCGAATGATCATACAGGGGAAGATGTTCAAGAGGGAAGCTTTAATACAAGTCGCAATCAGCACGACGTCATCGGGACCGCTGTGATGTCATCAGATCTGTTCAAGTTTGGATTCAAACTTTAAGGGGCTGCAAAACCTCATTTGCTCTACCATGTCATCGACTTGAGATGTAATGCTGGGAGATCTTATTTGCTTTTGTGTTCATTGTTTTCCATGGTTTAGAGATGTTGTGACCTCGCAGGGGGTTAGTCATATTGTTGCACCCTTGAAGAGGATGGTGGGAGTATTGAAAGGGACAGAATGAGAATCAAAATATCAACCCCGATATATTGAAAAAGTAAGCTTAAATAGAACGCAATCTATTATGCACCTTTAATACAGGATCAACCAACTGTATCCGCAGTTCAACCCCCCAGATCGCTGGGCCGCACTTGGCTTCATGTAACCGTGACGAACAGTGGGTCAATACCATCTATCCCACCATTTATTACATAAATCTGCTGGTAAAATCCATCTCCAAATCCACAGATTTTCTCTAGATTTTCGCCCCCTTCCGCCCTCTCTTTCTTTTGGTTATCGTATCGTCACCACTTTGAGCACCATCGCCATTCTCTACAGAATTTCCTGGTTCAGGTGCTGCACGTTTACTACCCTTTCCCTTACGAGACCGTTGCAGAACGACCTGATCCTGACTCTGATTCACCGGGGATTCTTCAGGGATCACGTCTGCGCCAGCCTCACGCCGAAGGCGACTAAAAGCCTTCTCCATTCTGCTCTGCCCACCTGACCGGACGCGTGGGGCAAACGCTCCCGCTCCCTGTGGGCCGCTGAAGAAGTTTGTAATGTTGCTCTGAGTTCCCACTTGCTCTCTTGAGTTCATGTCGCGAATTACAGGTACAAGCACTTCGTCGGTTCTTTCCTGGCTCCAGCTGATTGTCGCCATCAGGAAACTCCGAAGTCCATGTAGATCGGGTACACCCCATTGGAACGGTGACGGGTCCGAGTCCGCCTCCGGTTGAAGGTAGGCCTCATCGACTCGCGTGTCTGGGAAAGTTGGCGGCAAAAATATCTTCGTAGCTTGCTTTCTAAACTTCTTGTAGAAGCTGGCGTGGCTGCTGTCAGATATGCCCGCCCCTGTCTGCACCCGAGTCCACCAGTCGCGGAACTCATCCAGCGCGGAGAATTCAGTGAGGATTTCTAATGCTGTCACGGGACCGATTCCGGGGATGCCCTCTGTATAGTCGCTTCCGAGTAAATGTGCAAAGCTAATCAGCTTCTTCCGGTGAAGAGCATACTCTTTCTCCAGATCAGAAGTAAGATAGCATTCCACGTACTTGCTCTGGTTGAACATGTTCTTGTAGACACGGGTCCCTCCAAAGAGAAAGATATCACTGTCATCTGTAATAATACCATCCACAAGACCAAGAGAGACTAGCTCCGCACACTGTGCCTCTGCTTCCATTGGGGCGGTGATGTATGGTAGGCCAAAGAGCGTCAGAAGCTGCTGGCATTCTGTTATCATGACTTGTGTTACTTCGTCCGCATCTCTGCGGTCTTTTTTCTGTTGAACACGGAGCTGCTTGAGCTCTTGCTCATAGTCGAAAGAGGTCTCAGGTTGTGTTGTTGAGTTCAAGGTTGCCGCGAATCGGACATGCTCTTCACCTTCGGCTGCGAGCTGCCTTAGCAGCTCTTCATCCTCTGGATCTGAGAAGGTATCTTCGTCGATATAATCAAACCTTTCGGTTATCTCTGCATCGTGGGTTACCGGCCCTGAATCGACTTCGTCGGACTGCATCGGCACATCTTCGAACTCTGGGGATGGAGATTTCTGGGCCTTTTCGATCTTCTCGTCATCAGTTGCCTCCCATTCAAAATCGGCTTTGACAGACTCAGCATCTCTTTCTGGAGTTGTTGGAGTTGTTGAAGCTTTCGGAGCCTCCGACCGTTCGGGTGCTTGTGAAGTTCCCTTCTCCGTTGCATCAATTGGTTTTTGGAGTGTCTCATCTTTTGGTTCATCTTCTACCGTCGTCTGAATTTGATGGGTTTCTTCGACTTTACTCGAAGGCTCTGGATCAAGATCGATAACGGCATCGTCTGTAAAATTGTCGACGTCGATCACACTAGGGGATCGGTGGTTCTTCAAAAACATATGGTCCGGCGTCATTACCCTGCCCCGGTAGCTCTCCAAGAAGTCCGCTTGGTCCTGATCAGTGATAAATTCGGAGGCTTGTTGTCCACCAGAAAACCAGGGCGGCAACAGCACGTTCTCCTTAGCAGCTTTCGAAGGTTGTTTCTCGAACCCGCCGGCATCTTCATCAACAGCTTTCTGCGACGTCTGCTGCTTGTCTTTGAACGGCTTGCCGAGTTTGAGAGTTTCAAAAGGCAGTGGACCCTCAAAAGGATGGCTAGGCACGGGTTTCGAAGTGCTAGGTTTACCAGGCACCTTCTTAGCCGTCTTAGACCGTGCAAGAGCGGCTGAGAAGTCTAGCTCATCATCGTCGCTTTCGATGAGGGGCTCCATCGCGGGCTCAATTGCCGGCGCTGACGGAATTGTCTGGTTTACTGGAATCTCAGGCATATCATGATCGTGATCCACGTGGGCTGTATATTGCAGAGACATTTCGATGGCCCTTTGGAGATCTTCGTCTTCGCTTGCGGCGCGACCCTCAAAAACATCATCGATACTAGAGCGACCATGCAGTCGAGCATCCTGATCATAGTCTGGGACAAAGAGCGCATCAGCTTCCGCCTCTGGTATTTCAGCCGTGTCTTGCGTATGTTGCCTGAGAGAATCATCAAGCACACCCGGTCGAAGGAAACGAAGTTTCGGCAGACGATTAAGGCCCTCAATAGGTACATCTTCGAAACCATCTTCATCATCTGAGACGTCTTTAGCCTCCGGTGAGATTTCATGCTGGAAGTATCGGTCGACGTCGATTGGTTTCTCTTCCTGACCCTCCTTATTACCCACAACACCCAGTACCCAGCCACCTTCAACAGCACTGTCTTGGACAAGCACATACTCTTTTCCTCGTTCTCCTGCTATTCTTTGGCCCGAGTTGTAAAATGCCTCATCACCGTTCATACCGTTGATGTTCATGAGGCGCTGGGTGAGATCATTGCGTTCCTTCACCCGCTCAATCTGAAACTTAGAAAAGGCCATGCGATCAGGAAACATGTTGTCTAGCTGCTCCTTTGAATATCCCATACGCAACCGACTCCTCAGTCGAGCAGCATTCAGAATATTATAACGGTCGGTGGCTGGGAGGCTAAGAAAGAACGGGCTGTCGAAATCGATCTTGGAGAAATCGTACAGATTGATATCTTCGCCTTGATGAAACTGCATTGCATACGTTTCCAACTCTTCCCGGGACATAATACGCGGGTCATTAGGGGCGCCCATCTCTTGAAGCGAGACCTGCATATCGGGCAAGTGGTAGGCATCTTTCTTCTTAAATTTTCGGGACTGTTGCTTCTCCTTTTCAGTCATAAATGTCTCATCAACGTATACAGGATTGTCCGGAACTTCTTCCTCTGGCTCCTGTCTTGTTGAGCGTGCCTTGCGCTTGGCAGCATCTTGTTCGGCGGTGCGTTGTAACTGCACTGCAAGTAGCTTCCCCGCAGTCCGCACTGCATCTTCCCTGCGACCTTCTCGCCTCTTCTTCCGATTTGCGATAGTCTGTCGCTTGAGAACAGGTGCGCCGCCGTCAAAGACAAAAACGGGCTTGATTCCAAAATAAAGAAGTTTGCATATTCGGCGGAAGAATCCAACAACGTGTGAGTTGCGTAGTGCATTTCCTTCTTTATCACGGACGGCCTTCAGAAACTGGTAGATCCAGATAGATGCATCGACAGCCAGCCGTTTCCTATTGAGCGTTTCCAGCTTTACGGGTCGGGCGCAAGGCTGGACGATGGTCCATAGTCCTTGGACACCCATGGTGGCCTAGGCGCAGAGACGTAGTCTGCGTAACAGCTATAAGACATGCCAGAGCATATAAGATCTAGTTGCTGACGCAGCATAAAAAGGTTTGATGTTGGAGGAGTGAGATCCCGTGACGCCACTGTTGAAACACGAAGAGCGCGAAATCACGTGCCAATTATGCCCGATTTGGAGCCGCACCGATAACGATATTACATAAGCCTTATCGGTGGAATTTTTGTGGAATTTTTGAGATTTTGAGGCTTTTTGATGCGGGGAAGATTTGAGATTTTCCCGCGCATGCGATTGTATAAAGGAGGCGAGCTGATGTGGCTCGATAATTTTCGCGATGTCTTCACTAATCGAGGTCAGTGAATTTCCCCAAATGATATCTCCTATTTTATCATGCTAACACATGACTAGCACATTGATGCTTGCCTCCCCGTCACTACCCTCAAGGCCCTTGGGTTCGGAGAGACTAAACTCCTCCTCACTGGTCAAGGGCCATTTGTGCGCGTGTCTGAGGAGGAGAGTGCGGAGGTGCTCGCTTATTATAAGGCTTTCAAAAGAAGTGCCGTCCACGGGTTCGTTGTCCTCCACCAGGAAGAGCAAGAATCAGGAACTGCCAAAGTACAGCTTCTAGCCTGGGGAGACCGCTCTTTGAGGCTCATTGACTTGATTTACTCTAAGGATGGGTGCGCAAATTCGACGGTCTCTGTCGCGGCTTCGAGCGCGGAATATTATGCTCCTGACTGGCTTCTAGCTGGCTGTGCGAGCATAACAACTGGGGGTTGCGCAGCCTATTTAGTAACAGCGCACAACGCTGTTTTAGGCTTGACGATCGTGAAAGACCCTTCGACAAGCTTTGGCAAAACCCTCGAGCTACGGCAGCTTGTGGTAGGAGTCAAATCTATTCTATATTCGGCCAATATCATTTCACTTTCACCATCACACGTCTTGATTGCGGCGGGAACGGTCTTTGGCGAAATCATTGTCTGGTCATGCTTCGCTCTTGGCAGTAAAGGCTCAACCATCAAAGTAAGGAGCTCTATACATCACTTTTTCACCGGTCACGAAGGGTCTATTTTCGATGTCCAAATCTCACCTGAGATCGTTAATCTGCATGGAGACCGACCTGGGAGGCTACTCGCTAGCTGTTCTGATGACAGGACGGTCCGAATTTGGGATATATCGGACTGCGAGCGAGCAGACCCCAATGAGCCGTCTCCTTATTCCACGGACGGATTCGAACTCAAGTCTACGGGATTCGGGCATGTGAAGGGCGAGCCCGAAGTGACCTCAGAGTCCTGCGTTGCCAGCGCTTTTGGCCATGGTGCGCGAATCTGGGGTGTTAATTTTGTCGTGGCACGATCCTGCCAGGACAAAATTGGACTGGTTTCCCGAGGCGAGGATGCGCATTGCTTAGTGTGGGATCTCAGCTGGGAGAGGTCTGCGTCGCAGAAGTCCGAGTTCAAGCTAAATAGCGTATGCTCTCTTCGCTGTCACAATGGCAAACATATCTGGTCTATTGAGACCGTGGAAGAGGGCACAGAGACAACAGTATACACCGGAGGCGCGGATGGAGCTGTGAGGACGTTCAAGCTCAACGAAGAGCACGGCGTTGTTGAATGTCCCAACAGGACGACTCGTGTTCCCATTGCAACTAGTTCGGAAGGTAGCGAAGCAGCGGCCAAGGTTTTGATGAGGGCGTTCGGTTTTGTTTCCTCCGATCGTTTCCTCGCAACGACATCGCTGGGTGAAATTCAACTTGGGTGGGTTGAGTCTCCAGACTCACTTGACCGACGCGCTGTTCGCGAAACGCTATCCGTTGAAGAAAGTCTCCGATCTTATGCTATAATTTCTGGATTGCCATCCAAAGGTGTTGCCGTTTTCGGAGATCAAAAAGGTGTTATCCGACTCTATGAGCATGAGTCGAGAACTATCACTACAGTTGCGGACATTGGCCAAAGACCTGTAGGGTTGCACGCACTAGACTATCAGCCTAAGACTTCGAACGGGTCTGCTGCTATGACATTTTTAGCAACGTACGCCACTCATGATACAGCAGACCTACTCTACATTCAACTTCTCGATAAAGCAGAACCTCACGTAGGGAAGACAACATTACACCTTCCCCAGGGCTTCGATATCACATGCGCCTCTTTAATCAACAACAATGACTATTTAGCCATCGGGTCTAAACTCGGTTCATTGGTCGTTTACAGAATGAAGAATTCCGACTCCCTACAGCCTCTCCTCAAACTTGCTAGATTCCACAGCAAAGAAGGTGTCAACCAGATTTTACCATTCTCTGTACTATCACCTACGGAAAGCACGCTATCAACACACTTTATAAGCTGTGGTCGGGACGGAACCTACCGTGTAAGCTCTCTAGACATCCTCCAAGGCTCCGAAGAGACCATTTCCATCCGCACCTTGCACTCCCCCACTGCCCTAAACTTCAACATTGAGGGGGCTTACGTTGATCAGTCATCCCAACATCTCATGTTCTACGGCTTCGGAGGCATGGAGTTTGTAATATGGAACGAAACCACACAGTCTGAGGTTGCAAGAATTCATTGCGGTGGTGCACATCGTCGGTGGGCTTTCCAGGCTAGTACCGAACGGCGGGGACATGCTCTGCTGCTCTGGGCGCGAGGAGGCCTCAACGCTTCGCATATCAACGTCAGCAAATCACGCACAATATGTGCCGGAGGACACGGGCGAGAGATCAAAACCCTGGGCTCCGTTCAGAAACCAGACGGGAGACCCTTGTTTGTGACCGGAGCGGAGGATACGACTTTGCGGGTGTTTGCTCCTAGAGCGGACAGTACACAAGATGGTGGTGCGTTGGAGTGTGCCCGGGTTCTGAATGCCCATGACTCTGCGCCGCAGCATATCGGATTCTCAAAGGATGCGAGGTTCATGTTCACAAGCAGCGCAATGGAGGACTTTTACGTGTGGAGGATTGGTTCAATCCCCGTGTTCGGTCTGACCGCGGCTCTTTTAGGCTGGTGCCCCAAGAGCCAGCCAAACTCTGAACTTCGAATAACATGTTTTGACATCCTGGACGTCCAGGACAGCGGAGATGAGCCTAGCTTTCTTCTCTGCCTCACATATTCCAACTCCACAATATCGGTGAGTCCTATCCCACACCCTCCGGTGATGTCCATTCAGTAATATTGATACTATATAGATCTTCCACCTATCCTGTTCCGCCGACGAAGGCCGCTTCACCCTCCTCGCCAACGGCACCTACACAAGCAACTGCCTCACACAAGTCCGCTTCCTGCAGAACCAATCCTCCCTCTGCTTGATTACCACCTCGACAGACGGCCACTTTACACTCTGGGACGTGACTACGGTCCTGACGCCATACTACACCATAACCCCGACTCCCACTCCCACTCTCCGCCTAAACCAACCCCTCGACAACAACATCTCAATTACGCCAGAGAAGATCGTCTGCGAAAGCAGACACCAGATCCACTCGAACAGCATCAAGTCAATTGACCTGGCCCCGCTTTCACAAACGACGACGTTGGTTATCGCAGGAGGCGACGATAATTCCGTGACGCTATCGCTGCTCTATACCGCGGACGCCAAGGAGGAGAATGCCGAAGCAAACGACCGAGCATCCGCAGCCGCAGCCGCAGCAACAGCAACAGCAGCTACTACCGTTTCCATCCCCGATGCCCATACTGCATCGGTAAACACCGTTAAACTCATCTCGCAATCATCTGTTGTTGTACAGGGCGACGATGGGAAGGAGGAGGCAGCAGTGCGCTTAAGCTTTGTGTCGTCCGGAAACGATCACCGGGTCAAGATCTGGCAGGTGGATATTGCGGCAGGCGAGCGCCCGACCATAGATGATATACAGGTGCAGAATATTGTAGATCGGTTCAGTCCCGTGGCGGACATCTCGTCGCTGGATGTTGTTCGCGATCAGGGGGAGACGAAACTCCTTGTTTGCGGTGTGGGGATGGAGTACTTCAAGGTCGCTTTGTGAGTATAGATCTATTGGATAGAATATATGAGTCATGATAGATTTTTTTTTTTTAACATGCACATACGGAGGACATATATGAGGGGCTTTTCCTGCCCTCCACTTGCTTTAGTCTGGCTGTGTTTAGGCAAACCGCTGGATTCACCGCTCGGCATTAGGATCAGCAAACAGAGGAAAATGGACATCATGGGCAGGGTATATTCTCATAATCATTCTTGAGGGGACTTGTCGTAAATCATAGTAATCATAAGCTATCTTCAACTGAACTACTGCATCATCTTCTCGCCTTGACAGTTAATGTATGAGACCACTCGTAACTCCCCACTGCCCTGGATGGAACACGCGATATATGTATGAAGACCTCGCTGCTGCACGGCGTCTGGCTGACTGTGATTTATGACATTGGTTAGCTTCTTGCCCCGCTCAAACGGAAAAAAAAAAAGTTTGTAGAGAAAAACTTACAACAATCGAAGCATCGTAGTCGCATACCCAAACCCTAACCCTTTCTCAGTATCCCCCTCGACCGACCGCATATACTCGTGGACAGCAGTGATGACATGGCCGTCAGAGGGGGCATAATGTCGCACGGGGATATAGATTTTGACCTTGGGTTCGGGGCTCCCCGAGCGGAATTCGACATTGTAAAGTAGCCCCGCGGTGCGATGATCGTCGTTGGTTGCTTTTTCTTGACCTGCAGCGGACAGAGGCTCAGCGTCGGGAACACCTTCCTGGCCCAGCAGGGCGCCCCACAGGCGGCGGAGGTTCTCGAGCCCCGCGTTGATCTCAGGACGTGTAACCCGGCCTCCTAGGGTCATCATCTGGCGCACGGATGCGAAGCTCGTCGCGCGGTTGCGGAAATAGATCTTCAGCCGCGACGCTTGTGGCAGGTCCATGTCGATGGCGAGCATGTCCATTTCGAGCGGTGGTGTGTCTACATCTCCTGCAAAACGCTCGAAGATGCGGAGCGCGTCGATCTGACTAGGGCTACAGTGCGGTGCCTTGGCTATCACGTCGGAGATGACCTGGAGATTGGTCCGGTTTGTCTCGCGGGCTTTGAACCCGGGGAAGAAGTACGCCTTGGCTGTGACGGATTCAGCGGCGAGATCAAAGGCGTAGAAGATCTTCGATGGATGGCCTTCCATCAGGCCTGCGGGCGAACTCGCGGGAGCCAGTTCATGGTCGAAGTGGTAGAACCATTCCGTGTTTGTGTCGGGGAGGGTTTGGAGCAGGGCTCTGCGGAAGGAGGCATCGGCCTGCGCGTTGTCTTTATCAGACGGTGTGCCGGCGTGGATTCCCACGGGCTCGATGGAGAATCGCACAGTTGGAGCCTTGTGGCCGGTGTGCCAGTCCCAGCTTAGTTCGATGGGGTGGTGGTCATCCGTCATGAAGCTGCGCCACTGTGGTGACCGGGGGTTGTATGTAACCCCCAGGTATGGGATTATGGTGCGGCCGAAGAAGGTGAGGATGTGGTGCTGGGAGCTAGTAGAGTAGCCGGCATCCTGGAGGAGGGAAGCGAGTAGATGGCCAGAGGTACGCCACCAGAACTGTCCGTGGGAGTCAAGGTAATCATGTAGCTCATTCGCTACCTGATTGTAGGCCGGCGTCTGTAGGGCAGAGGGCTCCAGGGATGGTGGGATGTACGAGGAAAGGACAAGGTAGAGGAATTTAGTGAGAGAGCGAGGTAGGATGGAGCAGTACGAAGGCAGCAGGGAGGTAGCCATATTGACTATGTCAGATTCTGGGAGATGAGTAGGAGCAAAATCTAAGGCTTAAAAGAGGCCACAGTGCAGTTCATTTCTCAGGAATTCAACCATTCTCTCTATCAAAGTCCATCCTTTTATACCCAAGTACTCCGGTCCAACTTTTGCTTATCTTTCTTTGTCTTCTGTTTAGTATGGCCCAGATCAAAACGGCTTCCCCAATATCAGCACTCTAGCACGCATTATGCATGGATTTCCAATAAATTTACCCATTTTTATGACCAACCCTAAGAAATAGAAAAACATATCCCTCGCAGCAAACAGTCTAGTAGTGTCCCCACACACCAACGCTACGTGGCCGCCAAATAATACAACGGGTTTCATTTAAATTTGTTGGTTTCACGCGCAACGATGGGAATATAGTTCTGAAACCCAACTCGGGCGTAGTCTAGGTAGTTAGTATCTATAAGATGCACTTCTATTTGGAATACCTTGCGTTATGATAGTGCAACAAGCACCCTAGTTTTTGGCGCAAGGGAGTTGAATAAGGTTGGCATAACAGCTCGTAGTAGGCAAGGCTAGGTAGGTACTAGGGCGTAGATACTTCCAAACTTGGCATCCCGCTAGTAGCTGCAGGCTTGTCCGCTAGTCTCCACCTGGCGCCTGCTGACCTTGCGCTGACCTTGCGCTGACCTGCTTATCCGCTGCATCTGTTGGTATCCTTACGCACTTTTGTTTTCTTTGTTTGAATAGATGTTGCGCCGCAATTTTGGGCCAAGACAGGCTGCCACTAAGAAAACCGTGGGTCCCCCAAGGTGTGATTGATCGATAATATGTAATGTTGTCCGGAGGGACCCGGGGAAGAGGGGGGGGGGCACCTGGGACTCGAGAGCGCAGTATATATACTCATCTGGGGGTCGTTGTCCGTCACTATGCTTATCAAGCTTACGGCATTCTCAATTACATGCTATAGTCTGCCTTACAAATCGACTCACAAATACAATGGACCCCCCTCGCGAAGCTGCCATCTACAATGAACGCCATGTAAAGATCATCTGTGTAGGCGCCGGCGCGTCCGGTCTCTGTCTTGCCTACAAATTGCAGCGGTCCTTTGATAATTTCGACCTTACCGTGCGTTATCACATACTACTTCCTCACTCAATGTCTTCTCTTGTTCTTCTGGGCTTCACCGAATTGACCATGGTATAGATCTACGAGAAAAACCCGGAGGTGTCGGGGACATGGTATGAAAACCGGTACCCGGGGTGCGCCTGCGACGTCCCCTCGCACAATTACGTGTATTCGTTTGAGCCCAAAGCCGACTGGTCCTCGGTATATGCCGGCTCGTCCGAGATCCATAGCTACTTTGAGGGGTTTGCAAAGAAGTACGGGCTCGGACGGTTCATCCGGACCTCGCATCTCGTCACTGAGACTCGGTGGCTAGAGGAGAAGGGCCAATGGCAAGTCCAGGTGCAAAACTTGACCACCGGCGAGACAGTGAGAGACTGGTGCCATATCCTAGTCCATGCCACCGGGTACCTGAATAAGCCGGTGTGGCCCCAGATCCCGGGATTGGACGAGTACAAGGGGGTAAAGCTGCATAGTGCGGATTATGATGAGAGTGTCTCCCTGGAGGGGCGTGATGTGCTTCTGATCGGGGCCGGGTCATCGGCTGTGCAGATTCTGCCTGCTATTCAGCCGATTGTCAAGAGTGTGACGATCTTCATTCGTTCGCCCGTCTGGGTCCTTCCCGATATTAGTAGTGAAGCGGGCAAGTTCAGTGCTGAGCAGATTGCGGAGTTTGTTAGAAATCCGGAGAAGGTGCTGGCACTGAGACAGGAGAATGAGCGGACGATGAATAGTATCTTCAGTGAGTGCTTCCGGTACTTATTGTAGGTTGTTGTTACTAGGTCACAATGCTAATTGTGTCTCTTCCTAGCAATGTATCTGAAGGATACAATCCTGCAACAGCAATGCAAGGACCTGCTAACGTCAGAAATGAAGAAGCTCCTCCAGGACAGCGAGCTTGAACAACAACTCATCCCCAACTTTGCCGTGGGTTGCAAACGAGTTATCCCCTCAGGGTTCAGGTACCTCAAGGTTTGTCCTTCCCCTCCACTAAGCCACCTAGCCCTAAGTAGAGTAAACTAACAACGCCGCTGCAGACTCTCAAACAGCCCAATGTGAGAGTCGTCTACGGCAGCGTAACCTCATTCTCCTCCTCTGGCTGCATCAGAAACAACGACGAAACTCACACCGGCGACGTAATAATCTGCGCCACAGGCTTCGACACCTCCTACATCCCCCGGTACCCGATCATCGGCCCGGGGAACGTAAACCTGCAAACAAAATGGGCCGCCGAGCAAGCAGAAACAGCAACAACAGCAACAATAACCGGCTACATGGGCGTCGGAATCCCCTCGTTCCCAAACACATTCACCATGCTGGGCCCCTACACGCCCGTCTCCAACGGGCCTACGCTGATTGCCATCGAAGCGCAAGCCGACTACATCTGCAGCTTCATCGACAGATACCAGACGGAGCCGACGATGCACAGCTTCGCGCCGAAGCCCGACGCCTGCGCCGAGTTCACGGCGCACGTCAAAACTTTCATGGACCGCCACGCCGTCTGGAGCGATACCTGCCGCAACTCGCATAACAATCACCGCGCGGGCGGGCGCACGCCCACGACGTGGCCAGGGAGTACGCTGCACTACCTCGAGGCGATGCGCGAGCCGAGGGCGGATGATTGGGAGATCCGGTATGCGGGGAATCGGTTTTCTTGGTTGGGGATCGGCGTTTCGCAGACGGAGTGGGAGCCGACGGCGGATTTGGCGTATTATATTCGGAGCGGGGAGGATGAGGGGGGTAGTAGTACTAGTACGTTTCGGGGAAATCGGAGGAGGAGGGCGTTGGAGGTTGCGAGGAAGGGGAGTTTGCCAGCAAGGGCGTTGCATCGGCAGGCGAAACTTGCTGCTGCTTCTGCTGCTGCTAATGGAGTTCATACGGCCAGGAGTGTGGAGGCTGGAGGTGTTGCTGAGAAGGCAGTTGCAGCTAAGGAGGACACTCTGGCCAAAGAGGTACAGGTACAGGCTGCCTAGAGCAGTGGATTGGTTTGGCAAGTCATGGTACATTTTGGAACCAAACGGTCCTTGTTGCATCGCTAGCCTCCAGGGCTGCCATTACAGGGTCCACCGAACAAGATTGCAATAGCACCCAGTGCGCCAGTAAGCTGCTGCCCACCCACTACAAGTAGGCCTGCAACGTACTCAGGTACCCCTGGTACGCTACCCCACTCTCTGGCTCAAAACTGTAGATATAATCACCCCACCACGGCCCAGCCGCCCACCACAAGGCACCAAGCCAAACATCCGAGTTAGTCGCGAGATAGTCCAACATGCCCTTTACAGCCGTGCGGCACTGGTCATTGTTACCGCCTGCAAACTCGCCAATGATGCCGATCTTCCCGTTGTCCTTGAGCCACTGCGTCGCGGCCGTGACGCGCTCCTCGCCAATCGTCGTGGACACGCAGGTCTCGGATGTTCCCGACCCGTCGGTGTCGAGGTACTGGTGCATCTCGTAGACGATCTTATCCTGTGGGTCCGTCAGGTCCTTCATGTTGTCGTTTACGTCGACCCAGGTCCAGGCGCCGGTGTAGGAGTTGCCCTCGACGAAAATGTACTGGCTAGTTGCACCTGCGGCGCGGATTCCATCGATGGCGGCTTGGTTCAGGTTCAACACGAGGGTCTGGTCCATGTCGTGGTATTCGTTGTCTAAATTAAAATATTAGAGATTTTCACTGGATCATTGGGGGTAGACGTATATGAGTGGCTTACTGGTGTCGAAGATAACCTTCTCGTTGTCGGCGAATTCTTTTGCGACGTTGGTCCACCAAGTTTGGAAGTCGGACGCCGTGCTGATGATTTCGTTGTTGCTGAACTGCTCATTAGATATTGCCACTCCTGAGGTGGTGAGGATACATACAACCGGCCATAGTTGTGAGGATCGAGAATGGCGTAGGCCCCAGCCTCGGTGACGGCGTTAACAACCTATACCATGTTTAGAACATAGCCGGATCCTCAGCACACAGCTTGGTGACGCACTGAAGTCAAATTTTGGAGATAATCCTCGTCAAACGAGCCGGTTATCTCGGAAGTCAGCCGCTCCATCTTGAACTGAATGCGAAAAATGTTGAAGCCATCAGAGATCAGGGTCGAGATGGTCGAGGTGTCCGGGAAGATGTAATCGGTGCCCTACATTGTCAGTTCTATTTGTTTCCTTTGAGGGAATCCTTTACATCGACCTACATAGACGCCAGGGATATTGTCTTCACCAAATTCAGCTCCAGACTCGTTGACACCAAAGACTGCGATGCACTGTTAGCAAGCATAGCATTTCAGACAAAAGGTTGGACGAACACTGGAGCGTTGCCCGCTTCTTGAACTGAGGGGCAGCCACCGCGGTACCAGCCGCAAAGGCGAAGAAAAGAGCGTTGAGTCTCATAATGAAAGGATATAGGAGAAAAGAGAGACGATGGTGGATGAAATCAATAACTGATAATGGGTGACATGACTGGGTTTTATAACCTCAAGTCAGATCAGAATACGGAGGGCACATGGTTCAAAAACGGAGCCTTCGAAACCAGTTAAGCTCCACCAATTTTCAAAATGAAACAGAAATTCACATCGGTTGTTCGGTCCGTGATGGGGACGGAGATGAAGAAAAAGAAGGAGAAGAGATGAAACGACGACGGAGCGTCAGGGAGGCCGTGTCCACTCGGGAAATTGATTGACATGCCCCAGTCTCTCTACACATTTCTCCGTTTCTCGCACCCAAAGCAGCAAGCTAAGCATCGCCGAGACGGCTTGATCTTTGATTTAATTCTTCAGTATTTATGGGGTTACATCCTTTTGTTATTATAGCTGGATTTCCCCCCTCCGCTTGCATAAGATCAGCGGAGAGAGATTACGACGAAAAGATACGCCAAGTGACTTGATTGACAGCACGCTTATTTTGTCAAATATTCGCTCTTCGGAGTTCAGGTAGATTGTTCAATTGAAAAAAAAGGTCGTCGTGCTATGGTATTGTTCTTCTTTATCTACTTGTTTTGGTCTGAGCTAGTTGGTGTTGAAGTGCTTTAGTTCGGCTAGCTTGGATCTGGATGGTTTTAACGGCTTTGCCAGTTCAAGGCCCTTGGACGAACGCTTGCCCACTGCAGGTGAACTTGAAGAAGAAAAGCCGTATGTTGACGCCGCTACTAATGGGTCAAAATCAAGGTCCGCAGGATCTCGCCAATGGCCGATTGCAGCTTCTTCACAAGGTCCGGCGCAAAGTTCCGGTACACAGCCAAAGCAAACTTATCTGTTACCCACTTTTCGTTGCCGATGATATCTCATAGGAAGATTTGTCGTATTAGGCCGTGATGGAATGTCACTTGTCTCTTGGGGATGATTTCTGATAATGGGCATAGATACTGACAGTACGGATGTTGTGGCGCGATCGAGAATCCGAGGACTTGTTGGTGAGGCTCAACCTCACGGACGACCATCTTGAAGAGATTATCAATGCCTCTTAGGTAGACGCCAATGGCTTTTGCGACAGCTCGGTCGGCGAGTGAAAGGGACATTTCTCAGATTTGACTTCCGAGGCCATAAAGGGGAAGTACATGCCTTCCGTGCTTCGGAAATAGAAGATCTCGTCCGGATGTCTGATAAAGAGCTCGAGCCGCATAGATTCAGAGAATGTAAGAGCGTAACTTTGTTCATAACAGTTTTTTTAACCGATTTTTAGAAAGTTAGACCAGGTTAGTTGACCAAAGCTTGCAATTGATTGCCCAGTCATGTTATGCCTTATTTATCACCCACATCTTTGTCGTTAATATCTCCCCAGTCATTACTTAATGTTTTTTTTTTTGATATCCAGAACCTGTCCCCTTAGCCGGGTGCAGCCATGTCGGGTGCAAGCTACAAAAGCATGCCCAAAGTGGCGCCTGGTGGTTCTTATCCACCTAGATCCTATCCTCGCCAGGCCTGCAGGCCATTTGGTCATAACAGGTCAAACAATTCTATTTGTCTTATTGGCCAGCCAGGCAGAACATAACTTCACACCTAGATCCTCCAGGCAGTAATCTAAAACAGCTGTCGTTCCCGCGGACAACACAATCAAACAAGTGAAAGCCATAGCGTAAGTGGTGAGCGCTTCTGGGCAACTATCAAACACCCCTTCAGGTATAGTCTTTCCATAATATACTAGGTCTGGCTCTCGAAGAGCTCTGGATCTAGTAATTTAGTAGTTGAAGCCTGTACATAAATGTACACTTAGGTCTTCTGTCACCGCTGCTTTTTCAAGGGCACTGGCAGAGAACGATAACACTACCCCTAATACTAACGGATTCTGGGCGATTGCGTCCAACATGTTCGCGTGCATCCAGAGGTTAATTTGAGAAAACCACACAGTTTAACCAATAACATACATAAGAACATTGGAGAGTAACGTTAGAAAATGAATCAAGGGAAAATGATTTATCTTATATGGTGCCCAATAGTGTCTAGCACATATGTTAAGAGTGTATGTGTCGTTCCTCCCTTATTCAGCCTTAAGAGAGAGAGAGATCGGAGTAGAGAGGAAATTGGGCGATGGATGTGAGGCTTTTTGAACTCATGCCTCAGGCAGCAAAAAGAAGACGGCTGGGGTCATGTGATAATTGGGGCCTGCGGCCGCTAGGCTAAGCTTGGAGGGGTGGACTCGGGATAAGGCTGAGCTCAGCCGCACGGCGGAGATTTCATCTTGAAGCGAGCGGAGGTTTAATCGAAGGCTGTGAGCTTAGTTTATTATTCAGACTTTTCAAGAGTTCTAAATTTGAACCTCATTTTCTAGAAGTTTGGAACGGTGGGGTGGGATGTTGATGCCTACAGCCATACGTGAGTCCAATGGCTGTGTTTCTGGACCTGAGCCGACCGTGGGACAAGAAGAGATGACGAAGCGTCGTTGGCGGAGACGCGGACAGTGGAATTGATATTCGGTGTGGGGGGGGGCATTCCGCAGTTTGGAATCTAGGGTGCCAAGACCTGGAAATGGTGAAGCCTAAACCGAAACCAAGGGCTGACGCAGTCTGGAAGGAGAATTCTAGGGAGGGAGATTTCTCTGACAATTCTTGACAGAACAAAAGCTGTTACTCGGAAATAGATAAATACAAGGTTATATCCGGCATAAATACTCAACTGTCGCTTGTATGACATTGACGGTGAGGTGAATCCCTCTCCAAATGGAGGTGAGAAGGCTGGATGGTAGACGTCAGGGACGCGTGGTTTTACCTAAAGCGGTTAGATTGGGTGATGATCAAGCCACAGAGTTTTTATTTGTTTATCCTTAATTTAGAAAATCGAGAGGCGAAGCTGGTCTGCGCCTCTTTCGTCGTCTTACTGGCCTGCGAAAACAAAGACCATAAATCCAGCCTCTTCCTCAGCTCACATAGCTTCTTTCATCTCATCTCACCTCTTTCATCGCATTGTCCTCCTTGCTTCTCTAGTCCATCTCATCCATCGACAATATTTCAAAATGGGTAAAGCCGGTCGCTTTGTCTGCATCTTCACCCCATATGTGCTCACAATCGCCGCCTTAATATGCCTCATCGTGGTCGGGCTCGGCTCCACAGATAACGGCACAAGCTCACTGCGCGATCTCTATTTCTTCAGAGTGAGTTCCCTTCTCCATCATCCCCAGCGATCAATCCTAACCATTCATAATAGGCCGACTTAACAAACTTAAACGGTTCCTCCGCGATACAATCGACCGTCGGCAGTGTGCTGGATGACCTCAACATCTCCGTCGACGACGGCGACATCTCGGGCGCTCTCGAGGAAGTCCAAAAGTATTTCAACATCCCCGACTTCTACAACATTGGTCTCCTCGGCTACTGCGAAGGAAACGTGACCAACAGCAACTACCGTGTCTCCAACTGCTCCTCACCCAAAGCCGAGTTCTGGTTCGACCCAGTGAAGGTGTGGAACCTTGACACTCTCGGTCTGGAAAACGCCCTCCCCGACAAGGTCGATGATGCCCTCAATGTCTACCGCAATGTCTCGAAATGGATGTTCGTTGCCTACGTGATCGCCTTCGCCGCGACCGCTCTCGAGCTCCTCCTGGGCGTCACCGCCATTTTCAGCCGCTGGGGCTCCTGCGTGACGACCCTGATCGCCCTCGCCGCCTTCCTCTTCACGGCCGCGGCATCAGCAACCTCGACCGCCATGTTTGCCGTCGTCGCGGGCGTCTTCAACGATCAGATCAAGCCGTACGGGATCACGGGACACATGGGTAAAAACATCTACGTCGCGACCTGGCTGGCAACGGCCTTCTCGCTCGCCGCTGCGCTCTTCTGGGCCATTAGCTCGTGCTGCTGCTCCGGCCGCTCGCCTTACAACCACCGCCACGGCCGCAACCGCGGCGGCATCACCGCTGAGAAGGCACCCTACACCTACGAGCCTGTTGGCAGTGGATATCCCTCTCCTCAGCAGCAGCAGTACCAGACCGCGACCGCTCCTCAGTACCCTCATGCGCCGCAGCGCACGACCTCGTACGAGCCCTTCCGACACGTCTAGATGACGACCGTGTCGATATCTACCGATCCTTTCACAAAAAATAATAATAATAGAAAAAAAAACATCCAAAACCTCAATCATCAAAATACAAGGATTGACGAACTCATGCAAGTTGCAACGGACTTGAATCTTACTTGGAAATATAGCTCTTCGATTGCATTGGTTTACGGCTGGGCATTTGTTTTTTCTTTCATAATTTTTCCTCTGTTATTATGTTATCTCGACTGCTCATGTCGCATGGGATGTTGATAGATCTTACTAACGATAACGATACCCTGACCTCGATAATGAACTAAATCTTACCAAATCTTTATACACATCACTTTATCTCGTAGTACGTAGTTTACTGGAGCGAGTAGATATCCGATTCACTAGGAGTGATAGATAGCTCTTCTGAGTACTCAAAATAATAGTGTGGAATGGGATGATCCCCTCCGTGAACTCCATTGAAATCACCGACTTGCACCTCCCAGCCATAGAAATGCTTAGTCCTGAGAATATGTCACACGCAACAACGCGATGATAATGGTAATAGTACATCCACGGAAATAGAAGCAAAAGCAGAAAATAAGTATCAGTTAAGAGGTATCTAATCGCGTGAAACCAAAATAAAACAAGAAGGAAAGAACAATAAAAGAGAGCAACTCATCGCCGCGTATGGTTCATCCGTTGAATAACGCCCTTCTCGTCAGTGGAGACATTAGCACCACCGCGACGGTTTCGTACCGAGAAAACGTTCTGGTCTGCCCGTGCCCATTTCTTGAAGGGAGTGTTGGCGTCGTCAGACCAGACGGGTTCATTCGGGTGGATGTTGCGTAGGGCGAGGAACCAGTTTTCGTTCGGGTCGGAGTCGAGTTCATCGGGATCTGAATCGGAGGCCGTTTCGTCGACTTCGACGGGTGCCTTTGCGGCTGGGTCGCCTGCAGCCTCGAATCTGTCGTCGTCATCTTCTATTTCTTCAACGTCTGCGCCTTGACGCGTCAAGACAGTGGTATTTGATTCGTCTTCCTGTGTTTCTTCAACCTCGTCTTCTTCCTCTTCGTTTGTGGGCGCGATTGCAGGTTGAGTTGGATTTGAAGCTATGATTTCATGTTCGTCGACATCATCATCATTGTCTCTGCCCTCCTTGCCAGCTTCACCGGCTTTGTAGTCAAATGATTTTCCGGGCTGATCGTTAGGTGTAATATCTAGCGCGAAGTTTGCGTCATTGGCTAGCGAATCACCCAAGGGTTCATCAATGGATTCATCGTCTGAGGACGCAGTCCGGAGCCGAGTGGATTCTTCATCACCAAGCTCGACGCTAGCTGTTTCGTGGACCGTGTCGTCCATATCTTCAGCAACCCCCATGGTTTCATCATTATCCAAGTCCTCTGGGATTTCCTGTGCGACTATCTGTGCAGCGGCGCGAATAGGCTCGCTGTCCGGGATGCTATAGTCAGACACGGTGTCATTACCATCTTGTGTGGCTTCCAACCGGATCTCCTGAGATTCGGGCTCCTGCGTTGCTGCAAAGGAATACGTGTGAAAGTTGGACAGTTGGTCTTTGATACTGCTCGTGAAGGAAACTTTCGTATCTGTTGTTGGCTCAGATGATGAAACCATTATTGTCTCATCGATGGCGATGACCTGAGCCGCGCAGGCATCGATTGCTTCTGCACTGAGAATCCGTCTTTTGTGGGTCGGTTTCGAGAAAAATGTAGCGAAGAACTGTTCGTAAGGTAGTGATTTTGTCTCCTTCGCCATACACTCTCCAAGGTAGGCAGGGTACTCTTCTAGATGTTTGATGATGAAATCGTCCCATAGAAACGATCTCCGCAGGCTGCCAAGTGCCCTAAAGGCCTGCAACTTGGAACATATTTTCGTAAAATGAGCGTAATCCCCGTGATATGTAGGGTAGTTACCGCAGAATCTTTCATATACTTGTTTTGCAGCGATGGACTGGGCCGAGGTGATGCATTCCTGGAAGCGGAAATTCCGGTAACGAAGTTTTGCGTCCACTTCCATTTCTGCCTCGACTTCCATTTCTGCCTCGGATACCATTGATTTTTGATCGGGCTTGGTTCTTTTTGAGGGCCATATGTCACCGTCAATTTCAACTTCGGAAATGCCACGTTTCAGAGGTAATGCAGATGTGGGTATAAAAGGACTTGCGCGTGTGGAGCTTTCGATACTTGGGCTTCGTTGCTGCTCTTCTACTGAGAGCATAGACAATGAAGGAAGCCCGCGGGAAGACGAGAAAGCGTTCGACGACTGCGACTGAAACGTGGAAACAGCTATCGCTATATTCGACTCGGTACTTTTTGGTGCCGAGGAGGTCAAAAGAGAACCTGACTGGGAATAAGTTGAATCTCGCGTTTGCAGAGCCTGGCTCTTTATTGGCGTGTCAACTACATGTGTATCCTGGGACGTTTTTCCTTTGCTGTCACCGTCATGACTAGTGTATGTATTGAGAATGCGCGATTGAGACGAAGATTTGTCTGCGCATGGGGAAACGTTCGGGTTAGGTGACCCGCTCGCCGCGTCGCTCTCGTTGAATATCATCGTTCGTGGTTTATGGAGCGCAGCTGACGGAGTTTCCGCAACCTGAATACGTCTTGAAGGCTCAGGCAATAAAGGGCCTGAACTCGAGATCTCAGGTTCCATCTGGCTTCCCTGTTGCGTGCTGCCGCTCAGTGGCTGTGGCACCACCACGTCCATTTCCGAATCAGAGCTGCTGATATCAGATTCAGGTTTATCAGTACTGTACGCCACAGTCGGAGGAACAACCCTAGCCGTTGGATCAGACCTCACAATTCTAGAACTAGTCGTAACACTAAGGTCGTTTTCTTGACCAGTCCCAGAAGGTGATTGGTTCTCATTCGACATACGGGAGTTCAAAGTTTCATCTTTCGATGTGTCCTCGTGCGCATCCGGGCTCTTCTGTTGCGGCGCACGAGATACAGATCGTCCCTTTATCGGACTGCTATCCACAGGTAAAACCATGCCGCGCCGCGGTGTGCGCTCAGGGCTCGACTCCCAACTTCTAATTCTGCGGCTGCCATCCGAATCTGACTCTGCCGATGGCGTATTGCGGTCGCTAGGCCCAGAAGCTTCTGGAGAGTCTAATCTGCTGCCTGTAGCTCTTCGACTCTTTTGGAGAACAAACACATTCCATTCATGTAGGAGGGCCGGCGGTACATGGCCAGAAATGGTCGGCAGTCCAGGTAGAGGCGGATACCACTGGCTCTTTCCTGCATGCCCTAGGAGTTCCGCCTGATCTTCAGGTACCGTCACATCAACGCTTTTGATTCCTGCCATGCCCTCCCAAGGGTCGACAAGGCTTTGATGCGTGGTCGTCGCTGGATTGCGGGGCCGGAGAGTAACGCTCTGAGAAGCCTGCAATTGTGAATTCAATTGCTTCTCCGGGGAGTACGGAGAACCTCGTCTCTCGATCGGTTGGTCTATCGAATCTGGTTCTGCATGCGCTGGCGAAATGGCCTCTCTGACAGATGGGTGGTTCGTGTTTGCTTGAGCCCCGGCTGGCCTAGACTCAAAATGTTTCTTCAGGGGTGGTGGTTTAGTTTCAGTTGTTTTCTTTGATTCTTGTGTTCGGGACGAGCCTGGGGGCTTATTACTCGTAGTAGACACACTACTCGTGCCCCGCGAATGCCCTACCATCACAGGGACGGATGAACGATTCAATGGTTGTGTTTCCATGGACCTCTCCCGGCTCGGCCTTATAGTCTCTGGGGATTCTGGTCTTGGGATATCCGGCAAAAGGGGTGCATCGTATACTAGGTCATGACTAGGGCCAGAATTCGCGGATACGTGTGAAGGCAGCTGTGACAATAGCAGGGCCTGTGTGGAAGCGTATGCATGACCATTAATTGCTTGAATCGTGTGTTTATCTCCGAAGCCGCCATCGCTCCCTGGTTTTGCATTGTACTGTTTCCTGGCCTGTTGGTCTCGCGATTTGGTCCGGGTGTAAACCTGTCTCATAAGTAAAGCCAGAGCAGGTTTCTTCCGAATTATCTTCCCTGTCGGCGGAGACTTGGTCTTGCCTCTATCCCATATAATATTGAACCGCTTGATATAAAGATGGACGTTAGGCTTCCCGGTAGAGTATTCGTAAACAAGCTCGAACGTGTCCAACTGTATAAGAAAACCCCGGCACCGATCTTTACTCAAAGGCTCTCGCGGAAATGCTCTTTTATATTCATCTAGGGACCCGCGCGATAAGGTTGCGTCAATTTGCGTGTCCGAATCGGTCAGTTTGGCTGTCGGAAGGTTGTCTCCTTCGTTCCACTGCGGATAAGAAGACACGAGTTAGTTGGTTTGATGAACGAAGCCGAATCTCCGCTTACATCGTTGATCAAGGCATTTTGCTGGGTAGAACTCGGGAAACGGATGTTGCTTCCATCGTCTTCCCATGTCAGTTCGCGATCTGGTCGCAAGTTCTCCTCAGTTTGGTAGCTGGAGAGGCAGTGTTCAATGAAGGGTGAGATCCAGATGGAGTCACTCATTGTACGGGATGATCAGAACAACGTTCTGAAGGCATGTAAGACCGTATGCGACATCGTATTCGGTTTCTAAGCTAATTGAGATTCGCTCATCGGAGAGTCACAAAATTTCTGGTCGCATCGGAGAAACCTAGGAGCTAATTATGAAGTAGATGAGGGGTCAAAGGTCTGTATTTGAGCAATAGTTATCGAGCAAAGTCGACAGATGCTCATTCATCTCTTCCGCTGACAGCAACAGTACCCCGGAATTGAAAACCAGGCGAGGTTAGAGGAACTGATCTTGAACCATCTCAAGCACACGCGGTTCTCGCGTTCATCACCGCCACAATACAGGCGTATCAGCCACAGATAATGCGCCACCCCACGTCATCCACGATTAGGCATCTGCAGGACTGCCCGCCAGCGCTGATACCCGATCTAGAAACAACAATGGATCACTTCCATTCAACCAGAGCCGCCGGTCTATTTGCGCTTTCAAGACCCTAGGTATCATTGGATGACACATGCCAAGACACGTTTCTTTGCAAAATGCAAAGTCAATCACTCACATGGATATTCGGTGCACAAAATTCCACCTACCGCCCACAGAGCTCTGAAGCTTCTCCGCAGCAAGATTACGCTAATGTTTGCCACGACTCGACTTGACGAGCTTTAACTCGGTGACACTCGCGTACAGAGTATCTCCATCTCTTTGATCCTTCTTTGGCTGTTTTGACACCAATAAAGCCAAGATGGCTTCCCAACGGTCTCAAGGGACATCGAGTCCATCTGCGTCCTCGATATTTCTCCCTCTCGGTCGACGCAGTTCCCGCGCGTCTCTGTCAACACAAGCAGAACGAGATAGCCTTAACGCAGCCCTCGATCAAATACATACTGCAGCCTACCAGTCAGATACTCTTACCGTGTTCAACGAGTTCGCAAGCCCACCGGCCCCCGCATCCGTGGTGGACGACAAGAGCACGACCGGTGAGACCCAAGGTGGGCTAAGTGGGCTATATAGCAGGCTACGGACATCGGTGGGTGGGATGCGGGATATGGTGAGCAGCGTTGGGAGGTCAACGGAGAATCCAGGCACAAAGCGAACCCCATCGGAACGCTCGTCCACAAAGCGTGCCCCGGAGCCCATGTCCATCGAGTCTCAGCACCACCTCGGCTCGCCTTTAAGCTCGACGTTGAATTCTCCAACCTCCGTTAGCCATCCATCTATTCATGATGGCTCGAATACTCCCGGTATAGGAAAATCATCCAAAGTCTCTTCAAAAGCCGGGAGTATATCCTCCAAGGCCTCTGTACCCCCATTGGCAGCAACAAAGGCTTCTAGTGCCTCGTTGCCGAAACCCCATGGGGGCTCTGGAGCTGTGGATCCGACTATTACCGAAGTACATGTTAATGCGATTAAGGAGACTACCCGGGCCAATAGCGATGTCTCTCTCAACCCATCCACATCCATCCACGACCCGCAAACAATGGAATCAAATCGGACGGAGAATGATGAATACCCCCGCACCGCCTCTTTGAGCTCTTCGGGATGGAGTCAGCAGCGGACGCACTCTCCCGTTCTACACGCAAAAGGCTACAATAACTCTTATGAACATCCGGCAAATGCAGATGCCAGTAGCACTCATAGTGGTCGAGTATCCGACAGTTCAAAGAGGCCGGATGGACGTGCAGGCCGTGAACCCGATGCCGGGTTTCCGGTTTCAGTAAGGAAGGCTAAACGCTCAATTGATAGCGGGAGAGACGGAAATTTCCCATTTGTTGAAAGGTCACAAGAGAGGAATAGATCCAACTCTTCGATTGCCTTGCAACCTAAGGTCTCTAATACTGGAGATTCTGCGGCAGATAGTGTCAATCAGTTTACCAGCGGGGAAGACAGCGGTTATGCCGAGGGGCGTACGCCTTCAACCATCGCAACTTCAATGTCATTTCTCGATGGGGAGGCTCCGTCGAAGGAGCTGTTGGAGTCTCATCCTCAGGCCGACACTAGAGAGAAGCCGGGCGTTTCTCGCTCTAGCCGCTTACCGGGGTTCTCAACGTCCCAAATCCCGTCTGTTAACACTACTATGAACTCTCCGCCCATAATAACACCTCTCAACACCAGTTTCAGCAGGAAACCTTCAAACGAGGGTAGGAGCCAGCGTGCGAACGCTGGCGAAGGCGCCGCGACGCATCTCAGAAGCAGGTTGCTGAGTAAAGATTACTGGATGAAGGATGAAGGTTCTAAAGACTGTTTCCACTGTGGGGAGCCTTTCTCAACGTTTCGTCGGAAACATCACTGTCGCACTTGCGGCCAGATATTTGATTCAAAGTGTACTCTTCTCATTCCCGGCGAGAAGTTCGGCCAGCCAGGTACGATACGCGTGTGCAAGCCATGTGAAGTTATGATCAACGCACATGATGACGACTCCTCGGATTACTCAGACAGCGAACAGCAAAGTCCAATTATATTTAACCCCAGGGTTTCTGAACTGAGCATGGGGAGTTTTTCTCGCGTTGGTGCTGATGATGACGATGCAGCATCTATCATCTCGCAGTCCATGGACCATGTAATGAGGACACCTACCATGGCAATCCCCGCTACAAGACGTGCTGGCGAAGGGCATAATCGCCGCTCAGCCGTTCTTGAAATCAGCCCTGATAGACCGTTGGCAAGGCCCACCTCCTCGAGATCTCTGAAATCTACCTTGAGTGGACGTACTCATTCCATGGGCCATAAACGCCACCATTCCCGCCAACAAGTCATTCGAAATTTCAAGTCTTCTCATGATGAGCGAGCTCCCTTTCAACGCCATCATGCTAATGAGTCTCATTATGAGTCACGGCTTCCAGCATTCCATAAAGACAACATTATTGACCCAGATATTGCTCAATACTTATCTGATGATGCATCTAGTGGTGACGAGCAGCCAAGCTTATTGGCAGCGGTGTCTGAGGGCACGTTGTCCAAGAGCGGTGGAGACAATGAAAGGACTACTTTCGGAGGCCTCCTTGCTGCCATGAAGAAAGGACGATCTGCGTTCGGGGACCGAAGCACTGTCGGCTTCGGCCAATCTAGTCGTGAGCTAGACGACAGTGGCATGAACAGCTTAAGAGCAGTTAATCTCCCCAGATCATCTCGCCGTCGCAACCTTAGTGTTGCCAGCAGCGTCCATCGACACTCCCCCCGAACATCTAAGGAGGGTATATTTCACGCCCACGACCCACATAGCTCTGGCTCTATACTACCATCTGCTGTGACCTCAAGTGGATTCAAGATGACTAGGAGTTCATCAATGAGGGGCGCAGGAGCCCCGCCGATCGAAATGAACAAAGCAAGCTTACAGCACGTTCGCAAACTTCTACGGCAACTCCTGGAAGATTCCTCTGTACCAAACCCCCAGGGTTGGGAGACTGCCCTACTTCCGATATTGCTCAAGGCAGCCGATGAAGTGGACCCCCAGGTCCAGAGCGGTGATGATATGGATATCCGTCACTATATAAAGCTGAAGAAAATTCCTGGCGGGCGACCTGGTGACACATCCTATGTCCCAGGCTTAGTGTTCAGCAAAAATGTCGCTCTCAAAAGCATGCCTCGGAGCATCGCCCACCCAAAAATTCTCATCATCGCCTTCGCTCTTGAATATGCCCGCCATCAACAACAATTTATGAGCTTGGAACATGTTATTCGTCAAGAGCGAGAGTATCTAGAGAATTTGGTCAGTCGACTAGCTGCACTACGACCGAACCTGTTGCTGGTCGAGAAAAATGTGTCAGGGTTGGCCCTGGAGTTGCTAGTCCGCGCCGGGATTGCGACGGTCTACAACGTCAAATCTTCTGTGCTAGAAGCAGTCTCTCGATGTACGCAGACGCGGATAATCACTTCCATGGACAAGCTCGTGACAACTCCGGTAAATAGCGAGTGTGATAGTTTCGACGTCAAAACATATGTCTACAAGGGCCAGAGGAAGACATACATATATCTCTCTGGCTGTCGCAAAGAGCTTGGTTGCACAATTGTCCTACGCGGAGCTAATCACGATGTTCTCTCCAGAGTGAAGAGCATTACCGAGTTCATGACTTATGTTGTCTACAACCTTAGGCTTGAGACTTGTGTGATGCGGGATGAATTTGCCCAAATACCAACGTCGTCCTCATTGGGCATTGAGAAACGAATAGATGATGGGACACACCAGAGGCCAGCTTCGTCTTTAGCCACGGTGCACGATGGTCCCAACGCTCAGCCAACGAAACCCGAGAATGAACTGTGCAGCGAAAAAACGAACGCTTCGTCCCAGGACAACATCATCGCCATTGAGGCTACGGACGTTCCTGACGATGTTCCGATGCCAACCTACTATGAGGATATAGTTCGAGATCTCGAAACAAAAATCCTCTCTGCCTCACCCTTCGTCAAGTTTGAGCCTCCGCACCTTCTGATGCGCGCTAGAGAACTAGAGCGGAGATTGGTCTATCTGAAACGTCTGCGAGATCAGAACCACTTTGACACCCAGGCATCTGAGGAGAAAACCAAAAGTCTTAAGTTTAGCCTCATAACTCCAGAAATGGTCCATGAGGCGCCGAAGGATGCATCCCCCAAAGTTAAAGAAGTTCTGCAAGCTGTCCACGACGCTGAGTATGACCGAGCTCTACATCACTATCAAACTCAGAAACGCCAGTGGGAAGCATACATAAATGGCACAGTGGGCCTATTCGACCCTTACGCGCATCAGAGTATTGTTGTTCTCTTCAGCTTGGTTTGCACGACAACGTCTATCCCATGCTCTGGGCCAGATGTCCTCTCCTTGGAGTTCTACAACGAGCACGGCGATGACATGGACTGCGAGCCTGATTGTACACTAGGGCAGTATGTTGAAGATATATGCTTGCATGCAAATGCGATTTGCACTGCAAATGGATGTGAAAAACGAATGTTCGAGCATCATCGTCAGTACGTGCATGGCGAGGCACAAATCAGCATCTTTACTCAACCCTATCCTTCGAAGCTCAGAGGATACCAGGATACAATCCTGATGTGGAGTTGTTGCAAGATATGCGGAAATGAAACTCAAATTCTTCCCATGTCTGACAATACATGGAAATATTCCTTCGGGAAGTACTTGGAGCTCTCGTTTTGGAGCAAGAATCTACATGCTCGCGCCGGAGTCTGTCCACATGACCTGCAACGTGACCACCTTCGCTATTTTGGCTTCAAGGATGTTGCCATCCGGATTCAGTATGACCCAATAAACTTGCTTGAAATCATTGTTCCTAGGACGCGAGTGACCTGGAAGGTCGATAATGACCTGCGGATCAAGAACGATGTATACCAAAAGATCGAGAACCGCATAACCAAGTTCATGCTTTCTGTCAAGGCGCGACTCAAGAAGATAAACGTTGAAAGCGTTCTCCCCCACCTTACTAATGACTGCAAGAAAGAAATTGAGAACTTGACCAAGAAGGTTAATGAGGACCACACTCTGTTGATAAAGCAGCTGCAAGAGAGGTATATGAATTCTCGATACTGGGAGGTTATTCCCTTGAATGAGGTTATGAGGTCCGTTCAAGAAAAGGTTGTGGAATGGGACACTGCCTTCGCAGAATTTGAGAAGAACTTCTTCCCGTCAGAGAAGGATATTAGGCGGCTGGCCACCCTCCAATTGAAAAAGATCTTCCTAGATAGGGATGCTTCGGTCACATCCCTCACATCTAGTGACGACCAACCAACCACTCCGACTGAAGCCGAGAGCGAGCATTCCGAGAGTCCTGAAGTCCCCCGGCCAGTTCGTCGAATGACCCTCTCCCCCGAAAAAGCGCAGGATGTTTTAGTTTCGGTCGTTGAAGAGCACTCTGGAGAACGTGGAAACACCACACAACCTGACGCAGCGGATGCAGAAGGCACCCGTGCCACGGCACCATCACATCCGCCGTCGCAGAAGCTAACGTCCGCATCGCAAGGATCCCTTCATGGCACGGTTGAATTCGCGGAGAAAACGCAGGACCGCAGCTCAGTATCACAAGCAGAGCAGGGTGATGTACAGAAAACGGGAACCGCATCGACAAGCATCGATCGTCGTCCAGAACCCGAATCACTCGAAGACAAGTCTAATACCACGACAAGAGATACCAGCCACGATCGTCCCGTAGTTAATGCAGGTGGCAGGAAGAGTGTTGAAGTTGAAAGTTCAACCCCTCACACCCCGACTAACCCAGTCCACAATTTCTCGTCGATTCCGAGGCCTTCAGAGGGCTCCTATCGTCGTACTGGGAAATCTAGCTCGCCACCTCTTCTCCGCGCAAGATCACAACCTATTCAGTCTCTAAAGGACATGGGACACGAACCACCTTCCTTTAAAGGGACAAAGGTTGGTCCAGGAAAACTAAACCGATCCAGCGGAACTGTCAGCCCTCCTTTGGAATTCAAAGCAAAGCACCATGATAAGAAGCTCTCGGAGAGATTCGGGCTCTCTGCGTTCAGAAATGGCCGGCTGACGCCTGGACCGTCCTTGATACCTCGCTCTATACCCACGAGGAAGAACCGTGTGTCATCTCTGGCAAAACACTTCGAGCAATTGAGCCGTGAGTTTGAGAAGGAACGCCAGCGTGAGCGACAGCAACGAGCAGCCAAAGGCATTCATTCACGTGCATATCCTCTTGCTTCTTCGAAACCGATCGTCGAAGTGTACAAGAATGTCCGCGAGGCAGTCGAGGAGCGTGAACCCTCTGCGGAAGGAGAAGACCTTCTCTCGACGGCTCCACGACCTCAAAAAGGGGGCAGTGACCTTGCAAAGGAGCCCCAGACTGAGGAACATGGCGACGCCCCTACGCCTGAACCTTCGCCACCCGATACAGAAGAACACCTTCCACCCACTAGCAGTAATCTGTCGGATGCGGAGGCAGAAGAAGGCCACAGCGATGAAGAACGGACCTCCACCGATGATCCTCAGCTCATCGACCCAAGCGACGACTTGTCAAAAATGTCCCCAGATGACGAATCTATGGATCTCAAGGAACTGCCGAAACACGAGCGAAGCAATCTCTTGAAACTCCTAACAAACTTCTGGTCCGAGCGTTCGGCCAGTGGCTGGGCGCCCCTTGAATATCCAGTCACTATGTCTGATCACGTCTTTGCGGACTGCGATATTATAGTACATGAGGATGAGCCAAGCTCACTGATAGCTTTTGCACTGTACTCTAATGAGTACAAAGAGAAGCTAGCAGACATACAGAGACGCCATGGGGGAGCCAACGAACAGCCGCTGGATGCTGAAGGTGGCTCTCAAGAACGGATGCAGTCCCGAGTAGAGCACGCCCTTCTCCGATCTACTGGTACACATCTAAAATATCAATTTGAAGAAGGTCAGGCGAGGATGATGTGCAAGGTCTTTTACGCTGAGCAATTTGACGCTTTGCAGAAGCAGTGCGGGGTCGCAGACCGGATCGTGGAGTCACTATCTCGATGCGCCAAATGGGATTCAAAGGGAGGAAAGACCAATTCTCTCTTTCTGAAGACCCTAGACGATCGGTTTATTCTCAAATCGCTGTCGCCCATCGAAACGCAAGCTTTTCTAAAATTCGCTCCTGCATATTTCCAGATCATGTCGGAAGTTTTGTTCCATGAGCTTCCATCTGCCATCGCGAAGATGTTTGGGTTCTATCAGGTTATCATCAAAAACCCTGCAACAAACACAGAGTTCAACTGGTATCTTCTTCTGATGGAAAACCTCTTCTACGATCGTGTCCCCACACGCATCTTTGATCTCAAGGGCTCAATGAGAAATCGTAAGGTCCAAAGCACTGGTGAACGTAATGAAGTTCTGCTGGATGAGAACATGGTGGAGTTCATCTATGAAACCCCCTTGTTTGCGCGAGAGCACTCAAAGAAGCTTCTGGCCCAAAGTGTATGGAATGACACTCTTTTCCTCGGGCGCCAGAATGTGATGGACTACTCACTCATGATTGCCATTGACGAGAGTCGATCGGAGTTGGTCGTCGGTGTCATTGACTGCATCCGAACTTATACCTGGGACAAAAAGCTTGAGTCTTGGATCAAAGACCGTGGTTTCGCAGGCGGCGGTAAGAACCGGCCTACAGTCACCAGTCCGAGAGAATACAAGAGTCGGTTTAGGGAGGCAATGGCTCGCTATGTTCTTCAAGCTCCAAGGTATGAGCTATATACGTTTATTTCGAACTTAGCTAATGTTTTTCACAGCTGTTGGCATCAAATTCAACCGTCGCCAATGCACCGACATGCGCCAGTGGACGTCCATGATCAACACCACCACCACCATTTGGTGGACGTAGATATCGCTGATGGAGCAACTGAACATGAAACTTAGAAGTGCGATGTTATGTGTATTGAACCCTCACATGATGAAGATATGAGTTTACGATGACGAAGGCATAAATGCATGACAACGGGCGATGAGAGCGGGCAGGAAAGACATTCATTTTGGCTGCCATTTTTATGTACAACTTCTACGGCGTTTCACTTTGCTTCCAAGATATTGAAGTCACGATTAACGACATACTACTAAGCTTACCAGGTACATAGTTAGATTTCGAACTATGAGAATTTAAACAACCCCTTCGGTGTGATCCCTTCTCCGCTACGCCGAGTGGATGCCGAGTCATCGGCGGAAATCGGGAAGTCAGACCGGGCTGATGATTTACCGAGATCGTATGAAGAAACTGATTGATTTCACCTGGAGAATTTCCTTTAGTCCTGTTCTCTCTTTGCTCTTCTTCTTATCTGGAAGGGTTTTGTTTACTTGAAAGAATGGTTGCACTGAGTTACTAAAGCCAAGGTTGGAAGGTGCGACGCAGACAAGTCGAACTTGCACTTTCCTAAACAATCTGCATATGGGAGAACTCGGGAGGAAACACCTTCTTTCTTCGAAACTCCCACGGGCTCAGCTTATGCCCTGGGGTCTGCCGCGGCTCGGGAGGGTTTTGTGGCTTCTGCTGTTTTCCCCGCAAGGGATCGCCTTCGCTTTCTTCTCATCTTTTTTTTTTACCCCTTGCGATGGCCTTTCTGCTGCTTCCTTGACCTGGTCTCAATGGGAGGCGCATACCCAGCTCATCAACTACAGCTTACGGATACCCTATTAACCTCCACTAGAGCTAACACTGACAGATATTTCGCTAGTGCTGAAGAGCTCGGTGAAATGATTAATCTAGCTTTTGAATTGTGCTCCATGAACCATTAAAACGGTGGTTTGCTAACTAACGCCCAAGACAGGAATTCGAAACTACAGGCCTATGTCCATTCTACCCAAGAGTAAGTGAAAACACCTTCCGCATATTCAAGGCGTCTGAACGAGCATTGTTTTTTTCGCTCCGCGCTCGATAAACGGATGTGAGCTAACAAAGATCCCGCAGGAGCTTGTGAGCGAGGGCAGCTATCGGGGAGCTTGTGTCTAAGCAGAGCCTGTCTACAATGACAACTACTCTTCATTCGCTGTCTGCGCAGCCGCTTCTCCCAACGGGTATAGCGATTTTCTTGACGAGTGAATTTACTCAGAAAGACCGAGATTCTCCTCGACGGGGACCACACGGACGGTGTTGGTGTGGCCCTGGCCACCGCGCCAGCCCTGCACACAGACGATGTTATCGCCCTTGTTGATGATGCCGAGCTTGAGACCGTGGGTGATACCCCACTTGAGACGACGGTCAACATCCTCCTGCCAGATCTTGACGTTGAAGTCGGGCTTCTTCTCGGGGAAGAGGAAGGGCCATACGCCACGGTACAAGTGAGAGTACTAAGATACACATGTTAGCGATTAATAAAGACGAAGTATAGAGCCATTGGACATACCCTTGAAGCGACGGGGTTACGAGTAACCATGATGATAGGACAAACGGGGCGATACTTGGAGATCATACGGGCAGTGTTACCGCTTTGAGGTTGTTAGCAACTGTCTAGCGTGATCCGAGGACAGAATCAAACAACATACCTGGTGGTGAGAACAACAATGGCTCCAGCGTTGAGTTCAAGACTGGCACTCACAGCAGCCATGGCGATCGACTCAACGGTATCGGTGGGACGAGGAGCGAGGTTGCGCAGCTCATCAAAAACGTTGAAGTGAGGAATGGCAACCTCAGCAAGCAGACAGGTCTCGGACATCATCGTGACAGCCTCGCAAGGGTAATTACCCTTGGCGGTCTCTCCCGAAAGCATGACACAGTCAGCACCGTCGAGGACAGCGTTGGCAACATCAGAAACTTCGGCACGAGTTGGGCGGGGGTTATATGTCATGGACTCCAGCATTTGAGTGGCGCAGATAACAGGCTTGCCCTTGATGTTACACTTGGCGATCATCATCTTTTGGGCGATGAACACCTTGGGGGCGGGGATTTCAATACCAAGATCCCCACGGGCAACCATGACACCGTCGGTTTCCTCGAGAATCTCGTCAAAGTTGTTGACACCTTGTTGATTCTCAATCTTGGCGATGATCTGAATCTCCTTACCCTCCTCACCAAGCACCTCACGGATGTGACGGATGTCGTTTCCACGACGAATGAATGAAGCGAAGATCATGTCGACCTTGTTCTTAACACCAAACTTCAGATCACTAATATCCTTCTCGGAGAGGGCAGGGAGATCAACATCGGTTCCAGGCAGGTTGACACCCTTGCGGGAAGAGATGTTGCCGTTGTTCAGGCATCGGCAGCGCAGTGTGTTATCGTCTACGACCTCGAGGACTTCAAATGAAAGGATACCATCGTCGACATAGATGAGCTTTCCGGGGGAGATCACCTTGGTGATGTTCTTGTAGTCGAGGTACCTGCACATCGTTGGATTAGTGGACCCGACCGCGCCTCGATTGCAGCAATGAGAAAACCTACATGTTCTGGTCATCACAGGCGGTGGCATATTGCTCGTCGGTGGTGATGTTGAGCTCGTGGCCAGCCTCGATGGGAATGTCCTTATCTCCGACGGTGTTTCCGGTACGGATCTCAGGTCCTTTCTGTGCGACTGTCAGTATTGCCGAAACGGAAGCTTCGGAAGAAGAATCGGACTCACAGTATCAAGGGCAATAGCAAGGGGACGTCCAGTTTGCTGCTTCTCGGCTTCCCGGGAGTGGTCAATGACGGATTGGTGGTACTAAGCGCCAGTCAGATCAATTACAACTTTAACCATCAAAGCGGTCGGAGAGGGATACCTCATATGAACCGTGAGAGAAGTTCATGCGGACGACATTGAGACCGGCTGTTGTGGCATGTCAGCTTGAGCTCGCGACGGGTGGTATTGAATGTGTCCCCGTACCTTTGCGGAGAGCGTTGATCTTCTCCACGGAGTTCGTCTTAGGACCTAGAGAGCAAGCCGGGTGTCAGTCGAAAATTATGCCAGTTAAATTTTAGATTCGACGGACGGCCGAAACTCGCAAGGCGGGCGCTCCGTTCAATGACATACCGATAGTACAGATGATGGAGGTGCGGCGGAAGTTCTTCGCGGGGACCATCTCGGTGTTCAGCTTGGAGTGCCACTCCAGCTTCATCCGATTGCTCAGATGGTCGAGGGATGAGCTTGCGGCCATTTTGATAGCTTCCCTACTGTTGGAATTTGGAGAGAAGATGGGGAGGGAATTGGAAGGTGAGTTTGGATGGAGAGGAGAGGAAGAGGGAGGAAGCAAAGTGGAGGGACGATAAGGGAAAAAAGTTGAGAGGGGAGAAGACAAGAATCGGCCAACACCGTTCGCGAGCCCCGGTGAGACGCAGAGCGGGAGGAGGGGCTCCGTTGGGGTGTGTGCCCGGGAGGGAAAATACTGTTGGCCGAAGTGGTTTTATCATATGGCTTCCCAATCCATTATTCATTTCATCTCGCTAAGAAAATAAGCTATCAATTGAATTTCCCGTCGTATTATTTGCATTTGAGCTTTGGCTGCTATCTTCGTTGCTTTTTCCCAGTGGTCTGACGTCAACCATGCTGGGAGAAAGCATCAGAAGACCACCCCAAGCATTGGCGTCCCTCTATAATTGGTAGTCTTGTATATTCTCCAGGGACCTCTCGGTAACATGGCGCTCGTCATGTCTGATTCATCTCATCTTCATGCTATGATCATCCATGCCTCAAGAGGGGCAGATCTCATCCTGTCGCCAAGCTCGATAGCTCGAATAGAGCTCATATATCCATCCCAATAATGCCAGAGCGAAGCGGGCGCGGAGCCTGTCAGAGATCACCAGAAATCACTCGCATTGTCTAGCCTATTTGATTGGCTGACTCGAAGCATCATTTTTATGCGCTGCCATCGGGACAGGCTCAACGCTTGGTGATTTCTGCCCAGCTCTTCTTACTCGGAGTAACTCTTGTGCCGGCCGGACAACCAATTCCCGCTTTCTGCTAGTCTATTGTAGGCTTAGTGTAGTTTAAGAGAACCCAGGCAACAACCTCACCAGCCACATCTTTTTTAATTCTGGAAGCCCCAGCCACCTGACGGCAGTCATGTGAAGCAGCACGTGAGAGCGGAAGCATCGCCCGACATCTACCCGCGGAGGTGATAGCCAACCTTGACCTGAGCCGCATCGATTGATTGACACCTCGCTTTCGCCTCTCCAGATTTGTCTCACCGAAAAACCCTCCAAATTCACCAGCTTAGCCGTATTCCTCATCTCTATATTGCTTCTTCGGCGTGGACTTCCCCTCGCCTCGTGCCTTGCGTTTCTCTCTCAGGCTCCAACCAACCCCTCAACTCCAATATGGTACGTTTATCGATATGACGCTGGACGCTTG
Source organism: Aspergillus baeticus (assembly GCA_027569055.1). NCBI lineage: Eukaryota > Fungi > Ascomycota > Eurotiomycetes > Eurotiales > Aspergillaceae > Aspergillus > Aspergillus baeticus. Next base: position 103,460 of record JAPDEI010000025.1, read on the forward strand.
AAGAGCTCCACCGCTCGAGCCAGAAGCGCAGCTCCGCTAACTATATCTCCGCCGTCTAGTTCGGCCGTATCACGCACTTCGCCTTTGATGCTGTCCTCAGTATGCTCTTCCTGCAGCCTTACATTCCCGAAACAGGCAGTGAAGCTAACAACTCTCCCTCATAGTTTCGGCCTTCCTTGCTGGTGTGAAACGCTCAACGGGCCTCACGTAAATCCTCTCCCATCCTCCGGGTTTTCTTTCCCCTTCTCTACCACCCCCTCTCTATCAACCAACCAAACAACTTCCAGAAAAGCAAAAGGAACTGCAAGCTAATATCTCCACTCCGCGCCGCCCGCGTTCCCGGTCCTACTCGGGAAGTCGGGCGTAAGGCGTGGGGAACTTGACAGGCCCAGTCTCAGCTCCGACAAGATCACCGATAGCAAGGACATCAAGAAGTGGATTGACAACTACCTTGGTATGGGCGAGTGGGTGATGGACCAGTCAATTGCGGTGTTGAGCTCGACGAGCTATTTCGAGAGAAAGCGATGAAGGGGGTGTGAGCGCTTGAAGTTTTTATCCAAGAGGCGGATGAGAAGGCGTGGTACTATCTAATATGCTCGCAACTCAATCCTTTTCTGCTTTGATGTCTAGGGCACGAGTGTGTGGGTCATGAATGATGATTGGACATCGATTATGTCGTTGTCCTGTTGTGCAAACTGGCGTTAGGAACCTGTTAGTCTTTCTTACGATATACCTTGAATTCGACTCATTTCCAAACATGTGGTTCGTATGTGATTGGGCCATACTTCACTCAGACTCGCAGAAACGATTGAGACGGGATAATTCATTCTACGGTAAGGAGTTTGAAATCCTTGACGACGCTTTATAACTCCGGCCACCTGCCTATATCAAGAATGATTGAGAACGAACAGCCAGGATGAACCTTACGCCACAGCAATGAGGAGAGATCAATAAACGCCGATGGAAGACAGGACATATCACAAACGCCACCAGCAAGCCAAAATAGCTTGGTAATGTGCAAATTAAAGACGATGGATATAGCGTGGGGGTATGCTTGAGTCGTGTAACCGCATTACTTACTCGTAGTTTGTCACAATTTCGCCTGAAACACCGGGGATATGCGGGGGAGAAAAACATCACGTGCGGATGAGAGCATCAATATCAACGCGGCGGTAATAGGTAATATGGCCCATAGACTCCCAGTAATGCGCAACACAATCGGGCGAAACGAGAATGAGTTGCGAGGTAATAAATGTGTCTGTCCAAGTCAGAAGAGCTCGGTATAAAGTATCCGCCAGCTAACGTACCATCTCTGAAGCCAAGACCTGCCACATGACCTGTGCTGCGAACCACTCTTGCGCCCTCGAAAAGAGCTTCATTCGCAATACGAACGGTGCCACGGGATCCAATATCGTCCGACTTAAATGACAGTTGGCCTCGCGGGACATTAGGGTCCCCTGTGAGTTTCACGGCCTCCAGGCTTCCTTTCTGGATAATACCGTCATCTCTTGGGTCGCGAGCGTCAGGTTCATCAGAGTCATCTTCTTCGTTGTCACGCTGTAGGAAAAGGAGGAATTCACATCCATGAGCAGAGTAGTCACCCACCCATATGCCTTGGTAAGGCTTGTCCTTTGTTGGAGTGTAAAGACTTGAGTCGAGTGTGGCATAAGTTGACATAGTCTCGCCTGTGCTAGCAGCAAAAATAGGCATGCCCAAGCGGAAATGTGCCCATCGCCTGATCCTAAATGCATGTTCCGACAACTGATCCAAGTTCCGTGGTAGGCGGTTCCATTCTGACCAATGTATCTCTGGATTACGGAAAACCCGATGGTCGCTCGGAATCTTATCCGGGGGCCATTGTGTGTCTTTGGTGAGAACCTCCTGGTTGCTCTGCTTGCAAAGAAGAATAGAATTGAGGATGTATTGGACCTCGATAGGCATCGCCATACGCGTCTCGGAGTCGAGATACCTTGGCCGCTGGCCTTCGGTTTTCTGCAACATGAGAACGGGGTCGTCAAGCCACAGGCTCACCTTGGGCTCAAAGGCTTGAATGACCACATCGGGGTTGAACTCCCAAAACGATATTTTAGAGGAGCGCCTCTCGGCAATCACACGATAGCCCTCAATAACTCCTCGTCGATTATCATACCGAGTCAAGATGAGGTTTCCTGTATGTTCGATATCCGAGAACCACACCTTGTTTCTCGGGATAAACCAGCACGGGTGGTGTGTAATATAAAGATCGCGGAACGACTTGAAGACGCCAGGGTCATGGATCGGATCGAGTAGATTTGAATTGACGAGAGTCGCCCATAGACGGTCATTATTCGCATGCTCAGCTAGTGACCCACAAGTTCTCGCGACGTGAGCAAGGTCCAGCGCTGAAAGATACGAGAAAATGTCGTAGAGGAGTTCTGGTGGGAGTTGAAGGAGCGGTATCTCTAGATTCTGCAGCGTGATGCGATCTCGATCTGTTAGAGACAGCGCTTGTTCATCAGAGCCCTGCTGATCGCCTAATGAAGAATGATCGTGCCCCGACTGCCCAAGGGGTGGTTGCCACTCCATCAGTGCGACCGCCATCAGGTCTCAAATGGTTGCAAGTAGTGAAGCGGATGAGATAAGTTATTAGTCTAACCCCAGTACTCAGCGATTAACGATGAGCTGAGTCCAGTGCGGAGGATCCTTCGAAGGGTTCGTTTGCAGCATCTGGAAAAGAGGTCGTTGGAGCAGATTTATCGCCAGCGAGGTGATGGTATCAGTGAATTCCAGGCGACTCGAGCTGTGAGTGGTTCGGGACGGTTCCCCTCAAAATGACATCACCTGTCTTCCGCAATTCGCAACCAAAAGTCAAGCTCTGGCCCGAGAATTCGGCAGACATCCAGACCGTTCTTCAGTTCCACATTATCATTATGTCTGGAGTCTTGAAGTCCTGGCCTCCTAGGCGACACGATAGTGTACGAGATTACACCAGGAAGATGGACAAGATTTGTCCCTAACATGGTATCCTGGGGAACGGTGCAAAGACGATGGCAGGCGCAAGGGAATCGTCAAATGCCCCGCGTACCTCGCAGTATGATTACCTAGGTGCCTACGCCTGATGAGATTCCACATCGAGAGTGCGATTCTTGAGTGGGACACCGAAGTGTTGGAATTTCAGCCTGAGAGATTAGGCAAGCAGCTGTCACCTGATTGCTGCCTTGTTTACGCTTTCCCAATTAGGCAGTGACCCTGGACCCATCACGCGTAAGGAAGGCACGAATGGGCGGTCCCTTCTTTCCATTTAAGGCTGGATCATAATAAGCCTGGGCCTATCATAATAACACGCCTGCAGGTAACCACAGGCGTTGTTGTTGTTCGCCTCTCGTTACCTGGTGGGTATGCATCTTATCTACTGTAGTTGGCCCGTTGTACACTGCAACTCCCAAACATTGCCCAGGTGGTATAGATACACATTCATCCTTCTTCACTAGACTCGTCAAGGACCAACATGGAGACTCGAAGCGCCCGAAGAAAGAGGTGCAACAGCTCCGCCTCAAATGCTGGACAATGCTCTCCAATCTTTCTCGACAAGGCTCGCCACTTTAATACCCGTCCATGCGAGACTCCTCGCCATCCGCACAAGAGGGTACGCTTCTCGGACCCAGGACCTCTGTCGCAGAATATCTCCACGGGTCTCACGCCAGCCTTGTGCCGCACGTCATTTGAGGAGAAAGAGTACAACAGTACAGTACAACAAACCCCGAGTCGCAGGGCTAGGCGCCGCTCCACCCCCCTTCCCCGTTCTCGTCGCATCACCGACAGTCAGTTGCCTCTTGGGAGTCAACAGGTTGAGAGAGTTCTACACTTTACCCCTCTGCGGCAGCTCCTAGACACACGAACGCAGCGGAGAATCAGACGGTTCGGGTTGAGTAACGAGATTACAAATATTGAACGCGAAAAGCGAGCCAGCGCCCAATATGAGAAATCTCTTGATCTATTGCTGCGTGAAAGAGATTCCTTAAAGCGCGAATTGGAATCAGCGAGGAAGAGTAAATCGTCGCCAGAAAGCCAATCAATCAGCGATGATGGACAGTGGATGACACCCGAGGATCGGATCAAGCATCTTGAGTATGGAAACGACCGATTAAGAACACAATTATCCTTCTCTGTCAGCCAGGCACCTCACTACCAGCGTTCAGATTCTGGCAGCTCAGTAGACACAGTCATACTCAACGACAACGGCTTCGAAGGGGAAACCATATTCATGTCAGATTCTCCTGATATCCGTGGAGCAGATATCCACTATCCGGTGCCTGATAATATATCAGTATTGAGCCCCAAGGCGTTGGGAGTTGATTCTTCCGTCCAAACATTGCAGCCTACTCGCAACCTTGATCCGGAGATCGAGACCCTTTCACGAGACTTGGAAGTAGCAAAAAAGGAAAAGAGGGACTTATTCGAAGCATGCCGTTCACAAATCGATATGCTTAATGGAACTCCCCTCGAGCGACACCTTCGCCAGCCTTCTCCACCTCCTGACTTCCTCGATGATATCCTCCCAAGCTTAATGCAGACTCTTTCCCGCGCTTCAGACGCGACACATGCTCTTAACACCATTCAAGATGAGCTCTCTAGCCTCGGGTTTCATGGCGAGGATGCAGCGGAGAGGATAGCAGAATTGCGCAACCGATTTCGCACTGCCCGGCTTGAGCTAGAGCGCGCAGTTCCTGGAGAGACCGCCGATGCGGGCTTGATCCATGGAAGTTCTACCCTAAGTGCGCTAGTCAAGAGAGTCGAAGCACTAGTCAAAGAACTAGGCGAGGAGCGAACGCGGCATCACGGTTCAGCTGATCGTGAAAGAGCCCTGCGAGGGCAGTTCGATACTCTACTACTCCGGTACGAGGACGCCTCGAATAAGATACAGGGCCTAGAAGAGTCGATTGCATCATCCGCAGGTGATATGCTCCATACAAGGATGCGGATACAGGAACTAGAACGTGAAGCGCAGGATCAAGCCGTTGGTATTGACAGGCTGAATGCGGCGCTTAGCAAGTATCGCGATGAAGTCAAAAGCCTGGAAAATCTCATAATGAGGTTGGAAAATGAGAAAATCCAGCGCGCTGAGAAACATACTCAACAAGTATCCGAGTTGGAGGAGAAGGCTGCAGGCGAAGAGAAGGCCCGCCGAATCGCTAATTTGACCATCGCCGAACGAGAAAGGCAGATTCGCGAGTTAGAAGAAGTCGTTGAACAGAACAGGAAACGAGTTTGCGATCTCACGGCCAAGGTTGAAATGATTGAGCGAGAACGCGATCAAGAAATTGAGAGCTTGAAGCAAAGTACTGGAAAACAAGCTTTGGAACATGAGCAGGAAATTGGATTGTTGAATGTTCGCATTTCAGAACTCAACACGGCGCTCGACACAGCCAGAGAAGAAGCAGAGAAGCTCCGTCTCAGTAACGCTGGGCTAGAGGAGCAATTGCGCCTAGAAATTGACTCGAAAGATGAGCTTCTGGATCAATGGGTTGCAGAGCAAACACGGTCGTATACAGCGATGAAAACCATGGTCAATGCTGAGCGTCGCAAGGCAAAGGTGCGAGCGGCGAATTGGGAGTTGAAGTCGGATGAGCTGCAGTCGGACGCTTTGGGAACGGGGAGCGAGCCCATCACCCCTGTCAGCATGACGCGATTCGTAGACGTTGAGGTTGGTCGCGGAAAGCACCGAAGACGGCTCGACAGTGGAGTTGGGATACTGACGGAGGATGAGGATGGCGAGGATACCGACCAGCAGTTGCTTCCTTCTGACCCTGTCGATCTTTGATTATTTCATTTGTTTGGTCTAGCTATATTGTTTGAGTAAATAGACACTGTACTCTGACTACTACCTCGTTGTTTTCCAGTTTCTTATTGCAATTTGACTGCAGCGTACTTTTGTATACAAATTGGACTTATTGTGGAGCACAGCAGTTATCTTATCGATCGATGACGTCGATATGTCGAGCGCGTATTTCATCACCCTGTATGATATATCTCCTCACACTCTCTAGATCAGCTTGTCCGTCCTAATAAATAGTTTCAGCATCCTTAAATATCATGTCCGGTACAAACAAGGCCCCAAAATACCGCCTCAAAGTCACCGCAGGTGGCGACTACGACCCATCAGCCCACAAAGACGTCCCAGTTAACGAACCCCAAACCTTGCGAATCGACAACGACCACGCATCTACGAAGCTCAGCGTCCGGATTCAAAACTACACCGGTAAGCTTCATAGTCGCCGGGGATTGGCAGCCAGTACATTACCCATAAACCTAATAAAATCAAAACAGGCTTCCCCGACAACGCCCCCAGCACAAACCCCTACTTCAACCATCCCCTCCACGAAAAAGACCAATACTCCATCTCCTTTGCAATATCCTTCAAACAACCCGTAAACGGAAACGACCTCCTCTTCGGAAATGACTTTGACCGCCCCATCCGCGATAGATTACCCCCGGGATTCAATGCGGCGCTCCGTCTGGCGCAGTGGACCATTGACCCTTCCCTCGACGGCGATGCCTACGCCGATAAGCCGTACCTGTACAGCCCCGGCGTAGCGACGTGGAATCAGTTCCGTGTGGGTGAAAATGTGGATGGTAGTGGTGGGAACTTGCCAGATGTGCATGGCCTGGTCATTGAAGAAGGCGGCGAGGGCGACGGATTAGCTATTCGAGAGGAAAAGGGTGTGCCACGGACTGTTCAGGAGCGACGAAGCCATTTTCAGAATGAGGCGAAGAGAAAGGAGTGGGAGTTTGATGCCGGTAGAGTCTATTTAGCGGATTTTGGGAACCAGTATTTGGATTTTAACGGTATGCTCTCTCCTATGTCCATCTCCCCATCTGAGTATCTCCTTTTTTTTATTCCATGTCTGCTCATCACTCATATTGGTTGACTTGGTGTAATCGATACTAATCAGGCTATACAGAATTCACACTCCGACTCCCCGGGTTTAACATCAATGCCCTGCACTATATAGATGAGAAGACGCACTCGCTGCGCTATGTATTGAAGAATCGGACGACGGGGGAGGTTTACTTTGTTGTGCTGTTTACATTGGTTTTATTGCAGGATTGGGAGAATCAGGGGCCTTCCGAAAAAGGGCAAGCTGGTGCTGATACTGGTACTGGTAAGTCAAAGGGTAGCAGGTTTGATTGGGAAGAAGAGCCGTCTGCTGCGGATGTTGAGTAGATCTGTTTCAGCGTTGATACACATGTACATATAGACCCGGTTTATACGTTGGTGTAGGAAACTTTTATTCATCTACAGGTTACCTCAAAAAACACCATCTACAGTCTCTTGAGAACGTCATCCAAAACCTCCTGGGTGGTAGCCTTTCCGCCAAGGTCAGGAGAAAGGTACTTGCCCTCATCAATGTTACCGTCGACAGCAGCATAGATCTTAGCAGCGGCGTTCTCCTCGCCGAGGAACTCAAGCATGAGAGCCACACTGCGCAGAGTAGCAATGGGGTTGGCAATACCCTTGCCCTCGATATCGGGAGCACTTCCGTGGCAGGGCTCACCGATGGCAAAGTTGTCGCCAACGTTGGCGCTGGGGACGAGACCGAGACTGCCAACGAGGGCGGCAGCGCCGTCGGAGAGGATGTCTCCGTAGAGGTTAGGAGCAACAATGACGTCGTAGTACTCGGGCTGGCGGAAGAGCTTGTAGACCATGGAGTCGACAATCTGCTCCTCGACCTCGATGGAGGAGAACTTCTGCGCAGCGAGGGCGGCGCGGGCGGTCTCGCGGAAGAGGCCGTCCGTCTGAGACAGGACGTTGGACTTGTGGGTGATGGTCACCATGGGCTGGGTGCGGAGACCGGCAGCGGGAGTGGCATCGCGAATCTTCTGGCGGCGCAGGGCGATCTCACCGGCGATAGTGGAGATGCGCGATGAGGCGCGCTCGGAGATCTGCTTGATAGCGCGGGCGACCTTGCCGTTAGGGGTCTCTTCTGTAGTCTCCTCCTTCACGTAGAGGTCCTCGGTGTTCTCACGGACGATGACCAGGTCGATGGGCTTGCCAGCGCTGGTGCCGGCGGTGGTCTTGACGGGACGGACGTTCGCGTAAAGGTCGAGCTTCTTGCGGAGGGCGACGATGGGGGAGGAGTAACCGGCAACCTTGGTGGAGGGGGAGCTATGCGATAAAAGGTTAGGACGATGCAACTGACTAAATTCTTGCCTGTGACTCACCTGACAGCTCCGAAGAGGGCGCCATCACACTCCTTCTTAAGGATATCGACGGTCTTGTCGGGAAGAGCGCTGCCAGTGCGCTTGAAGCAGTCATATCCAGCATCGAGGTCGACAAAGTTGAACTTGAGGTTCAGAGAAGAAGGGAGAGATTCAAGGATCCGTCTACCGGCCTAGACAGCGAGATATGCATTTAGTATTGCTCTCGTGCTTCGTGTGTCAAAATCCCGACTTACCGGGATGACCTCCCGTCCAATACCGTCACCGGGGATGAGACCTGGATAAAGCTGTCGGTCAGTGACAACAGACACAATGCAGCTCAGAGAAGACCAATTGACCTATGCGAAGAGTCCTAGCGGCAGCCATGGCGAGTATCTTGAGATTCCTGCTGAACTGGAAATCGTCCGCAATCGGAGGGAACTATTTTGTATGGTCGACGGAAGATTATTCATCCGACCATTTATCGCCGACGAACCGGCAGCGCATGCTTCAAAGAGTAAACGGGACTCAAGCGGTCACTGTTCTCTTTGTGGTGCACATGTCTCCCTCCAAGTGTCCAATAGGATAAAATTAGATTGCTTTACTATAGATGGAAAGAAACCACAATCTTACGCCAGCAGAGAAAATGATTGTACAAAATTCAAAGATATATTTTGCCCAACACTTCCCGCTACTATCTCAGGCTGCAGTTAAGGCCCTCAATATCACACTACGATCTATATCCTACCGAAAAGAGCCAGGAATGATGTGGTGCCGGTGGCATTGTTCTGGCAGGGCTCTCGTACATGATCCCTATGGTTGTGGTCTTCTGTATCCATCCACCTCTCCGTTTATGCTGTCTTCCAAGTGATGGGCCTCACCATCCCTGCCGTGGCCATGCCGAAATCGAGACAGGCGCCTCGAGATATTCTCTCTTGAGAGGCCACAATCTCCAGCTGAATTGTGTGCTGCCGGCATGATAGGGCGCAACGTGGGAATGGAGGCAGCAAGAATGACAAGGAACACCTCCACTGACCAGCAAATTGCGAGACGGGCCATGGCAAGTGTGAAATCTTCTGTTTCACCGAGTGCTTTAAGCTGGACAGTCTTGGCTATAGCCGCACACATCGCACTTTACTTGCTTTGGTTTTATTAGCGCTCAGCCAGCTTCGTTCATTTTAGGGACGAATGGAAAACTCACAAGATGCCTAGGCCCATCAAGCATGTGAGAGTCACTTTCTTTCTCCGCTTCATATTTAGATTCCAAAAGATGCTTGCAGGGAAGACTGCAAGAGTGAAACCACACAGGACACAGCTATGTATGTAAGTTGTCAATAACCCCCGATCCAAAGAGGTAGTGGTCCGGCCAGAGAAGACTCTCAACCTTGGAAATATCCTGTGTTCTGTTGAACCGCATGTGGCCAGCAGCTACCAGGCACTGTGGGGTCCCAGTACTTCTTGACCGGTCTACACTGCGCGTAACTGACAACCACAGCTCCACAGTCCACCACCGCTTGAATAATTATAACTCCCCAAAGTACGCGGGATCGCCAGCGAATCGGCGGAAGGAGGTTGAGCAGCAATGATGCGTAAGCTATACGGGCGATGCATGGCGCAACGACGGCAAATATCTCACTGAGATATACTCACTTTATCGTGTACATGATCTGCTCTTCGGATAGTTTGTCCATGTGGGATCCTAGTTCCCAGTACGCGGAAATCGTCAACATGATGCGATCCGTCACTCCGAGAGTCCTTTTTCGGTTAGCTATATCTTGCTCACTAAATAATGCTCGTACTCACCATAGCGAAGAGAATCAAAGCATCGTCAACGGTGATATCTTTTACCACCTTCAAACAGACGTAGTACCTGGCTGCAACAACGGCGGTAGTGAGGCCGGCGTGGACCCAAGCAACGGCCAAGACTGTGGTTCCTAGGGGCCCAGGATTTGAGATGGTCATTGTAGGTAGGTGGTTTTCGGCGGATAAAGGAGATTGAAGTTCACCTAAAACGTGCCTGTTCAACATTGGGTATTATACTAACCAAGCGCCATGGGCGTCTCTGGAAAACGTTGTACAGAGGGCTCATTTTGCCGCCCAGAACTGCTGGCCTCCGGAGGTCCCTGCCCCTGGGACCAGGATATCTAAACCAAATTTGTTCCTATTCTTCATTATTGGCCATGAATCCCCCCCTTCGCGTTAGGCTCCCGTCAAGTGGCGGGCTTGTCACACCATCACGCTGCAAGAGAACAAAGAACTGGTCCCTCTCCAGTGAACCCAACTCAAATTTCTGGCTCTCACTGGAGCCTTATTAAAGGTCTATTGCTGCTTCTAGAAGCCAGTGTTCGTTTAAATCTCATTATCCAACAAGACGGAAGCATGGATCCGCAGCTGATTCAATTCTTACGGTCCCCGGCAGAGCGTTTGCTCAAACTGGACAGTATTCTTAGAGAGACGCTGATTCGCTCGCTCTATGTTGGCTCCCAGACTTCTCCCTTGTCGTATATTATATGACCGGAGCTGAGATACAATTATACTTCAAACTCTGATAGCCTTCACAATCCACCGCACCATCATCAACTGGGCCCCAGACTTCGACTACCTGGGTGGCAGACTTTTCGGGCAGTGTCTGCTACTGCTGCCTTATTCGTTCCATCCCGCCATTGAAGCCATGTCTAGCTGGGCATCGAATTGTGACGCTCTTTGTTCTGGGGCAATAATTCTGTGGATAAGAGGCTTCAAACAATTCTTGCATCATTGCCATGACTATACTCTCGAGGATCCGGAGGAAGTAACTAACCCACGCTCGTGGCGATGGTACCAAGCTTGGCAGAGTTACCAGCTACGGCAACGAACGGGTACGTCGAGATTGTATTGGATTGAGCAAGTGGGCTGAGGAGCACAGAGTCCGCATTGAGAAAAGGTGTTTGGGCTGTGATGCTGCTCACCATCCTCTGTGCTCCCTTTCTCATGTGTCGAATATGCAGATAACGACTCCCCAGAAATTGCACTAAACTAAATAAGGAGCATGGTCCCCTGTCAGCCCCACTTGTTCCAAGCTTGCTAGTCCTCGATTTCCGGTTCTGGATTCCTGAACTATAGCGGAGATTGCAAATCGACGATGTCAATTGCAGTCATGAAAAGAACCGTGCCCCGGGCCTCAAACTAGCTTAGCTTAGCCATGCTTAAGAAGCGGCTCGCTCTCCCCTCCGTTTTCCCTGTTCTTCATTCTCTGACTTGGTGAAGCCAAAACTCATCTTTTACTTTGAAATGGCATCAGTGGAGTAACTAGAAGAGCAGCCCTCCGATGACTACTTGGCACCACCTCGCGGAATGAACGAATGGCACTTCCTCATAGTTCTGTGTTCGACCCAGCTCTTCATCCAAGGCGCCCTCGGGTACATCCTCATTCCTCTGCATCTCGTAGCAGACACATTTGGCCAAGGGCCTAATGAGGCGACTCAAATAACTTGGCATGTGGGAGGATATAGCTCGGCTGTCGGTACCCTCATTCTCATTGCGGGAAAGCTAGGTGATCTATCTGGCTCGAAGCGAATTCTTATTCTTGGAAGGATATGGTTCGGTGTCTGGTCTGTTATCGGAGGCTGTAGTGCCTTCACGAAGTCTCCAATATTCTTCGATACCGCTCGAGCACTGCAGGGCATAGGCCCTGCATTCCTGCTTCTAAATGCACTGGCTATCGCTGGAAGAATGTATCGTCCGGGAAAGAAGAAGAATATGGTCTTCTCAGTGTTTGCTATGGCTGCGCCTCTGGGTTGCTTTACTGCAGGGATAATAGGAGCGGTTCTCGCAGAGTATGTATGGTGGCCGTGGGTAATGTGGATTTACGGTATCGGATGTCTCGCCATGGCGGCGATTGCGCTATAAGTTGTTCCGGCATATTCATATATGGCCCAACGGTCTGTCGGGAGCTCATTCGACTTTTCTGGATGTATAATGGGTGTCATCGGACTGCTATCGCTCAACATCTCTTGGAACCAAGCATCGATTGATGGTGGCCCACACCATACGTGTATAGCCTGCTGATTCTAAGTTTCGTCTTGGTGGGCCTCTTTGTCCTGCAGGAAAAGCACGCAGCAGAACCAATTCTAGACATATCCATCTTCAACCGACGTGTTGCAGCAGTGCTTCTGACGACGGGTCTAGGATGGAGCAGTTTTGGCATTTGGTTTTATTACCTCTTCCAAGTTATCCAGCGGTTCCGCGGTGTATCGCCTTTGACGTCTGCGGTACAGTTCGCACCCGGGGCTATCTCTGGAATAATCGCTGCCCTTGCCACTCCATACCTAATGGCTGATGGTACTCGCCTGTGCCGCCTTCTTTGTCGGGTGCCTTTTGCAAAGTATAGCACCGGTTGAGCACGTTTTGGTCATTTGTTATAACTGCCTGGGGGGTCAGCAGCTTATCTCGTTACTGCTCGTGTACTGAGCATGGACGAAGCTAACCGTTGTGTCTCTTCATATAGGATGGACATCTCGTTTCCAGCCTTGGCGACAACTTTCAGCGATTCTGTGCCCGTGAAACGCCACGGAGCAGCGGCTTCACTCGTTAATAATGTCGTCAATTATTCAATCGCCATTGGATTGGGAATTGCAGAAACCGTGGAAGCCGTAGTGGTCCATGATGGCGAGGACCCGTTGTTGGGATATCGGGCAGCCTTGTGGACTTCGGTGGGGCTGTCGGGGTTAGCATTTATTGTCGCCTTGGTATATGCTGTTTGTATAGAATATTCTCAGCGTGAAAAGTTAGAGAGATAGTAAGAAATCTGGATTGTAGAATGTAGCAGTTTGCGTTCGGCGAAGTTGCGGAAGAAGTGATATGCGTCGCCAGGACATCATCAAACACTAGTAGCACTCGTTAGTATCCATAGATGGCAAGTTAAGGTGCCTAGGCTATCCATTGCAGCCTAGAGACTTCAATTGCACCCAGGTGGACGAAGTGAGATGATGTAACCACAAAGAACCAGATGTCTCCAAACTACTTCTTGGTGCCCCTCCGTAAGCGCAAGCTGCGTAATACATAGTAGACACGATTGACTTATGCACTATGACGCCTACTCTTCTTGCTCAGTCTGATGCGAAATGGGTCTTTATTACCACCTCTCCCTCTCACCGGCGGCCAACCAAAACTCAACGCTCTCAAGCGCGACGGCGTGTTATGCGCGAAATCGGTTATGCCCGTCGCAAGGTCCATGCTCACTCCTGGCCCGAGGACTCATCCGAAACTCATATAGTTGCAAGGGATACCATCTCAAAAATTTCTTCTGCAATTTCCCCTGCTGTCAGCCCCTCAATTGCGCTCGATCCGCTCGCCTTGGATCGTGAATCGCGATGGGTCCTTCACCACAGCACGTCTCCATGACAAACATTTTTGTGAGCTGTCTTGATTGTGATCAGTGTTTTTGGATGCCGACTCGTGCCAATCTCGCATATACAGAGACCGTTGGTTACCGATATGCTTTATCAATTCGGCTGTCTTCGATCAGATGCTCGCTACATACGCAACTCACATTGTGCAGAACCAGCCAGATCACGACCTCAGGCACTCTATACGCTCAAGCCACGCTAAAGCTCTTGCTGGAGTCCGAACCTCCTTGGAATCTTTAGCAGTGCGCGACAAGCAAACATTCAATGGTTTGGTTTGTGCGATCGCTGCCCTGGCCTGTTATTCGCACCTTGAAGGAGATGTGGTGTCATGGAAGTTCCACATGGCAGCTGTTTCTCGGCTTATTGCAGAGTCAGGGTTTGCAATGGATGAGCTGGACGCGAGGGTCATCGATGTGGTTCAATGGTTCGTTTTCCATATGGGTTGATTTGTCGCCTAATTGACTTACCTAGGGTGGAATCCATTGGCTCATATGCATTTGACATCTGTCCAGAGCTAAGGAAACTCAAGGTTGGGAAGCCGTATCAGATCAGCCAACCCGAGGCGTCGTCTCCTTGCTTGAGCGGCACTGACCTTCCTATATCCTTGTCGTCTGCCCTTCGAGCATTACAAGAGACCAACCAACAGCTGAGTATGCGGCAGTTACTTTTTGGCCAGGCTATCTGGCAGGAGCCGATGGAGATTGATAGTTGATCCATCCACTTACGTACCGATTCCTCTTGCTGGGTCATAGTACACAAACTGTTGACCTTTTACATATTTGTCTCCGGTCTGGAGCCTTGTTATACCTTGCTGAATTTCGACGGAAATCTGGAGTCAATCCGGTGGTCACGAGGATACATCTGCAGCGGTTACGCTCATCAATGGAAGCCATGGGCCAACGCCCAGGGATCATGAAATTGACACTCTGGCTACTCAATCTTGGCGCCATAGAAGCTACAACTCAATGGGACCAGCAATACTTCTACAGTCAGCTCCTTGGATTGCTCCAAGTTTCTGGAGTAGATTCAGTGCCACTGTGGACGCAATATCTAACCGAGGTTGTATGGATTGGGGGCTTGTTTCAGGATACATTATCGATGATCTGGGCTGCGCTGCACCACAGCGATGCTATTACTGTCAACAGAAGACCACCAACCGGTGAACAATTGCGAGGTCTTCCAAGGGACCAGAAGGGTTGATGATGTATTGACCCCTTTATAGGTGGCGACATCAAGGTGGCCGAGAACAAGCCATCAGCATAAATTTAAGAACAATAGTTTGGGCACTATGGCTGTTACGGTCACGTAACTGGGCAAATGCACGGATATTATTGGATTGCAATGCAGGAGGACTGAAACAGAGCGAGCGTCTGAAATGTGTAGCGGATCCACCCCCTGAAAGCTGCCTCAGGCACGAACTCTGTGTCAGCGACTCTCCTCTCCTTTCTCCCTCAGCGAGATTAATTAGGTTTGTTCATTCTATGATTATTCTAGAGCATTGTCTATCATGTCTGTTGAGTCTGTGTTTCTCTATTCGGCAGCTCGACATCATTATTGACGTGCTGCGTCCCTCCTCTGCCCCTTGGTTTTGTTTGTTTACAGTTGCCACTGTTTATATGTCCCCGTTTCTCCCCCGCTTCTGTTCCACCCATCTTACCAGCGTGTCCAAGCTCTGCGCGATCCAACGCGACTTTCGCACACGTTTCCTCTCCTAAACATCGAACAAGACAAATCCTCACCACGACCGCGAAAATCGCTTCAACCACCCAACGTCGGCCAACCGTGGCCCACGCCATACAGGCTCCCTCTCCCTTCATCGCGAACAGCCCCGTTCCATCATTATGACCGACACGGGCGCCCACCAAGGCGTGAAGAGCCTGCTCGCGAGGTTTGAAAACAGCCAGCAGAAAGTTTCCTCCCCGCCTCCCCGAGATAGATCCCCCGCCGGCTTGGACAACCTGTCTAAGGTGCGCGCAAGCTTTATCGCCGTTGAGGGAGGAACTCCGTCAAGCCCCATTCTGGGACTGAGGCGCGCAGATGGACATACCGAAAACCCTCTTCCTCCTCCACGGATGAAGAGTTTCAGCTCAGAAGATCTCGATGGCAGCGTGAAGAGCAATGGATCGTCGCCCCAGCCGACAAATGGCCTCAACAGCCCTCCGAAAGTGACCGAACCGGAAAAGAAAGATATCGTGACTGAGACCGTTGACACTAAGGGGAAACAGAGGGCTGTCGAAGAGGAGCCAACTGCGAATAAGGAAAATCAACCTCTCACAAAATCATCGACCACGCCAGCCCAAGGTCTGTCGGTGTCGAAGCCGGCAAGGACAGTCGCGAAGAAGCCGTCTAATGTGCACATTGACAAGACAGCTTCAACCACCAAGCCTGCCTCACAACCACCAAATTCCAAGGCACCAGCGCAACCACGCACACCCACCTCTGCCTCCAAACCTGAAACTGAAAGGTCTACGAGAGCGACACGCATGTCTAGGCCCTCCACGATCACAGCTGCAAAATCTGATGCACCGAAGACCCCGGTCCATAAACCTAGCAGGACGTCCCTTGCTACAGCAACCAAGATAAATGCACGGCCGTCTCGATCGTCGACTCCTGCTCGTGAAGTTACCAAGCCAGCAACTCGCCCCAGCGACGTCCGATCTTCGTCGACGGCAAGACCAGCTCGTCTTCCAGCGTCAACAACGGCGCCCAACCTTTCGTCATCTAGATTGAGCACCACTGGTGGAACCACTTCTACTCTGTCTCGCAAGCCATCTAGCCTGAAGGGTGCTACTACTGCAAATCGCCAACGCGCAATTACCCCCACCGCGTCAAGCGTCCGCAAGCAGACTTCTCGAAGCCCTCCACAGCCTGGCGATCGTTCTAACTCCCGCATGAGCACTACTAAACCTGTGGACGAGGGGTTCTTAGCAAGGATGATGCGCCCTACAGCAAGCTCGGCCAACAAAGCACACGAAAAGATCGAGGTCAAGAGCCCTCCACGGCCGAAAGTGACGCGAGCTCCCAGGAGGGTTCCCTCGAGGTTGGATACCCGCGCAAGTCGACCAACGAAGGACAAGTCTTTGCCTATTTCACCCCAAACGCCGAAGGAGGAACCACTACTTGCCTCTAAGCCAGCTGAAACAGAAGCCAACGCGGTAGTGCCAGAGATTGAAGCTGTGCAGGAAATCCCTGAGCAGCCCACGCCAGAGACTCAGGTACAGCCTTCAAGCCGGTCATTGGAGCCCGCGATCGAAATTGAGAAATCGCATGATGAACCAACCGGGGGTTTGCCCATGGAATCTGCTACTGAGCCTGTCGCCGACATTGCGGATGACCACGTCGAAGAACCAAAGGATGCCTCGGTCGATCAGCCAGAAGACACTGTCATGGACGCAACTTCCGAGGCAGCAGCTTTGCTGGAAACTGCTGAGAAGGTGGATCCTGTTGGAGCTCCTGCTGAGCTCATCCCAGAGGGCCCCACGGCACATGTGTCTACACCAGTTGAACCAGCCGTGGAGCAGACAACTGAGCCAGTAAAGCCCGATGACGATGAAGTCGCTGAGACTGCTGAACCCAGCGAGTCTGAGCCCGTTGCCGTTACTGTTCCAGAGGAGAAGGAACCTGAAGCTTCCAGCAAAGCACCTGTCGAGACTGAGGCTTCGACAACTGAACCGAAATCAGACGAAGTCGACATTGATCTTAGCAAGCTGACGCTGAACTAAGCATCCCTATTGAGGTTTTCTTCAATATTCTCTACCCAACCTTTGGTTACCATTTGTTCGCTTCTCGTATGATACTTTGCTATACCCTTTTTACTTCACTTCAATGCTTCCAGAAAGCAATCTATTAACACGTTTGATCTACTTCGCTTCTCTTCGCTTCTTGATGGATTTGAGAACAACTTTTATTTTTCTACTATGCGACCAAGAAGCAACAGACGTTTTTGCATGGTCTTGAAGCATTCATTTAATGGTGTTGCAACATCTTACTTTGGGTGAATTTAGCGTATCGATATCGATTGCATCTTGCATTTTGTCAGTGTAGGAGTCTTTTGCTTACTTCCGTGTCGTGATCACTGTGTTGAGTTCTATTGCGACATCTTCCTCATCTTGGTCTTTGGGCGATTTTAAACCCTATCTGTCTTACTTTATCTTCTTGTGACATACATTTACCTGTCTTGTTAGGTGCTTTTAATCTTTTTCTTGAACTCCGTTGTTGTGTTTGGTTGTGTTGTTGTAGCATGACCGGAGTGTCGGCATCTATCAACCAAGGCCTGCTCGGGTTATTAGTCGTTCTTCAAGTGTCACCTTCTGATTAAGACGGTGCCTGAGTGAATAAGAATTGAAGTCCCTCAGTTCATGCATGCTATGTAACTACCGTCCTACATCATGTACCGAGGATAAAACACACTTAATATCAAACAAAGGCTAGTATAAACTCCTTTCGCCAACCATAAAAAGGTCACGAGCCTAGAAGCAAGGAACCGAGAAAAGGTACAGGGCATCAGACTCTCTTCTCCAGCTTCTTTAAGAACCGATTCACGCTACTCTCCACCCGTGCCGCCGAATCCTCCAGCTTCCGCGGTTTTTGCCCTTGATTCTGCACAGCCAGTTTTGCGTGACTCTGTAGATGTGAGTTCGCCTCTGACTCGGTGGGCCTGTACATCTGGTTATGGATGTCGTACTCCGAGCCAGATGATTGGTGGTGGTGGTGATGATGATGATGCTGGCGGTGCTGCTGGTGTTGTGCGGAGTTGGAAGATTGGTCGTAAGAGTAGTTGGAGTAGCCGCCTATGGCGGGGACTTGGGTGCCGTAGAAGCTTGGGGGCTGTTGGGCTTGTGGTGGTTGCTGTTGTTGGGCGCCGTAGAGGTGCGCGGTTGGGTTTGCGGGGTTTACGGGGGGTTGATATGCGGGCGGATAGATAGAGCCAGGCGGACTCTGGGCGGGGGTTTGCGAGGAGTATGAGGGGAGTGTGGGAGGAGGCTGGAGTGGCGCTTGGGGTGGGAAAGAGCCGGTGCGCGTGAGACCCGCGCTGGGAGGTGGTGATGCATACCCTCCCGGCAGCCCATAGGACGCTGGTTGGGTCTGTTGGGGAGGAGGCGCGTAACCTGATGTCTGAGTAGAGGGTTGATAAGGGACGCCGTTATCCGCTGCCATGGCTGCAGCAAGACCAGTTCCGTCAGCGGCATCGGGGGGTGGGGGTGTTTTCTCGCGATGCTTGATCGGCTCCGGGGCGGCTGGCGCGGCAGGATTATACGGAAGAGGGGTAAACTGTGCGGAACCTCTCTTTTGCTCGATTGAGGGAGGGCTTACTGAGGATGTCGGTTGAATTGAAGCCTGAGCTGGTCCACCTGCTGGCGGAGGAGGGATCCCTATAGGCGCAGGGCTCAGGACAGCCTCAGACTGAGAATTCCGAGTTTGTCCGTTCTGGTAGGCGGGATCCGTTATCGCCACGTTTTCCAGCTGCTGCACAATAGTACTTGTAGCAGCAGTCTCTGGAGGTGGGGGGAAGGGCTGTCGGTCAGTTTCTAGCTGACCATGGGCTAGATACTGTTCGACCGTGTCCAGGAACTGATCCGTGTCGCCCTGAGTCCAGAAGTATATATCCAGAGTGTGAAGCCGCTGGAATGTATTCTCACGAGGGTCATTCGTGGGTAACTGCCAATCGTATGCGTTCGCGCTACCCGGGGGCGGCGGGAAGGTCAGCCCTCCCTGCGGTTGTGCTAGTCCGTCAACGGTCAGGGTGCATCGTGTAGGAAATGTGATAGAATGGCGCAGGTGAGCGTAGTCAAGAGCTGATGGACATTAGTTGAGAGTCGGGCAGGAGGTAGTCGGTGCAAGCTTACTCCCGTTGAACGCATCTTGATCAGGTGTTCCCGGGTTATTAGCTACCTCGATCCTGGTTTTGTGCTGTGCAGCATTGTGGTATAGATATAGATAAGAGCTCTTATCGAACCGATGCAGGGCGGGTTTCGGGGTCGGTGTCGTGAAGTAATAATGGATATCGGCAAAGCTGCGTTCTTAGACAATGCGGTTCATTGATGTCGCGGGGTAATAGCCACTTACATTGTTAGCACGCGCTCCTCACCTGGTAGCGGAGGCATGATAAGCAGTTAGTCTGGTGGCTTGTAGAAAGAGGACGAAGCCGGTTATAGGGGAAACTTGGGAAAGGGGAGAGCAGGAAACAGGCAGACAAACGATTTATAGTCTTTATAGGAGCAAAGCCACTTCCCAAGAGGCAACTAGACCGTGATTTGCAGAGGCTGGCGGCAATGAGGGCGCTTAGACGCTGGAGGTGATTCGACGCTGGTGAGCAACTACTTATGCCTGAATAATATGGCGGCAATACTAAGGCATCGATCTCGGTCTCGTCGCTTTGTTTCTCCGAAATTTTCATCCAGCTTTCCGCATCTCAGCAGCGTCACGGACGGTTCGCGACTCGGTTCTCAAGTTTCAGGTGCGTCAGAGATCGCCTGTGGCTCTATTTAATCACTTCATCTGAGGTAACAGCATATCAAATTCGTCCACACAGCGCCACTGGAGACTAATCAATGGCTCACCGCAGACCGCATAATTACCACCTCCTCCAGGCCCTTTTAGGTCAATTGATACGGAAACAGAATTCGCAATGTCGCTCGTCAACCTCGCACACGTCTGTTCACACCTGAACAATGCCACCAAGGCCCGACTTGGTTTCACTTCAATCCCGAACTCCAACCTCCACCTCAAGCTATGCCTCGCCCTCCAAAATGACGGCTTCATCTCATCTGTTGTCCGCGGAGGTCCTCACCCACCCCCTATGCATCCATTACTTGGAATTCCGGTCGCAAAAGATGAGGCACATGGCATTGAACCTTTAACACAGAGCAACGTTGCCTCCAGGCGGCTATGGTTGGGTCTGAAATACTGGCAAAGTCAACCGGTTCTTTCAAAGATCACCATGGTGAGCAAGCCTACGAGACGGGTCAATATCGACGTCGCCGCTCTGCGTGAAATTGTTCGGGGAGAAAAGGCGAAGTTCGTTGAAGGGCTGCGATCGCCCGGTGAGAGTCTCTACCTTTCCACAGATCTGGGTATTCTGGAAGCTCGAGAATGTGTCGAAAAGAAAGTCGGAGGGCTTGTTCTATGTCGCGTATTTTAATGACTACTGTGGAGGGAGTTGAGAGTGGCGCAGAGACGACCATGGTCTGCTATGGAAGAAGGGGGGGGGGTTGTGATGTACGATGAGCCTGCATTATATCCGGAGTTTGGTCAGTCGCAACTTCCTATTTTGTTCTGATTCGCAACCGTTGGGATAAACAACTACCTTGTACATTAACTCAGGTAACATCATGTACCAATTTTTTGATGTTTCTTCCATTAATCTCATGGTGTGCGAGTGTTACGGTTGCTGAGGGGTCTGGGTTTGCCGGGAATGCTAGGTTTGTTGATCCTCTGGTCTGGTATTAATGTTGCCGCCGGCTGGATTATCTGAGAGACCCCTCTTCATTTCTTCAACAAACAACACCCTCATCTCGTCGGCAACAACCGTCATCTATCGCTTCTTAGATCGTGATCTCATCTATCTTTCTTACCCCTTCAGTGAGCTGTTACTGGTATTTACGTACTCTTTGCATTAAATTGACATTCGTTAGTCAATCAAACAAGGGATTGGCCAGGCAGCCATCCCAGAACCTGTTTGCATGAGGAAAACACCAGCAGTTGGGGATAGCAAACTCTATATCAGGTAGGCGTGATTATGGATGGGAACTCGACATGCCTCAAGAAGGTCCTTATCTCGGGAGGAGCTGGTTTCATGGGTGCAGCCACGGCAAGAGCAGTCGCAGAGAGATATCCACAATGCGATATTACTATCATTGACCTACATCCTCCGGGGCCAACACACCTTCATTCAGGTCGACATCACTTACTCGGATGAAGTCAGCAAAGCACTCCAGCAGGCCAGGCCCGACGTCGTAATCCACGCGGCGGGAATCGTCCCCGTCCTTGCCGAGCGGTTTGAAAGATGGACTGAGAATTAGGTTTGGAGAGTCAATATCGAAGGTACGAGGAATATGCTGGAGGCTGCGAAAGGAAGTGGAGCAAATGCTTTCGTTTACACAAGTACCTACTGCGCCGTGACCGATGATATGGGAAGGCCATACCCCAATATCGATGAACACTGGCCCACATCTCCTCAATCCCTCATCTATGAGGAGTCCAAGGTTTGGAGCCCCTGACATTTGTTGTGCTTTTATTTGTGGGATACATTATTTAGAGTTGCTGACGGTGTTGCGGGTCATGGTTAGGCTGCCGCTGAGGCTTTGGTCCTTCAATACTCAAGAGATGTGATGCCAACCTATGCCTTCCGGCCTTCCGTACTCTGTGGACCTGGGCACTATCAATTAGTCCCCGCAATTCATGCATGCATCGCCAAAAAGGAAACGCCGTTTGTCATAGGGACAGGTTCCAACCTATGGGATGTTACGTATGTCACAAACATCGCAGATGCCCAAGTCCTAGCTGCAGAGAACTTGATGTCCTCTAAAATACCCGCCGGGGAGGCATTTTCCATACAGAATAACGAGCCCATCACTTTCAGGGACTTCTGTCTGGCGGTGGGGGCCCATTTCGGCCATATCCCGCCCTTTGAGCTCCACATCCCCGAAAGATTGGCGTATTTGGCTGGACTCCTTTCTGAGGCTTCGACATGGATAACCGGCAAGACGACAACAATAAGCCGCGGCAGTGTGCAAGACGCATGTTCTGTCTGATATGCCAATGGAGAAAAGGCGAGGCGGATCTTGGGTTATGAAGCGCGTGTGGGGATCGAAGACGGGATCAGTTTGAGTTGCGAGGTAAGGCAGTAGTATCAAGCCTATTCCTCCTTGTTGGCACTTCCCAAGGCCCCGTTAACAATTTTACTCTAGGACCTTGCCTGCCATCTGGGAATTGAGTTGCCGTGCCCTTCAGAGCAGACGTCTGAGTGAACCGCTACTCTGTTGATGCTTTGTGCCGCGAAACTTCTTTTGTTGTCAGCGTGCTCCTTCCTGGGCAATGCTAATATGACAACAGAGCCCCGGCCTTATCGAAGCACAAGACTACACAGCATTTATCGTTGTATCCACACAAGCGGCAAGAATAGAGGCCGCCTCAGTACGCTGTCAGCTCCTTCAACAATCATATCTAATATGCGGAGAGGGCTCCTCAAAATCGGTATTGCCCGTCCGGCGAAGCTCTATAGTTCAATCCCGCGTCAGGAATTGCCTGTCATGAGCCCCTGCTCACTTCTTCAATCTTCATTCGCTCCCTTGTTTCCCCTCTTCTTATCAACCCCTCTTGCGTGGCCCTTCTGTCTTCGAAAATAAACACCAACATATCGGGATCGTGCAAGGACGCGGGCCACTGAGCGCACCACAGCCAGGACCAACGTTCCTCGCAGCCAGGAGGAGACTGGCGAGGTCGATTATTGGATTGATTTGTTCCCGCTCCCGTATTTGCGGTAGCTCGAATCGTCCTCTGGATGTCACCCGGAAAGGTCCTTAGCAGAACAGACTGGGCCAGCGAGACAGCTCCAGGTTTGGGCAACAACACATGCAGTGAAATGTCTGCCCAACCATCCAGAATGTCAGGATTCAGTGCTCGGGATTCAGGATCCCAGCAGGCGACGAAGATCCCATGATCCCCACACTTTGTCTCCCAACCTTGGGCGGCTCTATGTGCTGGGTCGCGATTCTTGGATCTGATGGTTCAACCCGCCTTTGCACCAGGCATCCTTTCCGTGTTTTACGCTACCCTTGGATGGAACACTCGTCTCCGAGTTTGAGAATTAGCAAGTCGTAAGAGTATTAAGTGGTTGTGAGTCGGTCTTGGAAGAATCAACTCAGGCGCCCCTCCCCTGTCGCGATGAGTCGTGGACATCATCTGCACCAACCGCGAAAATGTAGTTACTCACGCCCACAAGTTTACTGCTGTTGACCGCCAGGGCCAGCGCAATACTTGGTCGTTGGACTCGGAAATTACCAGGAAGGACGACGGTTGAGAATGTCGGGCTTACTTCGAGCCGGTAGCTGCAGGTGATTCGCTGACCCGTCGATGGTTTTGCTCACGATCCATCGTCATCTCCAATGGGCACAGATGTTCTCAGCCATTTCAACCCGCCTGCTGATGCGGATTCCGGACAGGGTCGAATTTCGGAAAAATTAATCTAAATCGAGCGACGTATTCTGGATTGTGATTCCAACCGGACCGAATCGCTACGGGGCCAAGCCTTTGGGAGTGTGTGTCGCGGTCTTGCCTAGCGGGTGGATGCGCCCTGCCAACTTCTGGCATTGCTGCCCAAAACCCTAACCATCCATTTTCAACCCTTGCTTTTTTCTCCTCATCTGGTTTGCTGTTCTATCTCATTTGCGGATAGGATCAGCTTACCAAAGTTGGCCACGTTCTACTTGTGGGGGCAAAAACTTGGAGTCTCTTTCGGACTCATCCATGTCAAAACACTCTCAGTGGCTGTCGCAGACATCCGCCTGATGGAACAGAGACGGCAAAAGAGTCTAGCCTCGGAGATCTCTCTAGCGCTCTGGCTATTGCGATGATTGCTCGATCGCCCTCGTCATCTTATCGTGACCGCCGCCCTTCTCCCAATCTATTGTTCCCACCCTGTCAAGCTGTGTCAACCCACTGGGCTGTGGAGATCTCCCTGGACTCCGCTGTCCACCGTGTACGACTCCATACACCCTTGATGCCCGGCTCCAACCTCGCACGAATGGACCTTCTGCCCTAGGCCATTCTGGTCACTTGCTTCGAGTAAGAGCGCTCACTCCCTCACAATTCGTGGGCCCGACAGAACCAGAGCTTATCTGGCGCCTGGTCGCCTTTGCCCGTGCCCTGACTTTTACATATATGCCTCACGACCGTACGCATTAACTTATTCTTCACCTTTCATGATACATACACTATTACAGCCAAGGCTCCTCCCAATAGACCAGGTGAAACTTTTGGGTTTCATTTAATTCACCCCGCTTTTCCCTCCTACCAGCCTTTATACTTATTCTCCAAATCTTCTCTTCTCTATGTACATTCACCCTATGCCCATCGTCCTCCAGCCTCCATTGTCAGCGATGTCTTCGTACTTCTCCGGTACAAGCTCGGGAAGCAGTAGTTCCTACACACATTCGCTGAGCGCCGATTCAGATACATGGTCTCGTCCGAGGTTAGCTTCAATGGGCATCTATACTCCCTTCCCTCATCCTCGATCCATGTCGTTTGGAGTCGTACGTTAAGAGAAGCTCACCTCATATAGTTCTATATTTCCCCGGCAGCCGCCGATATACACAACCTCTGGTGAATCTCCGGTGATTTATCAACCAAGGTACTGCGCCGTTTTACCACTTCATTCGTTAGTGTTCTTTGAGATGAGGCAACGTCGATACTAAAAGCTTCCCCTAGCACACAACCGTTTTCACCTACTCCACGGCTTGACACTGGTCCCATTACCACCCAAATCGCTTCATCGAGACAGCCAAAAGATTTTGGGTTTCCTATTCCTCTTGGAGGTATTTCGGCATCTCCGCACTCTCCAGGTGGTATTACTCTCTCTCCGAGAGGACCTCTACCACATCCAACGCCGGTGTATCGAGAGTTAAGCCACCCTGCTCGACTCCCTGTGGATGCGCTCAGACCTGACTACGACTTTGTGAAGCCAGCGGAAAATGCGGAATACCTCATCGAAAGAAAGGGACGCCGTACCACGGACAAATATAAAGGAACTGCTCGACATCACTCGCAAAGACGCCCTTCAAACCGAGACGAGTTTGACGGACCACACCAATTTCTTGACCCACCTTCGCCGCGGTTGATTGCGGCTCAAGGGCGGGATCTTCCCCATCTTCCTACTAATCTTGATGTCTCAGAGCAAGATCGAATCCTGGCCTCCGTGAACGATCGACTATCGCAGTGTGCATTTGATTTTGTCGCAAAGTGGCAATTTCCCATTCCCTTGGAGTCAGACAAAAGACAGGTGAGGGTCCCCTCGGACCGTGAATGGACTGAGTGGGTATACCTTCTCAGAAGACTAGCAACGAAGCGGCGTATACCCGCCAGGGTTTTGTATAACGGCCAGATTAAACAACTAGTCACGGTGCTGGAGAATTCTCAGGAAATGAGACATGCTGCTAAGCACCAATCGCGCCCTATCAAGGACGACCGAAATGTCCTCCAACTCATCTCCGCCGGAATCCAAGTGGCTAGAATCCTTAGGGATGCCAGTGCCATGGAATATCTTGACCGTCTTTACCTTGACACGGAAAAACGAATTCAAGAACGGAGTAGTCGCCGAGTCAAGTTTGCCACTCCATGAATGGAAGTTGGTTGATGACCCATTTTATGACGCTTTTTTTGAGGTTCATGTTGCCTCTCCTTTATGCCTGATGATGCCCATTGGCCCCACTCCCGGACCACTTTACGTCCCATTTTCTCTGGAATTATGCCTATACCCACAATTATCCCAGGAACCCTAACCCGGGGCGGAAACTCCATGGAACAAGAAGATGTCCTTTTAATAATGAATTTGGTTATCGCATGCCCTGCCTAATGAAGGACGCTTCCTGAATGCTCCCCGGACCCTATTATATGGAAAGCCTTCCATGACTCCTGGATATGACAGGACTCTTCCTGAGCCCTCTATTACATCCTCTCCCTAATCCACGCGCTTCCTCTGACCTCGCCTCCTAAACACTCTCTTCCACTAACCTCTCTACAAATCCTCGCCTATCCAGCAATGCCTACTACTCTGTTTGTTTTGGTTCCGCCTCTCTAACCTCCCTTGGTTCTGTTTGTCGTCACTAGCGGTCCCTAGTGATTCGTTACTGTGTGGCTGTCGTTCTCTCTCTGTGTGTGTGTCTGTCTATGTCTCTGTTTGTGTTTCGTTTGGAATGTTCTATACCTACCCGAGGTGATCCGGGATACGTGATGTTTGTCTTCTGTATTGTACGCACCAAAGGCTGGAAATGAAGAGCAGGAGATCCTACCTGCCAGTCAGTCCCGGTCATGTCGGGAAAGGTTTCTGTGTTGTGTTCTACGGGCTATCAAGCTGTGTTGGTTCTCCATTATAACTCCGTTCTCATGACTGAGTGTCTGTACCTGTTTTTTTCTCTTTCTCGTTTTCCGATGTCTTGCCAGCTGTAAAGACCGTGGCCATCTGAAATGGATCGATCCGCTTCCAGCCTTCATCCATCGGTTACTAATATTCCGTACAGCCCGAGTAAAGATGAAATTCCGGATGGGCCAAGCTGAATAATCCTAGAGTTGAAGAGAAGAATGGAGCCAGCACAGCGCGGTTATCACCTACAATATTTTGAAACACCCGGTTGAGCGACAATTAACCCTACTTAGCCCATGCGGGTTTATTACCAGGTCTCACTCAATTCAATTTTTTGTCTCTAGTCATTCTCCGTTGGGCCAACCGGAATCTTGGCTTCCGATGCGCACGCACTGATCATGGACTCTCCCTAATACCGGTTTTCACTACTTATGGCCAGCATGCATTCGCGCGATTCATTTTGAGGACTCCGGATCTAGCAAATCTAGCACACGATACGAATGCTCTCTAAAAAAAAAAAAACGAAAGGTAACTATTAGTCAGAGCCTTAACAGAGGTAACTTGTATATGTATGTACAGCCGCTGGGCAGAGCGGGGAGTCTATATTTAGAGGCATATATGCAAATAATCCAAAAAAAAAAAAGGCGACAAATGAAAGGAAATTCTAGCAGAAAGAAACGAAACTTTTCTTTATTCTTTTTCCAACCTCGGCACCCTTTCATCCCCCTTCCATGGACAACCATCAACGCAGCCTCGAGAGTATACCGCGTGATGCCTCCCTTAACAGCTCAATTGGTGAGACACGGACAGGCTGCTTCCAAAACCAAACAGCCGCAATCGCCAGCGACGAAACGAGTGTCGAACCAAAGACAGCACCCAAAATGCGGCCTTGCCTTCGGTTCACCGCGATGATCTCCGAGTATCGCTGGTTGCTAAAGGAGACGCGGGTATACTGCGTCTGCCAACCGAGACCCGGCACGTAGTGGTAGAGTGCTTCCTCGATGTACTTGCGTAATCGGTACAGGGGTTGTTTGACGCCCCAGCGCATCTCGACGTAGTTCTGACGCGAGAGGTCATTGATGGCGTGTGCGTCTGCGGTGCGTTTGTCGGTGTACTCTTGGAAGGCCAGTTGGCGGGCTAGGGCGCGGGACGCTTTGTTGGCTTCGGTGTTGTAGACCCCATGTTTGTCCAGGGCTGCGAAGAGGACTTGGATGTCTTCAAGACCGGCGTTGAGGCCCTGCCCGTAAAATGGGAGGACGGCGTGCGCGGCGTCCCCAACGATGACCACACTCGAGCTGTAGTGATGTGGCTTGCATTTTATGCTGATGAGGGGGAGGTGCGGATTTGTGTTGAATTGGTCGATAAGGTCTTTGGGGGCGATGAGTTCTGGGCTGACGCCAGGGAAGTGAGAGTGGAATGACTCGAGCAGGTCCTGTGTGGAACGTTCAAGTTGGGCAAAGTGGCTGGCCGGGGCGAACAGGGTGCAGGTAAACGACTTGTCAACTGATGGTAGGGCGATGAACATGAATTCTTTGCCGGGCCAGATGTGAAGGTGGTCCGGTGAGATCCGGAAGTCGTTGTCTGGGGTTGGAGGGATGCGGAACTCACACCACAGTGTGTCGATGTATTCCTGCTGGTAGTCAACCCGGGCGAACTTCATCATGTGGTATCTGCTTGCTGAGTGCGCGCCATCCGCGCCGATCAGGAAGTCGAAGTCCACATCTATTTCCGGGACTCGTCCTGATGACCCGGGGAGCGGTGCTTCGCCGGGTAATCGGCGCTCGAACCAGGCCTTGTTTGCTTGGAAGTCAGCGCCCGTGAGCTTGTGGTTGAAGAAGAGTTTGATATTGGGCATTCGTTCCAGCTCATCGAGAAGTACGTTGCTTAGCATTCCTCTATCTGCTGAGTGGTTGTTCTAGAACACTGGTCAGCCATACTTCTTTTATTAATGTTATAAGAGCACTAACCCGGCCATGAACATCA
Source organism: Aspergillus baeticus (assembly GCA_027569055.1). Classification (NCBI taxonomy): domain Eukaryota; kingdom Fungi; phylum Ascomycota; class Eurotiomycetes; order Eurotiales; family Aspergillaceae; genus Aspergillus; species Aspergillus baeticus. The sequence continues at coordinate 132,086 of JAPDEI010000025.1, forward strand.
TAAGCTTGAGGTGCCTCCCATAGCTCTCCATTATTCCTTCCGTGTATCATGCGTCCGTAAAGGGGAACCACCTCTTGGAGGATCTTGTTGATGACATCCTCTCGGTTCGACCCCTCTATCGCGGTAATACCACGGTGGGACAACGAGAGATTGATAGACTTTGAGAAGTTCAACGGGATCGTCCCTGGGACTCTGAGATCTGGAAATCATGATTTAGGATGAGCACTGTCATTGAGGGGGATGTATTAGAGGGTCGATTCGGGTACATGGCGTGGTTATGCGGAAAATATATACAGTATAGATCGGTTGAATGTTATAGGATCAGGGCCACAATCTCGGCGAAGGACAGAAATAGAATGTTCAAAGCACGCAGAGACGACGGGTAAGAACTAACCTCCTCGCAGCTCATACACTTCGACATCGTCCCCTCTGGCTGCTGCATAGAGAGCCGCGAGAGCCCCCACCGGACCGGCTCCGACAATCACGACTTTTTGCTTGGCTTGGGACGTCATAGCGAGTGCGAAGAACCAAACGTCCCGCGATGATCCGGATGCACTGTACGACGGCCAGATCTATGAAACGATAGGCAGATTCGGATTTTCTCTCCTGTCGTACCTCGCCGGAGATTTCGGTCGTGACGCAAAGGTAATCCGGTGTCACGAGACCTGCGGCTTCGGAGAGTTTCGCGTTCATTTGAATTTAGTGCTGATGAGGCCCTGCCAAGACTTCCTGTGATATTCTCCGAGGAGTACGGCACGTGATGTAACGCATACACGCTAGTCTGTTCCTGGATCTTTATCGCCATATGCACTAGACTGGATAAGGTTAGCATATTGGAGAATTCCCCCCCCAATTTTTCTGGCCGCAACTTTAGCCTCCAACTCAACTATTGCGCTTTTGACGCGGCTTTTTGATCTGCATAAGCTGCAGGAGCTTTCTTTGTTATCTCTGTAGGCTCTATCGCAAACATGACTGCGGAAGTTGCTGCACCCCGAAAATGTCTCGGGCTTGAATGCCCCAAGGACGCGGGAACGCTCCAGTGCCCGACATGCCTGAAGATGGGCCTGGAAAGCTTCTTCTGCTCGCAGGACTGTTTTAAACGCAGCTGGGTAGGCAGTTCATCTCTCACGCTTACCACGCGTATTTCTCAAATGAATCAAGGCTAACTGATGTACATAGAGCGACCACAAATCTCTCCACAAAAAGAGTAATTTCCTCATCAACCTGTTTCCTCCGAAAGTAGTTTCTGAACCAGACCCAGCCACCGGACAATTCAACCCTTTCCCTTCCTTCCAATTCAGCGGATCCTTGCGACCTGTCTATCCACTGTCACCGAAGAGGGATGTTCCCAAGTCTATCCCCCACCCGGATTACGCCAGGGATGGTATTCCGCGTTCGGAGCAGAAATTCGTTGGTCGACACAACATTACGATTCTCAACAAGGAAGAGCAGGAGGGCATGCGTAAAGTCTGCCGCTTGGCTCGGGAAGTCCTTGATATCGCTGCGCGTGCGGTAAAGCCTGGTGTTACGACCGACTATATTGACGAGGTTGTCCACAAAGCCTGTGTCGAACGCGATGTAAGTGCCGCCACAAAGTTACACTGAGTATGAGGGACTCGATACTGATATGGATGCAGTCTTATCCCTCGCCTCTCAACTACGTTCACTTTCCGAAATCCGTGTGCACATCGATCAATGAGACGATCTGCCACGGTATTCCCGATCAACGGCCGCTCGAGGACGGTGATATTATCAACATTGACGTTACCTTGTACCACAAGGGGTTCCACGGAGATATAAACGAGACATACTATGTTGGAGAGAAGGCTACGTCAAACCCAGATGCCGTACGCGTCGTGGAAACGGCCCGAGAATGCTTGGATAAATCCATCGAGCTCGTTAAACCTGGAATGCTCTTCCGGGACCCTGGAAACATTATTGAGAAGCATGCCAAGAGTCGTAACTGCAGTGTGGTCAAGAGTTACTGTGGCCATGGAATCAATCAACTGTTCCACTGCGCCCCCAACGTTCCTCATTACGCAAAGAACAAGGCAGTGGGAACAGCAAAGCCTGGAATGTGCTTCACAATTGAACCTATGATCAACATAGGCACACATCGTGACCGTCTCTGGCCGGATGACTGGACCAGCACAACAGCGGACGGCTCGCTGTCTGCCCAGTTCGAACACACGCTTTTGGTGACTGAAGACGGTGTTGAGGTACTGACTGCCCGTCTGCCAGACTCCCCCGGAGGGCCTGTTCCTATGCCTGTTACGGGCGAAGCAGATGCCGCGAAGACAGAATCATGATTTCGAGCTATTGGAATGGTCGACGAACAGACGAACGGGATAACGAACTTTCATGACATACTAGAGCTAATGAGAGGTGGACTTTCATCACTAGGATAAACCTTGTATATCGTACACGTACTTTAGCAGTCGATAACATTATACAGCGCGAACTATCCATGCTTGGCTTTCTGGGCGGTTTCCATGATGTTCGGGGCCAGTGTTGTATATCCGGGCACTCCGCAAGGAAATCCGATCGGCCTCGTCCCACTCGCTACGCCATTACTGGATAGTGCCTGCCATGTGAGTGGCCCCGCTCTTCCGAGTTGCCGTTCCAGCCAATAAATAATGTCAAGCGATTTGGAGAAAGATCTAAGACAACTCTTATCAACACGTGACCTATCACATCTTTTCCTGGAAGCGTGGTGAAATCGTTCCTGACTCAACCCAATAAACACTTTTTGTGTCTTCCCGGTTGCTGGAGATTGTCGGCAATTGATCTCGCTAGAAGTATGCCCCCAGAGATCTCACATTCAGAGACATCCCCGTTGCTGGGTCCGCAAAGCAATGGCCATACTTCTTATTCCTCCACATCCGGGGATGGCGGCGGTCAACCCGATCCCGCGTTGGCCGAGCAAGGCCACACAGGCGAAGAGGTAGACACGGGCAAGGCCAGCTCGCAGAGGGCAGTGAACCTCCGATATATCTTTCCTGCGATCTCAATTGGGGTACGTGTATTCCTGATTCCAGCGCAGGCAGGCGTGTGCCCTCTCCTATTCATTCTAACGCCGACCAGGTCTTCTTATCCGCGGCCGACCAGACAATTATCGTGGCCAGTTATGGAAAGATTGGCTCTGACCTACACGCCTTGAATTTAACGAGTTGGATCGCGACCTCATACTTTTTGACTCTGACGTCCTTCCAGCCGCTGTATGGCAAATTGAGTGATATATTCGGTCGGAAGGCGTGTCTGTTGTTTGCGTATGCTATCTTCGGTATAGGATGCTTGGGTTGTGGTATCGCACAGAATATTTACCAACTCATTGCTGCTCGAGTATGGAAAGCCCTTCAAGCGTTGCATTTGACGTATATTCTGACCGGCTTCTAGGTCTTTCAAGGCATCGGAGGCGGCGGCATGACCACCGTCGTCAGCATTCTCATGAGTGACATCATTCCTCTTCGTGATAGAGGTGTGTGGCAAGGCATCATCAATATTATATATGCAACTGGCTCCGGGATTGGCGCACCTCTTGGTAAGAATTTCGAGCTCGCTAATTACCCGGATTTCTCTGACTTCACGATAAGGTGGTATTTTGTCCGATTACATCGGCTGGAGATGGTATGTTATTCTACGCTCGTATAGATAGTTGCATGCTGATCCGACTTGTGCGCAGGGCATTTATTGCTCAATTTCCTCTGTGCATTATTGCCTTCATTGCAGTATCGATCATGCTAGACCTACCTGCCCCGGAAGATAGCCATTGGAAAACAAAGCTGCACCGGGTTGATTTCCCCGGCGCGATTGTGCTTATTGGGGCGGTGCTCGGTTTCCTTGTCGGATTTGACAGGGGCAGCAATGTCTCCTGGACGATGCCATTGACGATCATCTCATTGAGTGTGTCCGCATTCCTTTTCGTCTTGTTCGTCCTGGTCGAAATCTATTACGCGACGGAACCTTTCGCCCCTGGCCATATCATTTTCGACCGCGGCTTCGTCGCTGCTTATGGATGCAATTTCTTCAGCTTTGGCGGGTGGCTGTCCGGTCTTTTCTACCTCCCGCTGTACTTCCAGGCCATGGACGGCGTTTCGGCCACAGGAGCGGGATTACGGCTCCTGCCTTGTATCTGTGCCGGTGTTTCAGGCTCGCTGTTCTCTGGCTTCGTCATGAGATGGACTGGAAAGTATTATTGGTTGACTGTGATCGGATATACTCTGCTTGCCCTGGGACTTACTGTGATTTTCCTCTTCTCCGGAGGGATCACAGATAGTCTCATCCCCATTATTCTTGGGACAATCGCTTGCGCGTTTGGAAATGGTATCGGCGTCACGACGACACTGATTAGTTTGAGTAAGTCTCCAAGACCGTTGTTTTGTGTGCTACTAACATAGATGTGTAGTCTCAAACGCCACTCCCGAAGACCAGGCTGTCGTAACTGCGTGCTCCTATCTATTCCGATCCCTGGGTTCCGTTATCGGCCTTGCCTTGTCTTCTACTGTCGTCCAGCAGGTTCTGAGAGGGCGGTTGAGGGATGCCCTGCGCGATAGCAAGGACATTGATCGCATTGTTGACGGAGTTCGGCAGAGCCTCGACTTCATCAAAATCCTGGAACCGGATGTTGCAAAGACAGTTAGAGATTGCTATGGATGGGCGACAAACAAGGGATTTGGGTTTTTGATTGGGGTTGTGTTCTTCGCTTTCGTGAGCAGCTTATTCATTCGCGAACGAAGCCTGTCACGCTGATGGAGAGGCGCGAAAGTTATATATGAAAGTTTATATAAGCATATAGACGATAGGTTGTGATGGAACTGTATAGATAGATAGATCCGATAGAGACTAGCGCGAATCAAAGTTAGAATGTTGAAAATGTGACGCACTGTCTGACGGCGGAGGATGATTTTCCACTCCGCCTTCCCTCATGTTCTTTCCGAAGCTCCAGCTCCAGCTTTAGCAACACCACAGGATTCTATGCGCGCTCTCCGTCCTGCTGCATATAACGGAAGAACGATGATATTTTCTCCATAGTTATCTCTATCCCGACACTCATCATGTCCGACTCCCAGCCCCGGCTGACCTTTGCCCGATATCGTCCTCTCTTCTACCTGCTCTCCGGAGTTGCAGCCGCATACGCGCTCGTCTACCTTCGCAACCACATCTTCTCGTCCTCCCACTCCCAATCCCCTCTCCGGCGTCGGAAAGCCGTCCGCCGCCAAAGACGAAATGATTCCGATGCAGCGCGCCCCTCCGACACACCGTCCTCCCGAGCCATCACCCACCTGGAACAACTCGAGCGCCAGAACGGAGTATACGGCACATTCCGAATAGAGACTGAAGATGGTCGAAGGGTAGAGAGCGGCTTACTCCCGTCGCTCCTCGCGACGCGCGACCAGCTCATGGAGCAAGTCGGCGTTCCGCAGGCCCACGCCGAGCGGATGCGCGAGATGATGGAGGACACGTTCCTGGAGTCGTTTTTCGCCCTGGATTTCCCGTCGACGCATACCTTGGAGGAGGGAAGCCCGGAGAGGATATATTTGACGGAACAGCTCCGCCGGCGTGGCATCTCGCAGTCCGGTATCGAACGCGCTGTGGAGCGGTTTAACGCGGATGAAAACTACGGGGAGGAACTGCGACGGAGACGGCAGAATGGGGAACGGGTGACGCTGTCGACATCGACATTCCCGGACGATGCTCAGCAGCAGCCAGTTATGGATGGTGGCGAGACGGTAGTCGATGACCAAAGCGTGTTCTCGTGGAGGGAGGGCAACAATGATTCCACGCAGGCGCGTGAGGGGCAGAATCTATTGAATTTGCTTTACCATATCGCTGAGGATCAGGCGAGAAAGGATGGGTATATCCATCGGGGTGTGACATGCAATAGCTGTGGGGCTATGCCGATACAGGGAATTAGGTACAGATGTGCTAACTGCATCGATTACGATCTGTGTGAGACGTGCGAGGCGATGCAGGTGCACATCAAGACGCATCTTTTCTACAAAGTCCGCATACCCGCGCCTTTCCTGGGCAACCCCCGACAGTCACAGCCTGTTTGGTACCCCGGAAAGCCTTCAATGCTCCCGCGCACTCTTCCTCGATCACTTGCAAAACGTTTGATGAAAGAAACAGGATTCGAAGGTACAGAGCTGGAAGCCCTGTGGGATCAGTTCCGCTGTCTAGCGAACCGTGAATGGTCAGATGATCCCAACAAGCTGTACATGGCTATTGATCGGAGAACGTTTGATCGCTGCTTTGTTCCCAACACCTCTGTTCGCCCTCCGCCTCCCAGCCTGATCTATGACCGCATGTTTGCATTTTACGACACGAATAACGACGGACTCATTGGTTTCGAAGAGTTTTTGAAGGGGCTCGCCAGCTTGAACAACAAGAGCAATGATGAGAGGATGCGTCGGGTCTTCCGCGGGTATGACATTGACGGTGACGGATTCGTCGAACGCAAGGACTTTCTGCGTGTGTTCAGGGCATACTACACTCTTAGCAGGGAGCTCACTCGGGATATGGTTGCTGGCATGGAGGACGATTTCCTTGAAGGTGGCGCGCGCGATGTTGTCCTCGGTAGTCAGCCTATCAGCTCCGCTTTCCCCGGAAGTATACCCTCTGGAGAAAATTCAAGGATTGGAGAGGGTAAGCGTATAAACCAGGAAGGTGATATGGAAATCGTGGACAGCGACGGCGTTCTTCGACCTGATGGTGCTGATACAGGGGATCGACACTCTGTCGTTGGTGAAGCTGCCGTGCGACGCCAATTCGGGCGATCACAGCCTATACTTCCAGTCACGGTACGCGCGAGCGCACCAGGATCCAGTGCTGCAGAGGCTTCTGGCAGTCGAAACAGAAGGGAGTCTCGAGATGACAATGACGACGAGCGCGGTGATCATGGCGACGAGACCGATGGGTCATCCGTTGCAAGCGATGTTTGGCCACCTGCAGAGCACGTTCAGGTGGAAGATATCGTGAACGCTCTCGGATCGTACATACCCATTGAGCAGGTTACAGACCCGGATGACAGAGCCCGAATCGGGGCAACAGTTTACACTCGAATGTATGATACCGACCAGCGACGGGTGGAGTCCACTCGTAGGCAAGGGATAGATGAGCGTTGGCGCCGGCGGGCTTTCTATACCGATGAAGAAGATGGTGGAATTGCACCTGATGGTTATCGGACAGAGTCTGATGTAGATGAAGACGAGGATGTTGATGCGCCAGAGCCGGGCTACGAGTCACAGCCTCCTTCGCCACGCTCGCGGTCATCGTCGAAGGTACGGTTCCAAGATGATCTCACTGATGACGAGGACTGCGATGCTAGATCGAACCCGTCAACCTCCTCCCGCAGTATCCTGGTAGGCGAAAGATGGGGTGGATTCGAGGTGCCTGAAGTTGAGAGAGACGTTGGCAAGGAGATCCTATATCAAGTGACCCAGCAAGGGTTCAACGAAATTCTGGACATCATGTTTAAGCCTAAGGAAGACCTACTCATGGAGTGCTACCGGACTCGAACTGAACGCAAGATGTGGGCCCATGAGATCGAGCTCGCCGAGCAACTGGAGACTTCGAATAACAATCGCGAGAACGTGCAGCCAAGCAGTGATGACGACCACGAGGAGTCGCCGTCCTCTCGATATCAGGAACGACCTCTCGACGATCTCCTAGAGCGTGCCGGGTATTCTGTCGGCAGTCCTGTTCTTGGATCTGCTCCTGATGGCCCTATTCTTGCACCGCCATCCCAGGAGCTACCCCTGCCTGTTCACGAGGACAGCAGCGACTCGGACGACGATAATATGCGACCGACCCATCTTGCCAACCCAGACGAGCCCAACTCTACAGAGTTTTCTGCCCCTCTCACTCTCCTCGAACCACAAGATAACCTCATCCTCTCACCAACGCCGCATCCACACTCGCCCTCCTTACCAGTCATTGAACAGGATGAGGATGAAGACGAAGCTTCCTTCGAACTTGACCCAGACTACGACCCTACCCTCCCACATCACCGTCCCAACGACGACACCGTCATTCTCGCTCCGTTCTCAAACCAAGCTACAACCACCCTCCCGCCTTCTCCCTTCCGTCTGCACCCAAACAACACAGTCACAACATTCCCCGCGCCTTCCTCTCCCGAAGCCGAAACCACTGCCCCGAAACGCGCCCCCTCACCTATCCAACCCCTTCCCGCACCTTCACTCTCTCATTCTCCTTCACCCCTCCCCACCCGACAGGGCGGTCCCACGATCCCGCCTCCGCAGGCAACGCTCACGCGCTGGGCGTACCTGAACCGCGTGGAGGCCGAAGCTAAAGAGCGCGGCGGGACGGGCGCGAAGCTTAACTTTGAGGAGTTCTCTAGACGCATGGCGGCGGATCGGGGGCGGAAATTGGCCTTTGTGGCGACTTGGATTGAGATGGCTAGCTTCTAGTTCCCTCTTTTTCTCCTCCAAGGAGAAAGTAAATGGGTCGAAGAGCGAGTAGCTCCAAGTTTACTTTTTTGCATGCATGGTATGCGCCGGGAAACGATTTGTATATTACTCGCACATTAATCGGTATGGCATGAGCATAAAGAGTACCAGTATGTCTGGTCATAAATTTCGCGCAGTGTATTCTCTAGTCTATTATCATGCCATCATTTTGTATTATTTAAAGGCCCTTTCCTAATTTTTAGTAAGCATAGATAGAATCAGGATATACTATACAACCCACAGCCCGCATGAAGCCAGAACCGACATAGTGAGTAAATCGAAGAGAGAAGACTAATCCCAGTACCGAATAATCCCATCCAACCCACCCGTAACAACCTTACTCGTCTCCTGCGGATGCCAATCAAGGCAAGTCGTCGCACCACCCTCTTTCCCACCCGCCAAGATCTTATGATACATTTTGCCGGTCTTCCAGTCCCAGAAGCATACATACCCGGCACTATCACCCGAGCAAAGAAACTGCCCGTCGGGGGAGATCTTAAGATCGATCGCGTACCCGGCGTTATTGTGGCCGCGGAAGCTCTTTTTCCGGTTCTGGCGGAACTTGTCCGTCGCGCCGTAGACGACGATCTGATTATCGCCGCTCTGGAACGCGACATATTTCCCGTTCGGGTGGGCTGCTGCCCGGGTGAGGGCGAACATGTAGGGCTCCGCGATGAATTTGATGGGGACGGGGATACCGTATTCCCAGGCGCGCAGGGACTTGTCGTCGGATGTGGAGATAAAGCGGCGGTTTTGGTCCACGAAGGTGAGGGTGTTGATTGCTGCGAGGTGGTGGTCGTATTCCTGGACGAGCTCGCCGGAGCGGGTGTCGAACTGGACGATTTTCTTATCGGACATACCGGCGAGGAATTCGTGCGAGAGCTCCGGGTTAGGGTTGAAGCGGATGACGTGCGGTGTTTTGCCCGTGGAGAAGCGCGAGATGCATTTGCCGTACTCGGTGTCCCAGAGCTTCATCTGGCGGTCGTAGGAGGCTGTCAGGAAGGTCTTTCCTGTCACGTGGAAATCTGTGTCTGTGATTGCCTTGTTGTGGCCAGAGAATGTTCGGAGCAGCTCGCGGGAGTGATAGACGTCCCAGATCTTGGCCTTGCCGTCAGCCGCGGAGGAGAGCAGCAGGTGGCCGGATTGAGGGAAGAAGCGAAGAGAAGTAATCGCCTTGTTGTGCGACTTCCAGGTGTGGAAGAGCTTCTTGGGAACGTAGTTCTTGGCGCTGCCCACGGGCTTCTTCAGGTCGATATCCAGATCCTGAGGAACGTGCATGTACGTGCGGCCCTGGTAATCGAATTGCTCGGAGCCGTGGAACTCGGTTGTTTCCGCTTTTGACGTGTCGTCTTGGTAATCTGTAGCCTCCTTGCTCATAGCTGGCATAGGAGCCGAGCCAACTTGCTCCTCTTCCTCGTCCTCATCCACCTCCACAAGCTCCTCATCGCTGCCGAGCTCTTCGTCATAAACCTGATCGTCGTCCTGGTATCTGGCCCACGGACCAAGATACGCGCCCGGCCCTTCCACAACACTAGAATCGCCCTTCTTCTGACGCTTCGCCCTCAGCGCCGCAGAAGCCTCCTTGGTCGGTTTCATCTGCACAACATCCCGTCCACCAAATTGAGCTGCACTGTCAAGGTTCCCAACAAACTGACCGGGGACAGTGGGGTTGCGCGTGTATCCTAAGCTCTGAAATGTGCGATGCTGCGCGGTAAACGTCGCCGCGCTAATGGCAGCCTCCTCGGCGAAGCCGGTTGGGACATTCTTGCGCTTCAGACCGTTCCCAGCGTCGGCGGACTTGAAGGGGTTTGAGGGGCCTTGCGAGGGCCTCGAGAGATCGTCGTATGTAGCGTTGTAGGTAAGGGCTTTAGACGACGTGTTTGCAAGCATCATCTGCATGTGCGCTTGATCCTGTAAGTTTGTTAGGCATGCTGTATTGGTGGCTTGGGCAAGGTATTGCAGGGACCAAACCTCTGTGTTCACTTCGGGAGCAGCGATGATTTTGGTAGCGGACGTTGTGGGGGCGGTCCTGGTGTCATCGTCGCTAGATTCATAACCGGCTCCAAGTAATGAAGCCATTTTAATAGCTTCTGGGGGAAGTGGGGGTTTATCGCGTTGAATTGGGAACAGAGACTGAATGAGAAGCCGACGTTGGAAGTTTTACGGGTGCCCACACCGCCAACTGCGCAAAAAGCCATCACGCGGCTTTTGATATGGGCCAGATCTACATATTACATGGTAGGAATATTAAGACTATTGATGGAAATGGGGGTACAAGTAAGACCAAAGTAATTGGTAATCCCTAATGAATGGAACACTCTTCACCGTAACACCGCTCGAGGTATATACAGCCATTATCTTGGAAAAGAAAAATCATGAGACGAAGAAACGAATTCCAATAAAGGCTTAGGAAATCATGACAGGTAAAAACACACAGAAAGTTCCAAAAGCTATAAAAATCACAAAAAAAAAGAGCAAGGGTAATGATAACGCGACCTGATATGGTCACTCGTCAAACCTTATGCGGTTAACCTAACCCTCGGGGACTCAAACCGCCTAGTCGTTCACTTCCACCAATGCCTGCCCGCTGGTAATCATGATCATGTCATACAAAACGTAGCTTCTTCCACTCCTAGGCTGCCACTTTCGACCGGATTCCACGGAAGCCTCGAGGTTCTGTGTCATCAGGCACGAGGGTATATAGAAATTTCCTGCTGGGCATACCCGGCGAGATTATCCGGCCATATAGTAGTGCTTGTATACCCTTCCCTCGTGACAGGAACATATCTCGAAGCCTTAACCGGGTCGGCCGTAGCGCATGGCAGTTTCAGTCTCGGTCCGAAGTCAGTGAGACTCGTCGCGGATGAGGGCGACAATCATGCTGTAGAGGTAGAAGAAGAACATCAAAAGGTGGAAACCAAGCTTGATGAAGGATTCCTAGAGCTCGGGGTCAGCCTGCTTCACACGACCACATGACGTAACGTTGCGAAACTCTAACCTTCTTGTGTACGTTGAGCTTGCGGAAGATCTCGGTCGCATCCAGGAGGTGCTGGTTGTCGTAGATCCTTAAAAAAGATTCGTAGTTAGCAGCTGTTTTGTGCGCGCGCAGACACTCGAGGGTGGCACAAGCTTGTAGACGTACTTCTTGGCATTGAACGCCAATAGCGGTAGGTTTAGGAAGATGGCTAGCCAGTAACCGTTGATGACGAAGAGGAAGGTAAGGAAAGCGTGGACACCGGCTTCGGGAATGATGTAGGCGTTCAGACGGTTGCAGAGATCGATAGGGTTGATGTAGTCGCTATTGCGGCACGGATTAGCAAACGGACCACTCAATAACCCGGTTTGCCCTCTATTGCAAAACTACTAGAATTTCTTGCATAGAGGGTGTCGGTCACCACCGGGTGGACAGGCGAATACGTACCACTCCAGATCACTATACATGATAGTGAAGAAGACCTGTAGGAACAGGTTGACGGCGTTGATCAACACCGCCAGTAGGTAGAGCCATGCTTCGCCAGACATTTTCGGCACAGGGTGAAAAGATGACGCAAGGAAGGGGAAGAGAAGTGGTCAACGAGGGAAGTGAGAGCAAGACCGAGCGGAGAGACCGTAGGGAGAGGGGTGAGGTGGATATTGGAGCGGTCGAGGAGGAGGGTTCAGCGGCTGGTGTGGATTTGAACTGATGGAGAAAAATAGGCGTGGGCGGTGAGTTCAGAGCTAGTTAATTATCTCTTGACTTGAACGGAAAAGAAGCGTAGTATTAGTATCGTTGGATTCTACTCGGTTCGAGGTTGAAGCTCAGGGTAGTTTATTATGGGTTAGCTGCGATAACATGGAATGGCGAGCTGTGAGAATTTGTCGACAGCTTCGGTGCGGGGAACACGTGCTTCCATCTGCATCTGCCATCTTCCACTTTCGGAGAACTGCGCCGAGTCGAAACACTAGAATCATCGTTCACAAAATATGTACATAATTCATTTGTCTATTGAAACAGCAGACACCCAATTACATTATCATGTCCAGTCCTCGTAGCTCTAGATTGAGCTACACGCCGTAAAAATACCCAAAAATCATGTAAGGAAGAGGGCGCACAGCGCGGCATTATCGCTTTTCGACGAGCAGGAAATGCATCGCTACGTATGCAATAATGAGGAAGGCTCCGGAGAAAACGGCCAGTCCGATAACGTCGTGCCAGAAAGCCAAGGTATCGAAACCGAATGCACTGAGGATAGAAGCGCCGGGAACTTCGATATCAAGTCCGTACTTGTGGTCGATCAACGTCAGGAACGTGACCTCATTGACGATCAACGCTTCGAAGCCATAGTGGAAGATGGACAGCTGGTCACAACGTTAGTTACTGTACAACAGAAGCGGGAAGACGACGCAGGCTTACCGATTGCAGCCAGAGTGCGGAAGGGGGGATCGCATCGTGGTTGAGCAACAAACCAGCAAACAAGAGACTGAATAGCATTACCAAGCTGCCAATCAGGTTGGCCACACCTCCATCCCGGAATACAATGCCGATAAAGAGGCAGATGGTAGCAGCGGCCAGGTTGAAGAGGACCAGCACAAGTATAAACCGGAAGAATTCGCCCCATGCCGGGATCAACCCAGTCATTGGGTATACGATCACTCCCATGATGATCGGTGGAATGAGACGGAGCGGAACAATGTCAAATACCACCTTCGCAGCATAGTATGTAACAGGATGATAGTACCCATTGGCACGCTCCCTCACAAAGAGGAGACGTTCGGTCGAGAAAACCGTTAGACTGGTCAATGTGCTGAAACCAAACAAGGCAAGCACGAAGAAGAAAAGTCCCAGTCGATTTTGGAATCCCTTGATGTCGTCTGTGAGCCCATAAAAGAGGAACCCGCACAAGACAGCAAGAAGGATAGAAATCGCATAATGGGTGAGCATTAACATCGGGTTCCGGTGAAGGTTCTTCCAGGTTCTCTGGGAGAGGATGATAAACTGCCGAACCAGACCCACGCGTGCATAACTCTTAGATAGGCCAGCAGCTGAAGATGAGGATAATCCGGAGTTGATAGAGCCATTTGTGGCTTGCGCATTGCGGACAGCTGACTCAATCTCCTCCCGCACGGATTGTGCAACGTCAGATTGTGCGAAATGGGCAACCACTATGTCCAAGTCGGTCTGACCAGGAGCGGCCGGAGGTAGCTCATCTGGATCTTCCAGAATTTGAGGTGGTATCTGGCCTTCTTGGCGGGACAGGCGAAGCCATTGTTGGTTTGTATCATCTCCCTCTACCTCCCCCGCCGCATCCTCATCATCGGTCCGAGGGGTCGGGGGCACATCAGGATCTCGTCTCCTGGAATAAAGCTGGCGATCTTGACGCTGCTTGAGGGAAGCCCGTCTTTTGCCCTTGGGACGTCGGTTGTACTCGAAGCTGTTATTGGGGGTTTCCTCGACACTTGCATTCGACGCACTTGCGACTGACTTGACCGCTCTTAGGCTGCTTGACGCGGTTTTGAGTGGATCAGTACGTACCGCCAACAACGGGCTATCTTCTTCGTCGCTGTGGAATTGAGTCGCAGCGCTAGCGTGCATCGTAAGGTCAACTAGGTAATCAGCGATATTGAACCCCGGTGGGCACGCGTAGCCGGCGTCATCAAAATACTGCTGGCAATTTGAGAACGGGCCCGAGTAGACGGTCTTGCCCTTGGCCAGGAGGACCAAGCGATCGAAAAGAGCCACAATGTTGGAGCGAGGCTGATGGATAGTAAAGATCACTGTGCGGTTGTAGGTCTTGGCCAGGGTCACCAGGCATTCGACAACGTTGAATGCGTTGAAAGCATCCAATCCGCTAGTGGGTTCATCGAGGAACAGGATGCTGGGACTGGTGACCAACTCGCAGGCAATGCCTACTCGGCGCTTCTCACCGCCAGAAATTCCACGTCCTGAACCTTCCTCAGAGCCGATCAATTGGTCCTTGATCGCATAGATCCCAAGCTGTTTTTCAACTTCGAAAACTCGTTGTTCCTTGGCTGATCGACTCATGTCTCGAGGTAGGCGGAGCAAGGCGCTTGTTAGAATCGTCTCGTGCACGGTTAGGGTGGGAAGCATAGTATCCTCCTGATCCACAAAGCCAATCATGCTCTTGAATTCAGAGTCGCCGAGCTTTTCCCCATTGACGTAAAAGTCTCCTTGTGTGATTCCACGCTTATTCTTTCTAGCCAACAAGTCAAGGAAAGTCGTCTTTCCAGCCCCAGAGGCTCCCATGATAGCGGTAATTTGGCCAGGTTGTGCGGCACCTTGGATCCCGGCGAGGATTTCCCTTCCGTTCACAAAATAAGAAACATTATCCCAATACAGGGCGGCCGGGCGGTGCTCAGCCAGGAGTTTAGACGCTTCGTCGTCAGATTCGTCCGAAAGGGCTGCTTGAAGTCGACTGTATCGAAAGCGACGGGACTGATACCAAAGACCTAGTATCACTGCAACCACGAACAGAGCACATCCAGCAATAACACCTGCAATGAGCGGGGTGTTGATCTTCTTCACGGGTCGCTGATACCCTGGCACCTCTGATTTGTGGAGACATTCACCTGACCGGCACTGGAGTGTGATACTCTCGTCACCAAAAACACTCTTGATCAAGTTATCCATTGCAGGCTCTTGAAACTTGCTGCCGTCCTTCTCATCCCCTCCAACAGTGGATTGTGACGAAAAGGAAGCCGGACCTTTGATGGACTGGTCGAGAAATTCTCCAATATCAATGGACCCTTCCTCACCACATAGCATACGGCCAGGAATGCACTTGCATGAAATGTTTTCACATTGATAGTGCGTCTTGTTCTGGTTGTAGTTGGTTTCAAGACCCCATTCACAATTATCCAAGCCGCAGTAGAACGATTCCTTCTGGTCGACCCAGAACTGGAAGTTACAAGACTTGTCCTCAGCTTCGCAAGCGAATGTCACTTGCGGTTTGCGCTCCTTTAGCTGGTCCAGGATCTTTCGGTTTGTCACGTCACACATCTGGAAGTTCTCCTTGACCGTGACGCCTTGCTTATAGCAGACGCCATCTTCGCCACCGGGAATCATCGCACTGCAAGCATCGTCTGTCTGGCAGACATTGCAGTTGATCCCTTCCCAACCTTCTTTACATGAACAGTATTTGTCCTTCCGCCGAGGGCGTTGACGATCCGGGAGGGACCCGCACATTGGATCTGCGCAGTTTTCGCCTCCGAAGCCTGGTGGGCATATACATAATCCGGTATGTTGGTCGCAGGTTGCAAATTGGTGGCATTGAAACGCTTCTAGCTGACAGTTGAAACATGGAGGACACTCGTCGGGACGATCATCGAGGCTCGAGAAGAGGAGAGAATCTAAGTCAGCGGCAGAGCTGTTACCCTGCGCGAGGACGGCGGATGTGCATAATGAAAGGCCAAATGCCAGAGAGAGTTGCAAGGTGGACCGTAACCGCATGTTGTTGGGCACGCGCTGGTCGGCCAGCGAAGGTCAACCGGCGGCGATCTCTTTGAGGTGCGGAGTAAGGGGAGATCGCCAGGAACGACGCAGGGTTCCTGTCCCGCAGAGAAAGGACAGAGTAATCAAGACAAGTAAGAAATGAAAGCAATCGCCAACATCGAGAAAACGAACGATCGGGTGAAAGGAGGACAGCAAGGGTGGGAACACGGCAGAGAGAAGGGAGGTTGGCACTGGAGTTGGGGTGAAACGAGGCGATGACGAAGGGCGGAGAGCAGGAGCACGCCGATAGGAGTCACACAGCCTGGGGAATCCACCTGTCAAGTCCAAGCCGGGAAAAGGTACATACGCCTCACCGAAGGATGAGAATCAAACTCGACCTTATTAAGTATCCCATGTGACCATACGCTTTTTATTTGATGTCTCATTTCCTTTGTAAGAATTGAGAGGGATTGCCCCTGTTGCAAGCCATGGAAGGACCTGGATAGGACAGGCTATCCGAGAAAGGCAATCTCCGCTTTGCCCCACGTGATAGAGACGTGCCGAATTGTCACCAGCAGGGCGGGCGTCTGCCACTGTCGTACGACTTAAATCCTTTTTGGAGTGCGCCTTGAGTTACTTGAACGCAATAACTTACTGTAATCTGACTCGGACATCATGGTTCAGATCAAAGACTTCGCCGTGGAACAAGTGAGTGTGCATTGGCTCCCCCGCATTGCTCGGACATATTGTGACGGAAATTAATCCTATCAGTGGATGGACAAGTATGAGACGGCGGCCAAGTACAATGTGGCAGAGACATGCAGCGCCTCAATGTCAGTGAAAGACCTCCAGGCGCTTTCCGAGGACCCGGCCTCTCACCCGCTAGACCAGGTTCTTGACACCAAACTTACGTATGGTGCGATTCGCGGCTCTGAGCGACTGCGAACAACTCTGGCCAATCTGTACTCGGTGAGGACACCGACTCCACTACCATCAGACAACATTCTTGTCACTCCAGGTGCAATTCTGGCCAATTTTCTTTTGCTGTATACGTTGGTCGGGCCTGGAGACCATGTTATTTGCCATTACCCCACCTATCAGCAGCTCTATTCGGTGCCGGCATCTCTTGGAGCCGACGTAAGTCTATGGAAGTCGAAAGAGGCAGTCGAATGGAAACTGGATGTGGAGGAGCTGAAGCAGCTCATTCGGCCAAACACCAAACTTATCATTCTCAAGTATTTCCCCAGTCTTCCCACAAAGTCGATTGGCTGCTAACTATCACAGCAACCCCCAGAACCCCACTGGGGCTATTATCCCCCAGAGCATTCTAGAGGATATAGTGGATATTGCGTGCGAGACATCCATTTATGTCTTTTGCGATGAAGTTTACCGTCCGCTCTTCCACTCCATTACCCCAATGGATGCAGATTTCCCATCATCTGTACTATCGCTTGGCTACGAGCGCACGATTGTAACGGGGTCCATGTCGAAAGCCTACAGTCTGGCGGGCATTCGCTTAGGATGGATTGCGTCTCGCGATCGATCAATAATCGAAGCCTGCGCCTCAGCCCGCGACTATACCACCATTTCAGTCTCGCAGCTAGACGATGCGGTTGCAAGTTACGCCCTTGCGCCCAACACCATTCATGCGCTGCTAAGACGGAATATTGACCTTGCAAAAACGAATTTTGTGATTCTGGAAAAATTCATAGAGTCGCACCGGCGGGCGTGCGACTGGGTCAAGCCCCGAGCCGGGACCACGGCGTTTGTTCGGTTCAATAAAATGGGCAAGCCTGTAAACGATATCTCCTTCTGCGAAATGCTCCTCGAGCGGACCGGGGTGATGTTTGTGCCCGGCAGCTTGTGCTTCGGAAACAGCGAGGAGTTTCATGGGTACGTACGGATTGGATATGTGTGCGAGACACAAGTCTTGGAGGAAGCATTAGTCGCATTAGCATCGTTCTTGGACGATGGATACGAGGATGTTCCAGTGATTAAAAAGCAGGCCGCAGCCTAATTAATAGTATTTGACTAGCTTGAACGGAGCTCGAGATGTGTCAAGAAACTGCTGATTGTATCAAACCGTTGGGGTGCATGTGACGAGTGGTATACAAAGTCTGGCCCAACAACCAACTGCAAGGAGCTGGATTCACTTTGTTAAGTTCTCCGCAAACCCCGCAGCTCCTCAGTGACTATCAGCTGGACTCCGCCTTTGTTTTCTGATCATGATTGTTTCTGATTGGTGGTTTTGTCACTTTGATCACAAATTGCCGCATCTGACTTGCCGCTAGAACACCCATGCCGAGGCTCGTTTGCTGCTTCTCCTCAATGCCCAGCTCCCTTTCATAAGACCGCCATATGACTTTCACAGCTCCCTACTATGCCAAATTCCCGTTCTAGTATTCTCTTCGCTTTGTCCTGTGGCCGCTTTGTCCCTCCACTCCCGTTCCTCGGCCCTCTCAGTCCTTTTATCAAGCGAGCCATCCCTTCCTTCCCGCCGTCCTCCATAGACAGCCAGTCCACTTTACCATAGATACCCTCACCTCACGTTTTCTTGTTCATCATGCCTGTCCCGTTGCCACTTGGTACGTATTTGCTGCAATTAAGCCCCTTTTTGGTGTCTTCCTAACGCTTTGCGACAGACATTCCCCTCGCCTTCGCCGGCCCCGCGCTTGCGACAACTCTTGCTTACCTGAACGCGAGATACTCCCTCTTCTATG
The DNA here is from genome assembly GCA_027569055.1 of Aspergillus baeticus. Lineage (NCBI taxonomy): Eukaryota > Fungi > Ascomycota > Eurotiomycetes > Eurotiales > Aspergillaceae > Aspergillus > Aspergillus baeticus. The sequence continues at coordinate 150,703 of JAPDEI010000025.1, forward strand.
ACGCGAAGATATTCAACGGCCTATTCAAGTCGATCATCAAACCCCGCCTTGCGCAGCGCCGTGACCAGCTGAACCTCTTCTACCTCCTTGAAGCCCATGCGTTAAATCCGACTTCAAAAGACCGTCCCTTCATCGTCTATAACGGCCGTACCTGGACCTTCCACGAGACGTATGTGACCGCCTTGCGATATGGTACCTGGTTCAAGAAAGTGCACGGCATCAAACCCCGTGAGATTGTCGCCTTGAACATGATGAACTCGTCAACTTTCATCTTCATCTGGCTCGGTCTCTGGAGTATTGGTGCGGTTCCTGCGTTCATTAACTATAACCTGACCGGGAAGCCACTGACACATTCGGTCCGCACCTCGACCGCCCGCCTGTTGATCGCCGACGAAGACGTTAGGCCGTCTTTTGGCCCTGATGAGTTGGCAACATTTGCCGCGCCTGATTTCCGGGAAGAAGGCGGGCCAATCGAGGTCATCTTCCACACCTCCGAAATTGAAGCTCAGATCTTACAGACAGAGGCGGTTCGGGAAGACGACAAGGCACGCGGAAGCACTGAGCTCCGTGATATGGCAATTCTCATCTACACTAGCGGTACGACAGGCTTGCCGAAACCTGCCATTGTCAGTTGGAGAAAATGTTGGTCAGGAAGCATCTTCGTCAGCTCTTTCGCTGAATTAGCCAAGTCTGATCGCGTTTTCACCGTATGTCCACCCCGACTCGCACCGATATGTAGTGCTAATATGATCAGTGCATGCCTCTTTACCATTCGTCCGCTGCTGTGCTGGCTTTCATCGCCACACTGGTTGTTGGGTCCACGCTTATTGTTGGCCGCAAATTCTCTGCGAGGAGCTTCATGAAAGAGGCACGCCTAAACGATGCCACCGTGATTCAATATGTGGGTGAAACATTGCGATACCTGCTCGCTGCCCCTGCAGACATCGATCCCGTCACGGGAGAGGACCTGGACAAAAAGCACAATGTCCGCATGGCGTATGGCAATGGCCTGCGACCGGATGTTTGGAACCGTTTCAAGGAGCGCTTCAACGTGTCAACAATTGCGGAGTTTTACGCCGCGACTGAAGGTACATCGGGAACTTGGAATTTTGCAGTAAACGACTTTGGTGCGGGAGCCATTGGACGCAACGGGTTTTTCAGTGGATTGCTATTCAGTAGTGGCTTGGCAATTGTCCAGGTAGATCAGGAATTACAAGAGCCATGGCGCGATCCTCAGACAGGTTTCTGCAAAGCAGTACCTCGGGGCGAGGCAGGTGAGCTTCTGTACGCCATCGACCCGCTTGACCCTGCAGAGACCTTCCAGGGCTACTACCGCAACCAAAAGGCGACCGATAGCAAGATCATCCGCGACGTGCTCAAGAAAGGCGATGCATATTTCCGAACTGGCGACATGATCCGATGGGATACCGAAGGCCGCTGGTACTTTTCTGATAGGCTCGGTGACACCTTCCGGTGGAAGAGTGAGAATGTATCTACCAACGAGGTATCGGAGGTACTGGGCGTTCACCCTGAGGTGCACGAGGCGAATGTTTATGGTGTGACATTACCGAACCATGATGGCCGTGCAGGTTGTGCTGCCATTGTGTTTGGCCAGCAACTGCAGGCGGCGGACCCGTCGGTCCTCCTTTCCCCGACCCCGGAGACATTCAAGAGCCTTGCGGCGCATACTCTGCGCAATCTGCCTCGGTTTGCGGCACCGATTTTCCTGCGCGTCACAACTGAGATGCAGGCGACTGGTAACAACAAGCAGCAGAAGCATGTCCTGCGCACCGAGGGTGTTGACCCTGACAAGGTGGGGCCCACGGACAGGCTATACTGGCTTCAAGGCGACACATATGTGCCATTCGAGTCCAAAGACTGGAACAAGCTGCAGGGTGGACAAGTGAAGCTGTAGATTTTCCATGTGCAGATGTAGTCCTTTATTCAGAGTAGACTCTATACCGCCGGAGAATCGGATGTGCCACATATATACCTTTTTGTATGATTCCAGATGTTCGAGTTGCCGCTGACCGCATGATGGGGGTAAAATTGGAGATGGAGACGAGGACGGAGGAAGATCGAAAAGGCGATTCTCTCGAAAAACGCCTTTATGGTCTCTTCCGGTCTCGGAACGCAGCATCCGAGGTATCTTCACGACATTTTAACCTCCGCAGGCTCAGCTTCTCTTCTAAATAAACTGCTCAATTCCTTGTCTTCTTGTGCAAAACTGCTGATAGCGCATTGGCCGCACCGGAAAGTACACGCCATGCTTCTTACAGCTACAATTCGGCCCTCGGGGCCCCTCACAAAACACCTCCGCGCCCTCCGCTTTTCATCATCGTCATCCTCCTACTCCACCTCCGCATCAACAATCGCAGCCTCCTTCCTCGACCGCTTCCAATCACTCGGCCCTCAAATCCGCACGCAAACTCTTGATCCAAACCAACTCAGTCTGCTCTCTCTAACATTAAACCGCCCCTCCCTCTTCCCACCCTCCCCATCCCTCTCCAGCACAACCACCGACGCCCCCGCAACCAATGTCACTGACACCGAAATCGCCGCCGGAACTCCCCTCCCACCGGGCTACCACCTCGTCTACTTCACACCCGCCTTCTTAGAAACTGAACTCGGCGCCGATGGCACAGACACAAGCTATAACCCCTCGCATCCCTTCACGCGTCGCATGTGGGCCGGCGGGGAGGTCTCATGGCCAAGAGATGCGTCTAGAGGGACGGTGAATCCGTTGCGCGTGGGGCAGAAGGTTATGGAGACGACGCGGGTGCTTAGTGCGGAGCCAAAGATTGTCAAGAAGACCGGTGAGGAGATGATTGTTGTTGGGGTCGAGAAGGAGTTTGCGAATGAGGGGGGTGTTGCGGTTGTCGACCGGCGGTATGCCTGATACTCTTCCACTTTGGGGCGTAATGAGGAGAAGAAGATGCTAACTAATTGATATAGAAACTGGGTCTTCCGGAAAGCCCTCCCGCCACCTACATCCTCTACAACGGCCTCGTTAAGCTCAACTCTCCCCCCACCCTCACCTCCAACCCCGCTCCCGGCATCATGTACAACAACTTCATCAGGGAACACCCATACGCGAACTCTCACCCAAACCGCCGTGACGCTCTTCCGCTTCTCTGCGTTAACCTTCAATCCCCACAAAATCCACTACTCGCTCCCCTGGGCGCGCGACGTCGAAGGACACCGGGACGTCGTTGTACACGGACCCTTGAACCTGATCTCGATCTTAGATCTGTGGCGCGACTTGCGCAGGGCAGATGGCAGCGATGGCTCGTTGGATGCGTTGTACCCGGAGAGGATTAGTTATCGTGCGACCAGTCCGTTGTATGCTGGGGATGAGTACCAGATTGTGCTCGAGGAGGGCGAAACGAAGAAAGGGGTTGTGGAGATTCTGACGCCGGAGGGGAAGGTTGGGATGAAGGCAGAGATTGTGGGTGTTTAGAGCTCGATGTACATCTAAGTAGAGGGTGTTGTTCATAGTAATTCGTCTAGATGACTATAAATATATATCTGGGCCGTACGGAGTAGATACAACTTCAAACCGGAGGCTCCGTTACCAACTCTAGTTCTTTTCCTCCAGCCACTGCCTAACCCACCTCCCAATCAGCTCCGCGTCAATCGCCTCCATCTCACGCAACGCCTGAACCGCCCTCTCCGCATTCCCGGTCTCCCATTTTAGTGACTCCGGCCCGGGGTTCGACCCGCCAAACCTTTCCGAGAAGAAATCCAGCAACCGCAGCGCCGGATTCACGCCCCCCGAAACTCCCTCCTCTGTACCACTAGCAACAGAGAATGATTGTCTCGCCGCGGCACGTAGCCTTGATACCCACTTAGCTGGTGAGACAACCTCGATACCACGTTTCTCTTCCGGATCCCGAGAGGACTCCTCCAGGGCTGAGATTATCGACGGCAGTAACGAGGCCCACGTTGTCCGGTGCGGATTTAACGGATGGAAGACCGAGACATTCCCACTCCCATCGCGATCAGGACCAGAGGCTGGCTCAGGGCCGTTATACTCCAGTCCTACCCCAACAATAATCTCTGCAATACCATCAACGGGGACCCAATCGATCGTACTCTCATTCACACCCTCACCCTCGCTACCTTCTTCAAGCTTATTACTGCTCAGCCTATCCGGAATAGCGCCCAACGCCCTCGACCCGAGTATGAGCGCCGGCACCCAATCCGCAGCGTTCCATCTCCCGGGACTCCCCGCGGCTCCGGCGATCTGCCCTAGACGCAGGATCCGAGATGGCATATTGAGTGTCTCGGATGCGCGTGCCAGGAGTCGTTCTGCGATGTATTTGCTCTCTGCGTAGCCGGCAGGCGCCGGAGACTCGAGATCCGTGAGAATTCTCTCTGGAATCGCGGTAGATCGGGTGCTTGAATGGTTAAATGGGGAGATGATGGTTGAGTAAAAGCTCATCGCGGCGCTGACGGAGGATATAAATGTTATGCTTGGAGCTCGCGGGGCATGCGCGCAGAGACGGACCAGGTTGACGACTCCATCAAGCTGCGTCTCGAATACCTGCAGTGGCAGGTTGAAGTCGACTTTCCACGCATTGTGGATTACGTGCGTTGTTCTCATTCTCAGGGCTGTGTAGACGCCATCTTCAAGGCCGAAGGTAGGGTGTGTGAGGTCGATTGTCCGGAATGTGACCTTTGACACTGGGAAGGTGAGTGGGAGAGTTGGATCCTGTTGCGCGTTGCGATTCTTTTGGAGATTCTCTGAGTCGGCGGAGCGATTGAAGCAGTATATGTGTGCAATATCAGCGCGCTTGAGGAGCACGGAGAGGATGTAGCTGCCAATCGTGCCTGTTGAGCCGGTGAGGATGATGACTTTGCCTTCCTCTTCCTCTTGTGAGGCAGATATAGATTTGTTAATGAAGGAGCCGATGGAATCAATGGCGTCGAGATGCTTTTGTAATATCTCCCCGCGAAGTTGGATCTGACCCTCTCGCTTCTGCCGCTCAGAGACCTGGCCATCGCGCGCAAGCTGGTATAGAGCGGTTGATAGTGCACGTATAGATGGGTTCAAGTACACCAGACTGGGGGCTAGGTTGAGTGTGGTGCTGGATCGCAGGTGCCGAACAAGACGGAGGACCTGGAGCGAGTCCATTCCACAGCTGAAGAAGTCCTCTGTCACCCCAATCCCAATCCCGCTGAGGCCTGTTGTTTCCCTCAGAGCTTCTCGGACGAGGGGTTGAAGCGCCTCCTCTGACTCTATCTCTCGTCTCTCACCCACGGAGAGCGCAGTCCCCATTCTCTCAACATCTGCATAAACCCTGTCGATGGCCTCCTTGTAAAGCTCAATCGTTGCCTTCCTCCTAACAGTCCCCTTCAACGTCCTGAGCACTGGCCGCCCAGGCTCCGTAAAGACAACATGCGTCTCCTCGACGCGGGCATAAGCCGGTAGAACCCGATTTGCCTCCTCAATGACCGGCCACAGCGCCTTGATAACCCTCGCCCGATCGGTGACAGACAAATTCTTCTGCTGCTGCTCACCAAGCTCAACAAGCAACCCAGCCTCGAACCTCCGCTCCCCAAACATCAGCGTCGCAGCAACATCCGGATGCCGACAGACGCGACTCTCGAAATCAACGGGATTCACCTTCTCCCCGTTGAGAAACACAATCACATCATCGGAGCGCGACGCATGCGTCCAGAGACCCGGGATGACAGGATGCGGCGTAAAGAGATCCCTCGTCCTGAACACATTTTGCAAAGGATACGATGCAAAAACAGCTTGGTAGGGCTCCGTGCGCGCGCTACGCTCAAAGACGAGCTCGTACACACCGTCACTATTGCTACCATTATCCGCATCAGGGCGCCGCTCAAACCGCGCCCCCAGCTCCGGCGGGAACTGCAGATAGTTCCAGTCCGACGCGAAATCATACTCGTTACGGTATATCGCCTGTAGCGGGCCTGTCTCCGACGAGCCGAGAAACGAGAGGAGTTTCAGGCCCGTGCGGTGGGCGATTTCGTCACCGGAGATCTTGGGGAGGCTTCCGCCGGAGAAGACGAGGGTTTCGAGATGCTTATCGAGAGTGGGCAGGAGGGAAGGGGTTTTCGAGATTGTTTCGAGCGTTAGCGGGGCGAGGGCTGCCCAGTGCGCGTGTTGTGTGTGTGAGAGGATTTCGACGAGGGCTTCGCCTGTCGGGGGGATGTTGGGGAGTGGAAGGATTATGCTGCTTTTTGTGGAGAGTGGGAGGAGGAGGGAGAATGTTATACCTGCAGGCTGGAGTGGATATTAGTTGAGTTGTTTACAAGGGGGTAGACGGAGAAGACTTACATGCCCCAGGGGCAGAAAACAGACGCACCGCTTCTTCTCTATCAGAGACGTCTGCGTAATGTACCCCTCTGGCGCTGTGATGGCGAAGTTGCGTAGCGTCTTTGCGAGAAACTCGTGCGTTATGAACATTGGTTTGGGGAAGCCTGGCGTAGCGTGTCAGCGGCGGTACTCCAAATGGACGAGGAGATATCTGAGTGAGCTAGGGTACAGACCAGTAGAGCCAGAGGTATGCACTATCAAAGCAGCCTCTCCTGCAGAAGTGTCGAGCGTGTTGTGGAATGGAAATTCCGGATAGGGCTCATCCAACAGAGTCTCTAACGAAGGCAACTCGAGCACAACAAGCTCCCTTTCAGCCCGCGTAGCCTGAATAGGCGGGAAGGACAGACTCGTCGTCAGAATCGTCGAGCACTGCACATCGTCGAAGAGCTTATGATTCGCTGCGACACTGTTCCGCTCAGATATCAAGAATATCTTGTCCCGTCAGCATCTATTTACCACATTTGGAATGGGAACAAATGACTCACCTTAAACCCGGCCTTCATAGCCGCAACAAGCGCAATCGTACACCGGGGATCATTAGGCGCAAGCCAAGCCAAGGGTTCCCCGGTCTCACTTCGTCGTCCAAGAGCCCGCGTGATGAAGTGCGCGCAGCCGTTTACGGCGTTGGCGAATTGCGCGTAGGTTATCTGTTTGAAGCCGTCTGTATACGTTAACGTTGAGGAAGGGTACTCTGCCCATAGCGTGCTTGGTTCGTTTGTCGCAAGATTATCGATTAGAGTTGGGATGAGGCTTTGGCGCGTGGAGTCTGCCATTGTAACTGATAGTACAATCGGGATGTAGTGGGAGCTATGGATGAACGCGTGGGAGGGGCAGAAGGAGTTCTGGGGGCTGAGAGAAGGGTAAATACGAGGGGTACCCTGCGGTTGAAGAAGAGGAGAGTAAGCTTATCTTACAGGTATGTTGAAGGTAGTGGGGGCTATAAGGGCTTCGAGTTTTAGGTAGTATTCAGCTCGACTTGCGCGATGCATACCCGGCGATAGCCTATTGGCGAACTCAATGTATTCCTCGTGATTCACCCCTTGCGTCAGCGGTGCATGTGGCCGCATTAGGCGAGGATATAGTGTGTCCGAATATCCTGAATTATATGCCCAGCAAGAATCTGAGGTACTGAACGGGAATTGGCTGTTTTGTTGTGCTCCTGCTGCTCACTAAGCCCTAAACAAGACCTCCCAGATCTCCCCCTGGAAACCCGTCCGATCCTTCTCAGACGCCTTCGTGATAAGATCTCTACCTACACGGACTAAATCGCGAACCTGCTCTGGCGTCCCCCATCCGGCTACAGTGCTCCCGAAGAAGATGAAGTGTACGCCGACATGAATGAGCGTCCGGAAGGCGATCTCCTCGCTGATTTCATCATACCCTTCCGCGAAGCCCTCGATCACCCATAGACCTGCATCAATATCCTTATAGTGTTTGAGCTGGTAGAGCTCGGCGAGCATCTGGCCTAGATCGAGTGCTCGACTACCCACTTGAGCAAGCTCCCAGTCCGTGATGTAGAGCGGGGTAACCGGGAGTGGCTGATCTAGTGCAGTTTTGGGTATTAGGACGCTATAGCCCGTTAGCAACATGCGTTTTCAATGAGCAAAAAAAAAAACCTAAAAGGGTGGAACATACTTCCCCGACCAGAAATCCCCATGAATCGGCCCAAACGCGCCCCCCGAGCCCTCCTCCAGCTCCGCTGCAGCCCGCTCCCGCACCCGCTCGAAAAGCTCGCGACTCCCCTCGAGCAAATCGGGATACGCGTCAATCATATTCAGCAGGCTATCGTAGTTAATCGAGAACTTCAACTTCTTCATCGTCTCGTTCTTCTCGAACCCCGCCGCGACCTCCTCCGCCTGCGCCGCATCCGCAATCCAGACGTGGAACGAGCGCAGCCAAATGCCCAGTGTGCGGCCGATGGAAAGCGCCCACTCCTTTGAAATGGAACCTGAGACGGTCGGTGAGAGGATGAATGTCTTTAGATCCAGCGCGCTAGGCAGGTCTTCCATAACCTGCGTGTAGGTTGTCGGGTTGAAGTGCAGAATCCCCGGTGTCTTGACGGTGATCTGGTACTTCGTCCCGTCGGTGCTATTGTTGGTCGTTGTCACGCTGGGGAAAGCGTTTAGGCCGCGTAGGGCAGCTTCTTCGACGAGCTAGACATACGAGTTAATGGCGCCACGGAGAATGACCCTGGGAAGGCGGAACGTACACAGCGCTGCGCACTCAACTTGAAATTCCGATTCGACGCAATATAGTCCTCCGCATGCTTGATAATGACTGTCGTCGTGCCATCCTGGAGGGGCTCAGCCAAGACCCCGCGGTAGACGAAGTTGGCTGTTCCGCCGCTCAATTGGGTCAGTGTGGAGCAGGGGTATGGGCTGTCGGCGAGCTCCTTTGCGACGGCGTCTTTTACGTCTTGGTCGCTCATTCTGATTTGATTTAAGCTGCCAATGGGAGGGTTGTACCTCAGCTCCGGACCTGGACGTGCTTGATATTTGAGGGAGTTGGGTTGTAAAGTAGGGGTCCGTTTTGGGACTAGCGCGGTTGATTTGAAGATGACGTCAGCCGGGGGAGAGCAGGAGTCAGGAGTAAAGGGAGCGATTGCTTTTGGCTTTCGGTCTGAGTCAGGGGAGGTCCTTGGTTGTTTTTTGGCTGCCTGACTCGAGTCATCGAGTAGAGGAAACTGATCGCGAACAACACAACAAGCATGGATGGAGACGAGGTCAGCATCAAATGACTCATCAAAGCTATGATAGGACGTGTCATCGTCGCACAAAGATGTTTCTTGATGCTTAGCTTTACGATTGAGCGAATCTTCGTGCGTAGAACCTCGTGTTTATGGAGGGCTAATACGAGCCATGGTGGGACAGAAGTCAACAGAAGACTCCCTGCAGGTGAATCAGAAAGATCAAGAATGTCGATGTTCCAAAGTTAGGATGGCCGGGTCTATGTCTCTTCTTCATCAGTGTCCAGCACCACCACCCCCCATCAACTGAGATGGGGCGGTTTCTCAGGTACTCCTGTTAAACGGACATCGCCGAGAATGCGGGAGGGCAGTTCCTCCCTTCGGATGAACCTACGAGGGGACTGAGGCTACCACGCGTAATAAATCGACTACCGATACATACACAAATTGACAAAACTATTAATCTGGTTGCCGAGGCCAACCACTTCTCTGCAGATATGCTGCGCTGACTGGACGCACAAGTCGCATGCTTCTGAGCTCGGAGAGTACCATGCATGCATGCATGGTCTACAACAAGAAATCAACAGACTTTGACAACTCGTTGACAGAAGCCTAGCTCCCGGAGCTCTCGGGCTTGCATATATGTCTTCTCACTCGGCCTTGTGACAACACAAAGATTTTCCAAGCTCATGTCGATGCCTGCCTGGGTACCGACAATCTCCCTGATAAATTTCGGAGCATTTCTGGGTCTAGTGTGGCTTATACTATACATTCAACGACTTGCCACTTATGGTTCAGGGGCAATAATGAATTCCGGCTGAGAAGCAGCGGTTCATCTCGGCAGGAGGGAACATCATCCAGGATATTGACCCCATAACCAGGAATAACAGAGCCTGGAAAGTGCCAAATGTCATGAATTTGGATCACTTTATCGGAAATTATTCCACATTTTGTTCCCCGACACAACTGGACCGAAAGGAAAAAGCCAGATAGCATCATAGCCCAGCAATATTGTCATCACAGGAACATGGAGCGCAGGAAAAAAAAGAAAGAAAAAAAAGCAAGGAACTACCTAAACTGGACCAGTTAATCAAAGCTGACGAACAGCAAGATCTGCCCCTTCAACCCTCTCACGCCGTCCAACATAAATCAGATGGGGTCTCACTAGTAAGATTTAGAACGAGGACACCAATCGCAAATCGTGACCGGCAACGCATCGTCGCGAAGCTTGACGAGTATCTAGCAATTCTACTGGTGCTTATGGAGTATGTATCTACGCGGACCCATAACTGCTTTCCGCGCACTTGGAAGAATTGGCCCCCAAGCCCGATCACAAACCCCACCACGCAGCGACCACTTCAGGCTCTTTACTAGACGAGTCTTACATGGAGATATAAAAGACAGCGCATTCTCCAATCCCCGTTACCGAACCCTTTTATCCCTCAAAATCAACTCCAATATACATTCTCAATTACACAGAAATCCATCTATCCTCACAAGAACAAAGGCCAGCAAAGAAACACATTGTCCAATCTGGTGCAAAACCAATAACTACCCAACAAAATGCCCCCGCTCACAAAATTCTGGCTTTGCACACTCAAGGACAAATCCCAAGACGTGTCAACCCTCACACCCCTCCTAACCGAGATCCTCGAGTTATGCGCGGCGTACTCGAATCAAAGCCCCAACCCCACTACTGAAAAGGCTCCGCAATCCCAAACCCACGCCTTCTACACCGTAACAAACCTCCCCGGCCATCTCCTGATGATCACGGGGTACCCGTCGCAAGAGCTTAACGACGCCGCGGACAAGGCGTACGCGGCGAAGTTCTTACCGCGGCTATTCGAGCACGTGCAGCATGTCTGGTTGAGGCAGATCGAGCTTGATGTATCCGAGTTGCCGGTTCAGGGGGAGAGGGTTGTAGTGAGCATTTCTTCGGTTGAGGAGGGAAGTGGAATCGGGGAGGGCAAAGGGGGCTGGGATGTGTGGAAGAAGACGAAGTAGGGGAGTGAGGGAGGGGATGGTGTTCAGGGGGCGAGGAAAGGGGAGGATGGCTTGGAGAGGGTCTGGGTTCATGTCAGGACTTGGGATGGGGAGGGGCAGCGGGATGTCGATGGGGAAGGCGGCTCTGTCTTTTACTTGAAGAAGATTGTGGGGTTTTAGGTGCTCCCTATTAGATAGATACCGCGCATCTAGGATTCTTGAATATAGCTCGTTGGAGCAATTGAAAAATCAATAGCAATTGACGATATTTAGATACCCCTAAAGGCGGACAGACAGGGTGGACCTAGAGAGTCATTAGGGCTTAAGGTAGAGTGATCTAATCCTTCTTTCGGCCCGGCTATCACGAGTTACATAAAACAGACAAAAGGCGTGCTGATGAGAGTGATATAGACTAAACTTCGTATACAATCCACCATTTACCTGTCCCCTAGGGAATCTTGATACGGGTTAACTCAAAGCCAAGCAGCTAAAACGCACGTGGCCTCGTATACGAGGCTACAACATTAAGCTTATGATATAAGAACCTTACGACATCTTCAAGACGTTCTCATTCTCCTCGTCACATACCACATCATATAAATAAGCCAGAGCACACTGCTACCATGCCCTCACCCCTCCAAGCGCTCGCGCTCCTAATAACCGCAACTCCAGTAATCCTAAAGACTCTCTTCCTCCACTTACTCGGCCTCTCGCCTACATCGAAAAAATGGAACCTCCACACAGCACTCACAGTAACGACCCTCCGCGCGATCCTCTCGCAGTCGCACAAGTCAACCATCACCAGTCAACAGCAACGCACGATCCAAGACCGTCCCGTACGTGGCGCAATGTGGATCAGTCGCGTCATATTCCCCGTCTCGCCGGGGGACTCGGTCCGCAACGCCGTCCTTGATTCAATCCAGGCTCTCGGTAACGGATGTCAGGAGTATGCAATTCCTGACCTCGAGCCGGTTACAGCGGAATGGACGGGATACCGCGCGACTGAGGCTGCGAATGAACCAGAGCCGGAGATATCCGAGGACGAGAAATATACATCTCTCATGAGCGAGACGACGAGCCCTATCACGCTGCTTTATTTCCATGGTGGCGCGTACTACCTCATGGACCCTGCGTCTCATAGGGGCGTTGTAGCGGAGTATGCGCGGTTGACGGGTGGGCGAGCCCTAAGCGTTCGGTATCGGCTCGCGCCTCAGCATCCGTTTCCCTCGCAGCTTCTTGATGCACTTCTCGTATACCTATCGCTGCTTTATCCACCCGAAAGTGCGCTCCACGACCCCGTGAAGCCGGAACACATTGTCCTCGGTGGCGACTCCTCCGGCGGAAACCTCGCGCTCGCGCTGCTACAGACAATTCAGCACCTCGGCCGATCCGCACGCGAGAACAGTAATACAGAGCCCACCGTGCTCTTCCATGGTAAAAGTGTCCATGTCCCACTCCCAGCAGGCCTCGCCCTTCTCTCCCCAACCCTGGACCTCACCCGCAGCCTGCGCGCCCCAACACCATACGACTACCTCGCCCCCTCCAGCCCAACGCATAACCCCGTCACCTCCTCTCCGCCGTGCAAGGTCTGGCCGAGCACTCCGCCCCGCGCGGACGTGTTTACTACCGCAAGTATGCTGACGCACCCGCTCGTCTCGCCGCTCGCCGCGACGCCCGAGAGCTGGAGGGGCTCGCCGCCAGTCTTGATCTCGTGCGGCGAGGAGACGATCAGCGCCGAATGCAGGATCTTTGCGTCGATGTTGGCAAGCCAGCGGGTGGGGGTTGTGTGGGAGCAGTATGGGGCGATGCCGCATTGTTTCGCGAGTCTTTTTCTTCAGAGGCCTGTTGGGAAGATGGGGGTGCGGGGTGTCGCTGAGTTTGTGAAGACGGCTGTGCTGGAGCCCGAAACTGTGCGTGCAAATGGGTTGTTTGTTGCAGCGGGTACTTTGGAGAGGAAGGAAGTCGATGTTGCTGGGCTTGGTGGAGGAGTTGAGGATGCCGTCTTAGAGCGGATGGAGAGGGCGAGGGATGAGATTACTGTCGAGTGGGAGATGAGGGTTCTGGGTACCTAATAGTTTATATTTATTAATACATATACTCTCTTTTCGTCCCCGATTCTCACCCAGTTTCCCTCTCAATATCCCTCTCTCTCCCAGCTCGAAGTGCCAGCGCAGTGATAGAGTATAGTAGAGTATAACACGGCGTTGCAACAAGCAGTAGACCAAGTACCGGTATGATCTCATGTTGTTGTACTTGGGCAGGAATCCAAGTCTATGGCGCTACCTAGTTAGGGCTGGCCCCGCGGGAAGTTGGCACCTTCCTTTTTGGGCGAGGTATATGGGTCTCGGGTCGTACCTTCCTCCGGTTGTGCTCTCCGGCGCTCACATTTACCTCACAAGGAAGGTGCGGCCGGGCCCGTAGCAACGGAAGGTTGCGCCTTCCCTTCTTGAATCCTTTGTTGTCTGCGAGGCCCGCGGCCAAGCGCAGACAATGTTTCGCCGGGCTGAATGAAGCAGCGGTGTCTAAGCGCGATACATCTCGGATCGGGTTTATGTACATATCAGACTACAGAAGTCATTCTTGTCAATCCAAAAAAAAGGGGGGAACTCTTTCGCCGCACCTAGCAGTGGGTGAGCCTGTAGAACTCGGCCATTCCACCGACGCAGGTTCAGGGAGTACTGCCCTCCAGGCATGGTTCTTTGTCTGTCATGGCCCTGCCCGGAGCCCGCGGATGTGTTGAGTCACGATTTACTACTATCCGTTTGTGGCGAGATTTCCGGGCATGCTAAGCAAGAACCCTACGTAACTGAAACTCCGATACCTACTGTATCCACGATGACAAAAAGTATGCGGTCGGGAATAGCCGATGCAGGTGAAGGCACTGAATTTGGCCTTTTTGAAATGGCCTTGAGAAGACAAGACATCTCTCGGCGACCCGACTGTCGCCTTAGCTCGAGCCTTACATTGCTCTCCGTGGGCTGGAGTTGTGACAGGACGGGCCCGCCGATCAGCCTTGCGGTCTCGTTTCACGGTTTCACGCCACACCCTGCTCAAATATGTTTGAAACGGCCCTTAACCATTGCCAAGATGGGGTTTCCCCTCATGAGTGGAGGGGTTTATATCATGTCAGTCGCCTAGTCTGTTCCAGATCGCTGGCTAGACGCGGCGATGTGTTTCAGGTTGTCGGACCCCTTCATAAAGCAGCTTAATCTGGCCCAAACCAGCCAAGAGAAGTGATCAATCTAAAATTTCCACCAATATGTCTTGTGGTAAGTTGGTGAGTGTGTCCCGTGTTTCAAGGGTCGATGCTGTTTGCAGGGGAGTGAGACGACTCCGGCCTCCTTCAATACAATAAACCGGAGTATATAGCTTGTCGGTTAGCTGCCATATGGGACGAGCTTGGGTCAACCAGTCACTCAATAAGTCGCTCTTTCAAAATGTTTGTTTCGTTCGTTTACCTGCTGGCAGTGTTTACTTTGGCTTCTGGCAAGCCTGTTTTGATCTCCCGGCTGGACCAGGATGCATCGCAACCCTCTTTTGACGTGACGCTCAAGTCACTTGGAAACACGACAGTCCAGGCGCAGGTCACCAACTTAGGGACTGAGGGCGTTCGGCTTGTTCGTCGCGGCGGGATCTTGGACCCTGTCACCACGAAGAAGGTCACCATCCACGGTGGAGGTTCGTGCTACTATACTTGAAGGCATGCAGGAGATACTAACCCGATTTCAGAGGCCGAGGCAGACTTTACCGGAGCCTACGTGGGCTACCACCTCTCCCACCTCAATGATGATGCCTTCGTCCAAGTCTCGCCTAACCAGACCGTCACGTCCGTCTTTGACATCGACACCTTCTACACGCTGTCTGCAGACCACGACTATACAGCTGTAGCAAACGGAGTGCTCGAATACACCTCATTGACCAACACAACCAAATTCCAGAGCTTTGTCTACGAATCCAACAACATCACTTTTACCACCCCAGCCAACGTCAAGCGCCTCCGGGCCCGCACTACCCTCGACTGCTCCAACGACGAGTACAACCAAAAGGTAGTGAATGCGATCTCGCGCGCGGCCAAAATGGCCACAGCCGCCGCCGCCGACGCGCGCAGCGGCGCCAGCGACAACTTCCAAAAGTTCTTCTTCACCACCGAGCAAGACGCCCTGGACGAGGTCGCAGGCCGCCTCGAGGCCATCGCTGAGGAAGCCACAACAACGGGTGTCATGACCTACTACTGCGCGCCCAGGTCCGAGGATGATTGCAGCGGCAACATCGCGGCCATGACCTATCCCTCGGAGAATATCATTGTCAACTGCGATCTGTACTATAGCACCGAGGCGGAATCGAACTACTGCGGATACCTGGACCAAGGCGGCATTGCGCTGCATGAGTACACGCACGCCACCGGGGTCTACTCCCCGGGGACTGAGGATGTGGTATACGGCTACGACAGTGTGCAGGCTCTTGATGATACAACGAGCGCGCTGAACAACGCTGACTCATACGCTTATTACGCTGCTGGTACGTCCCTTACTGGACTCTCTAAACTATACAAATACGCGCTTGCTAACCCTGATGCAGCCATCTACCTTCAATGCGCCGCCGACGGGTCCACGACGGAGGGAACGCCGCTCAGCGTCGATGCAGGTAGCTCCTCAACCATCGCAACAAGCACTGCAACAGCAACTGCAACAGGGACCCTGGGCTCGACCTCAAACCCCGAACCCACCTCTACCCAGGGCGGGGACTCGCCGTGGGGCCAGACCGGAGGCTCGGGCACAGGGACAGGATCAGGAACTTGGCCTACCGACAACCCTACGATCCCAACAAGCACTCCGGACTCAGGTACCGGCGGATATGGTGACAGCGGGGACAGCGGCTACGGAAGTTGGCCATCCTCCGGCCCGTTCCCCAGCTCGGGCTCCGGGACAGGCGGTTGGGGTGGCAGCGGGTACGGCCAGGGTCCCTGGGGCGGCTCGGACTGGTGGAAGGGAGGAGAGAGTAACGAGGTAGCCTCTTCAGCTCCGGGAGGCGTCGCGCCCACTGCGACATTTGTGACCTCTGCTGCTCCTGCAGGTGCGGTGACGCCTACGGCGGCTGCTACGACGCCGAGTGGTACGACTGGTAGTGGCTCCGGTGCTGGTGCTGGAACTGGGTCGTCGTACAATCTTGCGGATCTGATTGCGTGGCTGGAGAGTTTGTTTAACAAGCAGGCTGAGAGTACCTCGGCGTAGAGAGAGAGACTGCGATGCTGGTGCTAGCGTAGACTTGCCATAGCGTCTCTCGAACATAGTACCTCTATCTAGGCTACTAGTAGCTTCTCATGAAACAAAGTTCTAGTTCGCTTTGCGCCTAAATTCCTGATATCAGAAAATCATATCACCAAATCATACACAGACCAGCCACTCCACTATGCCATCCCATCATTTCATCACCCCCTTCAATCTCGAAGCGCAATATCCCAAAAAAAAAAAAATTTAAACCCATGCATCCCGCCTCACCGAATGCGACCGCGAGTGACTCCTCCGTCTTCGCTTCTTCTCCTTCTCCTTCACACTAGAAAGCCTCCTCGTCCCATGCTCACGTACCCGCCCCTCTTGTCGTTGTTGCTCCCCGACTCGCTTATTCACATCCCTCGTCCGGATCCCCGCAACAACAAGAATAAGCGCCGCAATTAGCTCAGGTAGGAAGCCCAGGACAACGCGCACGGCGAGGGTTCCCGTCGACGGGTTCAGGTCCGCGCGCTGCGTGAATTCGGCGACGAGGGTGTAGATGACGCTGATTTCGATGAGGGGGAGGGTGAGCAGGGTTGTGTTTAGGAGCTGGATAGATATAACATGTATTATTAGCATTGTCGCGATGGAAGATATCGGGAGAAGACGTACGATACTCCCTTCCCTACTACTACTTCCGGCTGCCGGCGCAGGCGTAGCCTTATTCACATGGTCATTCCCCGTCCAACCCGTCCACAGCGCCCAGAGAACGAGAACCGCCCAGGCAGCTTCAAGAAGCACCATGCCAACTTTCACATCGGACAGATCGCTATCCTTGGGTTTATCGCTGACGAGCCCGCCAGCACCCACGCCGACCATGGCGACGCCCGTCGCAACGAGCACGTGGAAGAAGGCCATGAAGCTGTATTCGAGTTTCCTGTTTAGGTGCGGGATGTAGTAGACGCGGCTATATTTTCCAGAAGAACAAATTAGCGCCAGCTTTTGTACGGATTAAAGTAGTGTGTTAGAGTAGGGCGAAACGCAACGCACGCCTCATGTAGAACGCCCTCGAGACTCAGCAGCATCGGGCTCAGCCCGATACTCGATATAATCTGCGCGCCGGAGTTGGTTGCATCGCTGACTGTGAGCGCACCGCCGGTCATGCGCAGGATGCAGAAGGCGAGGAGGTATGCCCAGGCCAGGAAGCCGTGGCGGCCGTGCGTGTAGAGGAGGTAGAGGACGGGCAGGGTGAGGGGCGCGTAGATGGCGAGTTGGGCGATGGGGAGGCCGGACATTTTCGAATTCGAATTCGATTCGTATGAGAGAGGGGTGAATAGCGGTTATTTGAATGAATAATAAAGTGATGGACTTATTTCCCTGGTGGTATCGCTCAACTCGGGTTGTTTCTGAAGAATCAGCAACGAGGGAGGAGAGAGGACATGGCACCCTCACGATCGATGAAGACAATGTTGAAGATGGAGAAGAGAAGGGAAACAAGAATTCTCGAGAGGAATTGTCCCTGCACGACGTAAGCAGCCAAGTTCCAACGCATCAAGCGCCTTCGCCCCGTTTAGTATGTTGTTAGTATGCTGTTAATATCCTGTTAGTATCCTGTTTGTATGCAGGTGGAGATGGGCGCCTGGAGCGATCAGCCGCTACTAAACGAGACCGAGAATCCCTGTCAGTGTCTGCGAATCAGGACAGCGCTGATATCAGACACCTGCCAATCAGTCAACTCTTCCTGGTGGAGGCAGACAAGTTCTGTCTCCACTCGCAAAAGGCCGAAAGCTTGAGTTGGCGCGGCAAAGCTTTGCTCTTCAAGGCCACTTACAGCACTCCGTATGGACAGCCAAGATTGAGATTCAAAGGTTCAATTCAGATTCACTAGGCAGCTAAATAACCATAGAACCAGAAAAATTCCAAGAAATTCCAACCACTACCGTCGCTACACCTCTACATGTTCAACGTCCATCTTCGAATCCCTTCTCTTCTTCCTCTTCCTCTCCTCCTCCCTCGCAAGCTGGACAAACCTCCCCAACGCTGTAATCGGGAAATACACCCGATAGAGCGTATACGAGATATAGAAATGATTCGGAAACCCCGTACTCGTAAACTCCCTCTCCGTCCAAACCGCCGCCTCCCCTTCTGCACCTGCCTCACTATCCTCTAGAACATCATCCTGCGTCCGCACCAAATAATCCACACCCCTCTTCACAGCCCTACTCTCAACCCCAACACCTGGCACACTCAACAACCCCATAAGCGCCCACGCGGTCTGGGACGGCGTCGAGGGCCCACAGCCCGCGCGCCACGGCTCGCGGTACGAGAGCCAGCTCTCGCCCCAGCCGCCGTCGGAGTTCTGGATCGTCGATAGCCAGCGCGCGGCTTTGGCCATTATCGCAGGGAGCTGTTTAAAGACGGGATCATTGACGAAGTACTGCAGTCCACACAGGACGAGACATGTCCCGTTGATGTAGTTTACCGCCCAGCGGCCGTACCAGGCCCCCGTTTGTTCTTGGGTTGTGATTAGGTAGGGGAGGGCTTTTTGGACGGAGAGGAAGATTGTTCGGAGCATGTAATCGTCGCCTTCATAACCTGTGTGTTTCTCGTCCTGCTTCCTCTTGCCCCGCGTGTCAAGGAGAATCCCCCTCAGCATCCCCAAGCACTCGACCACGCGGCCCGTCACATCCGGCGTCGACGGATCACACAGACTATCCATATCGCTGAACGGGATCTTATTCAGAAACAGGTGGTTATTCTCATGGTCAAACGCGCCCCACCCGCCGTCGGAATTCTGCATCCCGATGATCCACAGCACTGCGCGCCGCACCGTCTCCGATCTTGCAGCACGCGCCCTTGCAGCAGCATCATTGGCATCGTGATGCGTTAAGAACGCCAGCACCGCCGCCGCCGTGTCGTCGATATCCGGGTACCACGTGTTATGGTACTCGAACGCGAACCCACCGACGGGGATCCCGGGCCTGTACACGCGCCAGTCACCCTCGGGTCCAGCGTGCTGGTTCTCCGCCGTCCACGCGATCGCAGCGTCGATGCGAGGGTCGGAGACCCCGCTATCGCGCAGCGCGCGGATCATAAGCACGGTGTCCCACACTGGCGAGATACAGCACTGCAGCCTCTTCCCGCGACGGTCCGTCCAGGTAAACCGCTCGATAGCCGCGAGCCCACGCTGGATCGGATCGTCGCGCAGACTATACCCCTCGAGCAGTAGCGCTTTGATCCCCGCGTGCATCGGCGGGATGATCCCCGCCCAGTCGCCGGCTTTCTCCTGGTGCGCGAGGATCCAGGAGACGCAGCGGCGGCGCGCGAGACCGCGCGTTGGCGAGAGGCGCAGACCGCCGAGGTAGTACAGTGCTTTGTCGACGAGCGTGAAGAGGAACTGGAGCGGGTCGAGCGGATTCGACGAGCCGTAGGGGAGCGCTTTATTGTCCGGGTCGAGCCAGAGCTCGTCGAGGTAGGGGTTCTGCGCGTGCAGGCCGTTGGGGAGAGGGTAGAGGGGCCGGTGGTGCGCGATTAGCAGCAGCGGGACGACGTTGCTGCGCGCCCACGAGGCGAGCTTGTAGATTGTGATCGGGAAGGACGAAGGAACAAGAATAAATTCCGCGGGGAGCTGTGGGATCTGCGCCCACGAGACGAGCCCGAACTCGGCGAAGAAGATGCGCGTGAACATGCGCATCTTGGACAGCCCGCCCTGGGACAGGATGAAGCTTCGTGCGGCGGAAAGCTCGCGGCTGTCGATGGGGAGACCGAGGATCTTCAGCGCGAGATACGCCTCTGCGCTTGTCGATACGTCGCCAGGGTGGTTTGGTGCGAGCGATCCCCCAGGAGCCGTCTGGGTTTTGCTGCGAGAGGAGCCATTGTGTATATTGCTGGCCTTCTGCGGCGGGGATGCGCTGGTACAGGATGTAGAGGAAGAAGATGTGCTCGCAGGTGACGGTGACGTTGGACTCGAGCTCGCCGCACCAGTGATTGTTGGAGAAGATGGTCCGGGCGTATGAGGTTGCTTTGTCTATTGCGGCCTGGGCTTGGGAGGATAAATTAGGGTTGGACTGGGGGTCGGTGGGAGGTAGCAGTTTCTCGGATAGGGTTGACATGGTTTGATAAATGTGTGAATAACACTCTGAGAAGAAGTATCAATAGGAGGGAATAAGGAAATGTCAGATAATAATGATAAAATACTCAAAGATCACTGTACCGGTCCAGCGCAAGATAATAAGACCCGTATCAGTACTTCTGTCTATCTATTGAAGTGCACCACCCAGGCAATCAAAGCAGGATCGATGATCCAATCTCACATGCTCGATTGTGCCCCCATCTCGTATCGTCAATATCAAGCCTTGCCAGGGATTGAATCCTCTGAGCTAAACAAATGCAACGCTACTATAAGCTGAGCCAGGGCCATGAAGACTCCAACGCCTTGCTTGTATGTGGACTGCAATTACTCTCGAGTCAGCCTCTCGCCGAGTATACGATACCTTGGGCGGGTCCCTCGTGAATGACTGGATGCGGTGCGGTCCCTTAGTACATCGATGATGTAGGTGGGTGGATACGTGGTTGGTTCTTCATCTAGCTGAGCCCTCTAGAAGCAGGTTTGTCTCGTGGGGGCCGTATACACACTTCGAGACTGATGTTGTGTAACGAAGCTGTCAGACGTGTTTTGCTAGTATGCGAAACAGTAAAAATACGCAGATATGTTAGATATCCAACCAGGATGGAGGAATATATAAGTCTCTAAAATCAGGACATGAAGATTCCATCTACATCTGAACTCAACACAACTCATCTAGACCTAATACTCACTGACCAATCCTTCCTCAACTCGCAAAATGTACACTCCCCTCTACCTCGCCCTCCTAACGGCGATCCTGCACTATACCCTCACCCTCGCCATACGCAGCTACCGCACTCACCGCAAGCGCGCAGCCATAAAGCGCGAACACAACTGCTCCGCGCCAACAACCGAAAACCCCTGGGACATCCTGGGCCTCGTCAAGATCTACACCTCGACCAAGCACCTTCTGAACGAATCCGCCTTAACTAATATCTCCGACCTCTTCGCCCGCTACGGCGACACATATGCCTCGCGGATCCTCACCCAGCGGGTATACTTCACCTGCGATCCGCAGAATATCCGACATGTGCTGATCAACCGGTTTGCGGACTTTGATGCCTCGGATGTCCGGGCGCATCTGTTCGCACCTATCACGCCCAGGGGTATCTTTGCGCTGGACGGGGAAGGGTGGAAGGGTGCGCGGAGTCTTTACGCGGATATCTTTTCCGCGACGCGGAAGATCTTCGATGTGGGATTGCAAGAGGATGCATTCAGCGGGTTCGTGAAGCTGGTCCCGCGCGGCCAGGCGGTGGATCTGCACCCGCTGTTCCTCAAACTGATTCTCGATGTGAATAGTTCGTTCGCAGTGGGTGTTTCTCCGGACACATTGAGGCCGGATGTGCAGTCGAAGGAGAAGAAGGAGCTTGCCGAGTCGCTAATGTATGCAAAGCGGATTATGGCGATTGGAGGAGTGTTGATGCTTTCGCTCATGTCGGTTTGTGTCTAGTTGAGATTGGAAGATGAATGTACTAGGTTAAAAGTAGCCCAGTATCCGTTCAGTGAGCGATTCGCACTCTCTAATCATTTGAGAACTGTCCTATCACCAAGATGCCGATTCCAGATCACACAATATCAACCATCGAAAGAAAGACGGCGTTTACAAACGCCGAGATCCTCGCCGACCTTCAAGTCTTTAAGTCTGTTACAGACTCGGAACGCAACGTCTGGGCATTTTGGGATAAGGGTCTCTCAAACAGTCCCGAATGGAACCAGCGTAATGTCATCAGTTGGGTCCGACGGCTCGGTCCTTCCTGGACCGTCCGAGTTTTGGACCTCGTAGAGGGTTCGTCCTCACATGTTTCTCGATACATTCCCCGCGAGATGCTCCCCGGTGTTTTTTGGGATCGAAAAATGACAGGGCCGCACGTGGGACAGCATAGCTCAGACCTTGTTCGGCTCCCGCTGCTACACCTCTATGGTGGTGTGTGGCTCGACGTCGGCATGTTTCTATTTCGGGGTTTGGACGAGCTGTGCTGGAACAAGTTGGAGGATCCCAGCACCCCTTACGAGGTAGCTGCGTTCAAAGTCTCAATGGGTCCCGAGATCTCGATGCTGTTTAACGGGTATATTGCCGCGCGGAAAGGGAGCGTGTGCGTCAAATATTGGCACGACATCTTTTCCGCTGTGTGGCAGGGAGTGACTAGCTGCGAGCGGATGAATGGACATCCGTTGTTAAGACACTTGCCAAAATACGAGCCTCCATCGCTGAACGGGAAGAGGCCACCGTTTATGCATGCGCAGTTTACGGATTATCTAGCACAAGTGTTCTACCTAAAACGGCTGAGACACCTCACTGATCCAAGTACCGGATGGGATGGACCGCAATTCTTTGACGAAAAGGTTCTGCTGTTCGACTGCGTGACTCAGGCGTATTGGGCCCAGAGATTGACGGATTGGGATGGACGGAAGCAGTACGAGTTACTGAATCTACCTCGAAGCGGTCTCGAGGCGGGCGATGAGAAGGCTAAAGAAGCAGAAGCACTTGTCCAAGGCGTGTTGGACATGTCCTCGACGATGAAGGTATCTCATGGCCTTGTCACAACGGGCCGTGAATATCTGGCCGAGATCTGGGACAAACCAGAGAACCATGATGCGGACATCCGGCCAGGAACTTTCGCCGCGTACTTGCGAGAGGCGAGCGAGACGTTTGAGCAGACGAAGGAACTGGTACCGCTAAAAATGACTGTGATGGAGAAAGCAGTGCTGCGGGTGGGAATAACGGAGGTGACCGGATAGGTGGGGTGTCAGGGACGTGCGCACGTTCGGCACCGCGATGCAACCAAGTCAAGTGGCCAGGACATTAGTGGTTCCCACTGAGGCGTAAGCATATCTTTGATAGCAAGGATATCTCTATGTCCAGTGTGCCCAATCCACCATATGTCGCTTAATGTCGCGGATAGTGCGAGGAAGTGGGCTAGAATGATCAATGCGCGCGGTCTTTTTTCTTGGAGAAGATTCATAAAGTCCAATGTAACGAACAGCGGGAACACCATGAGCCTGCGGCATGTGAGTTTGGGGTTCTCTTTCGCTTCCATCGCCAGCCAAGTGGTATTTATATATGCGATGGCCTCTCTGTATGCTTCCACGGACGTTTCGCCTTCATCAGGCATCGTCGGCAGAAGGTATGAAAAGTATCCAAATTCTAGAGTTCCTGATGCAGGCGAAGGGAAAGTGTGGATTATGGACCAAATTTTGGCTGAGCGAGTATCTCTTATGGTGTCCAGGGCAGCATCAAACACCGCTACCGAGCCGCGAACCATGCGCATCCATTCGGAGGGCGGCTTATATGGTTCAATAGGACGATCTTGCAATGTAGCGAACATGTCGACCAGTAGGAGAATGCTTGTAAAGCACATAGCGTCTGCAATTTGCGGGTTCATTTCCCCGATAGAGAATCTATGTTCGCGTAAAGCCTGTTCTAGGTAGACTCTGTGAACACCCAGCAGTCCATCTCCAACTGACCCAGACTTGGCAATATGCAGGGCGGAAGTAGCAAAAGCTGCGTGCAGGAGTGGCTTGTAAGTGAACGCGAGTTTAGGTACGTCGACGGACCAGCAGTGCTTGATGGCCTGCAGGTGGGCCCCAGGCATGGTGCCGCTTGTGTCCACGGTGAAATGATGCAGGAGACGCAGCTCTAAATACTCGTTTGATCCGGCCTCCAATGGAACCGATGGGCGAGGCTGTATCCTTTTCGGGAGAGGAACAGCGCCCTCAGGCCTGTCATAACTACAAGGGACGCCATGTCGATGACAGTCGCGACACACAGGCCGCGCCTCGTCGCACTTGGCTGGTCAGTGTCAAAACACAAAACTATTATAGTTCCATACTTACTTTGACTCGGCGCGCACGACACCGCTGGCATCCGTTCCGGGACTTGCGGTGGGCCAGGCGCGGCCCCCTGCCCTGTGGTTCACGATTGGACAAGTCACCGTCACTCCGAACGGCGTTGGCCTCAGGCTGACCTGGAGAGGAGGCAGAGGAATTGTCAGATAGCCCAGCCGTCATGGTGGTACACCTTGAGTTCGTCCGAGTCGATGCCGTTTGCCACGTGTGTTACTGAGAATAACCGACGAGGCAACCCCACTTGGGCGGTTATGGGATCAACTGCCCTTTTGTGGGGTACGAGGTAGGTACACGCCGATCTGTAGGATCGAATCAATGCCACCGCTGGTCTTGAGGTCGTTGACGGCTATAACGAGTTTTTGAGAAATCTTCGCAGTTTCACCAGTGGTCGAGGAAATCCCGCTGCCTGTCTGTTGGGGCAAGAAGCAGACCGGCAGGTGAAATCTGATTTAGGTGGGGATTTCGGCGATCAACACAAAGAGTTGTTCAACTCACCCCAGAAACCTCGTCCCAACTCGCCCCAACCCAGGGTGGGTTGGGGTGGGTTGCTGGTCTAGAAAAACCCAGTGGGTTCTGGGTCCCAATTGGTCAACCCATGGGGTATGGGGTAACCCATTAGGTTGCCAAGAAATAAATTACCAGATACCATTGTAACAATATTATTTACCTATACCAATTACTAATAAATTACTGTATTAAATACAATAATTTGTATATTAATGTAAATTATTACCTAATTAGGCTAGTTGGTTTTTTTGGGTTATTTGGGGTGGGTTGCTTAGGGTCAAAAACCCGCCCCAACCCGCCCCATAACAACTCTACTGGTGCCCTTAAAATTAGTATATACAGTACACCTCTAAATATGTGACCGTATGCGTGCTGTATTCTTTGTTTTTAGCCTGAGCACTATTATCAGCCTTGACCTATGTTATCTAGCGACGATCCATACATGAGGAATAATAAAATTCCGACAGCCCTCAGTCAAGTGCGGGGCAGAAAATAACAAACCAGAACGTGCAATCGCCGACCACTCTAGGTTCGCAAACGCTTCTTCTGGTTGATTATCCAAGGAAAATGTCGTCGCTTGCTCCCAGTACCCAGGCTCCTGAGGGGCTTTTAAAATTTCTCACTCTCGCGTTGAACGTGAAATATGTAGTCCGAGAGGGCTGGAAGAGAACAATCGAAAATCCGGAGAGCGTGGCAGACCATAGCTTTGCAGTGGCCCTCATGGCATTGATCATGGCACCCAGCCACCCAAACAAATTGGATACCAATAAATGTGTGGCGATGGGGTTGATTCATGACCTCGGAGAAGCTCTTATTGGGGATATTCCGAGCTACTTAGGATTTCCAAAAGGCAACTACCTCTGTGCCACTTTTCGTCACGGAGCTAATTATCTTTAGAAAATAAGCACAAGATGGAGTCCGACGCTATCGACTTTCTCGCCGGGGAGCTGAAAGTATTTAATGAAGGGGTTGGAGACTTCTTCCGCGCTCTTTGGTGAGAGTACGAGGCTAGAGAAACCCCGGAGGCTAAGTTCGTTCATTCCTTGGACAAATCCGAGTGCTTAAATCAGTATTATTCGTACTGGAAAATGACATGCCACAACAAAAAGCTCGATGAATTCTTGGGCCTTTCACATGGCATCTCCGACCGCACAGTTCAAGACTTTGCGGAACATATACTAAGTCAAAGGACTGCCCATATCGTCAAATATGGGCAACAAAGTCATATCATTTTCATTATTGGTATGGTCTCACCTCTTCCTGAAGGGCTTCCCACTGATTACCACAAGGAAAACAACCCTCCTGTCGGGATTTTGTCGATTTTATATCTCGAAACGTGGAGGGTTTCGACCATGTGTCTATGAATGAGGTTTTAGACACGAAAGTGAATGAGGATACGCCTCGTGGAAATTACTTACAAACTTGTGTGGAGAATAACATCGTGGTCCCCGCCAGCGTATGGGCTGAGTTACTTGAAGAGGCGCTGGTCGGTAGTTCGTTGAAACTGGTGTCCGGGTACCTGACAACACCCGATCGACTCAAGGCATTTGAAACACAGGTTTGGTCCGCTTCCCGCACCCATTAAAGGTCTTTACTTAAGAGGAAAAATAGGGCCGACTCTCGAATACCGTTATTTGGCTGGAAGACCCTAACTCTGGGGCAGACAAGACTATCCAATGGCCACTACCGACCCCCACCGATGAGTTCAAGGACTATTTACAAAAAGCTACGACCTTTTTCGAGGTGAGTACGATTTAACAAAGAAAGAGCACTTGGCTGATCCGGCTGCAATTAGGCACACACAGACGAAGAGAAATCAGGGGTGGTGGATATGTTGAATGAATTTGTAATAGCCGAGTAAAAATGTTCTCGAGCTAAAGACCGGCATCTGATATCCTTACGAAAACCCCTCAATATCACATTCTTGCTTCAGCTCTGTGAAGAGGAGCGAGCTGATAGTCAGCTCGACGCTTTCCGGTTCACCGACTTTGTATACTTCATTGGCGCTTCGACCAATCCACCCTTTCATCTCTGTTGGATACTCCTATTAGAAACTGGAGGTAGCAGAGGTCCCGTAAAACGTACTTAGATCTAACATGTATGACTGTAGAGCCTTTGCGCTACTGATTGCCCTTTCGTCGATGTCAACCAACGTTCTTGTGCGCGGGAGGTCCCAATTCAGTGTCAAAGGTTTCCGGGTCATAAAAGAGTGATAGTGTACTAATATACTGCGGCAGGAGGCAAGTAATTCATCAATCAGACGCGTGGGTCTCGAAGGGTGGATCCAAAAACCGCCCTATTCTCGTAAGCAAGATTTCGAAATCCAATCTATTCTCCTCCTACCTTGTCTTGGTAGCGTCTCCAATAAATATTTCTAGTAGCATCAAGCTCCCAGACGTGGAGGAGTATAAAGACCGCGAGAGTTGTCGAAAGCCACGATAGTCGAGTCCGTTTACTAAAAATCGAGTTAAGCCCCCGGAGAATGTCTCCATCCAGCTTCAACATACGTAGCTCCAGAAGGTGACCGAGCTGGTTCTGGATCAAACGTGGAACTGGTATGGTCCCATACCACGGTGGATTTGTGACCTTGTTCATTCCCAGGGTCTCCGACCCATGAAATTGCCACCCGACAAATAGCAGTTGGAGGCACGTATACAGTTCCAAGCAGTCCCAGATTAGCCGAACCTGTAGGTATTTTAGAACGGAGTAATACTAGGAGAATAGACAAGTCTCTCACCGAGTGATATTGAATAGCAATTCGAAGTATGAAAGCGACAGAGTTGTTACTCTGACGGACGCGTTCCAATGTATAGGGAATACAGTCTTCAAAATAGGTTGAAATATCTAGGTCGGGATCTGCCAAGGAATATGCGCTTGTCAACAACTGGTGCCACCCTTTAGCATCCTTCTTAAGAGCATGGACCTGATGGCTAGAGGTTAGATTGAATGGGCCGTCGGGATAGTGATGGAATGTCGCAGCCACAAAGGGGCTGGACGATTGTGAAACTTTAGTAAAGAATTGCACATAGGTTTCATCCCGCCCTTGTAGAAAGTCAGGATCTGATTCTGAAGGGAAGAAAGAGAAGAATACATTTAAGGAAAGGCTCGACTTCGAAAACCACTTGTCGGAAGCATAGCAAGACGGGAAGCCTCCTGTCACCACACCGGGCACAACGTTGGTCCTGAGGATCATTCGAAGGTTCACACTTCAACTATCAATATAGTAGGTCTTAGGCAGTCAGTAAGAGATGAACCTTTTTTCTTGTCGCGCCGGCAAGTAACGCATCGGCGATGTGTTCCAGCTTCTTGGTTCGTGGTTGTCACCGTGTTAGAGCGCGAGGCAGCAAGGGAGGGCTCAGCAGGGCGAGAGACCGATAAGGTGCTGGGTCTCAGTGTATGAGTCCCGCTCCACTTTGGAAATGAAGACCCTGTTCCAGCCTCATTGAACCTTGGGGGTTCAGAAGGAACCAGGATGGGCTGCAAGGCTGACCCAAGTCCCTAGGGAGGTGAGAAATAGATACCACGCACTCAAACGCTTAACTCACCCCAAAGCCTGGCGTAGGACTTATAAGATGTAATGCATTTTCAAAATAATGATCTGATTCCTGCATAGTGCACTTCATATAAGGAGGCCAAAGGATAGAGGTAAGAAGGTAGAGAGAAGAGAGAGAAAGCGCACTGGACAGTCGTTCAACAGCTCCACCGAGCCTGCTTGTTCTCGTCAGCCCTGCTCTACTGACAGGGTATGTGGGTACCAAATTTGGCCATAACCACAGTTGGCTGACACTTACGGTCCAGCATCATTGGCAAGGCATTTGATATTGCTTTCCTCTCGGTCAGCTATTCGCGCATTGGTATGTCTAGTTTCTCGGAATTTCCAGTAATGGTCGCGTAAACTAGCTCCGGAGCTTCAGCACCATAAGGACGCAATATAGATCCATCTAACAGCGTCAATATGCTCAGCCATGTTCATTCTACTGGTCTGTTGTATCCAAGAAGTCATTGTTGACCTAAGCAGGCTGTCCAACATGTTTGTAGCACACCCCGCTTGATCAAAACTTTTGGAGTAGGACTTAGTCTAAACCCCAGCCTACATTGTGGGAGCTCGCCATTTTAGCCCATCTTAGATGATCGATGAATAATCGACCCAAGTCAAGCCTCCAAGCGCCCCTTGACACTCAGTCCACCCCGCTACTCCTCCTGCACAGCCGCATGAGAATATTCCCAGCATGAACCTGAATGTGGCCGCCAATGCCTTGAGCTCTGAGACGACTGACCTAGACCCCTCCTCTTGGTCAAGACTCAGGCGCTCCTGCGATGCTTGCCTGACCTCCAAGGTGAAATGCAGCCAGGACATCCCTTCCTGCGGTCGCTGTAGACGCCTATCAGCCCCTTGTCGGTACAGCCCATGGCGGGCTGTAGGACGCCCTCGTAAGCGGCCATGCACGACTGGCACGAAGGAGTCTTCAAGGACCTACGAGGAACCATCGGCGAGATATCGTGGGGCGCCGAACGGAGACGGCCAGCCGACACTGATCAGTCTGAACCAAGGTCATCAACCTCTCCAAAGCGACGGCTCATTCGGTGACTCGGATAGCTGGAATCAGGCTACTGCTGGACATGTCGAGTTCCCAATGCCTGGTCTGTGGGATCACGCGGCGCCTGGGGAGCTTCCTAGGTCTGGAGACTTTGCTGCCGGGCTCTCCCCTTTTATGCAATCTCATGATTTATCTCATTTTCTCGATCAGGATTTCGATCTATTATCTTCTCTTACCGCCCCTGTGCAGCCGATTCAATTACAACCTGCTATCATTTCGACCTCGGAGACGACCTCGACGACTCAACCTCAGAGTAGACCCAAGAACGACTGCCGCTCCAAATGCTACGTAGGCCTCCTCCAACAGATGCTTTCCCTACGAGAGTCCCTCCCTGAGACCGGCCAGCAATACGTCGACGAGGTTCTACACATGATGCGGGAGTTGAGTCTGCACCAGAGCCAGATACGGAGCTGTGACAAATGTTCGGGCAACCGCTCGAGTATTCTTCTTCTCGCCGCTGTGACGGAACGAATCGTTCAGATGCTAGACCACATATTCGACAGGAAAGCCCAAGAAGTTGCGCAACTCAGCCACCCATCGTGTCACATCACCCTTCACGTTGGTTGCGTCAAGCTGGATGAGGAAACAAGAGACCCCTTTCTTAAGACTCTTCTTGCCTTACGCCTCAAGAAGCTCGCCACCGCAATAGGAGAACTGAAACGTTCAATTGTGAGCCGACCGACTGATCCTATCTATCTTGCTAGCCAGCTTGTACTTGATCATTCTGTCCAGCGTGTCGATTATCTGCGAGGGCAGATACTACTTTGGAGAGGGTGATCAAACTATAGCAACCGAGCTTGAATCATTACATTTCCTAATACTAGTGATGCAAGGCGGTAATGAACTCAACGCTAGAGATCATATCACTCTATGTCAGATTTTTCCAATCGACCAAAAGGTGCCTCGGCTCCAATTTGGTATCTGAACTGACACTATACTTCTTTACAAAGCGTGGGTATATCGATCGACACACTATCGCATCACTCGTCTTCTTCTCACGGCCTGTTCACCTCCTTTACTCGTGGTATATACCATACTTGAACTGACTGCCAGTATGGTCATCTCGTAGGTGTGACTGGCCGGAGCCGTATATCCGCTCTCGTGCAGTCAGAGGCTCGTCCTCCTGGGCTGACTCAGGATACACACCGCGCTTGCGGAGCTCAGGGATCAAGAACTCGACAACATCCTCGAAGCTTCCCGGGGTCGTTACGTGGACGAGGTTGAAGCCATCAACCCCGGATTCCTCGGCGAATGTCTCGAGGGTATCTGCCACCTTGGTAGGGGACCCTACTACAACGGGAGCGAGTACCCCGATGGCTACTTTCTCGGCAACCCGTCGTAGGGTTGGCCCCGAGGTATCTGCACCTTCTGCTAGCAGCGAATACAGCTCTGATTGGACCTTGTTCTCGTTTGATGAATGCTGGGCCTGTGTGCGAAGAAGGTTATTTGTTGTTCCTTTTTTTTTTTTTTTTTTTTTTTTTTTTTCGAAAAGGCAAGCCAAGTCAGGAGACGTACCGTCAAAACTTCGTCAAGTGGAATGTTGGACGCGTCTACTCCCGTCTGTCCACTCAAGAGAACAAGCCCACCAATGACTGAAGCGTACTTTTTAAACTCTTGGTATTTTCCCTGCGCTTCCTCGTCGGTCCGTCCTATAATTGATACGTATGTGGCAAAGAACTTGACCGAGTCGGGATCTCGACCTCGTGCTTTTGCTAGAGTCCGGATGGCGTCAACCTTTGGCTTGAGAGCAGAAGCAGACTGGCCTGTAACAAAGACAGCTTCGGCATGCTTCGCGGCAAAGACTGAGCCGGTCCTGAAGAGGCAAGCCATGTCAGAGCCTGGAAAAAAGGGCTTTAGAGGTAGACTGGAACATGAACTGCACTCACGATGAAGTGCCTGCTTGGAACAAGAGAGGCGTTCGTTGCGGAGAAGGATCCACTATATAGCGAGTCTCGAGGTGGAAATACTTTCCATGATGATTAATATGGCGGATCTTGTCAGGGTTCGCGTACGAGTCATTGGCAACGTCTTCCTCTAGGGCATCATCTGCCCAGGAGCCCTCCCACAGCCTGATTTTGGCGTAAGCCATCTCAAATCACTTGCCTACATGTGGAACAACCTACTTGTACAGCACGTCCATGTACTCATCAGCTATCGCATACCGTTGGTCATGCTCAATAGGCGAGTCTAGACCGATGGCTTTGAAGGCGGCCTTTTTCCAAGATGTCACGATGTTCCAGGCAATTCTCCCGTTGGTCAAATGGTCCAGCGTTGAGAAGCGCCTGGCTAAGAGGAATGGCGGCTCAAAAGACGTTGACGCGGTGATACCAAAGGTCAAGTTCTTGGTTACTGCTGCCATGGCTGAGATAGGCTGTCACGAATTAGTATCTGGTCTTGAACCTTTGGGATCAGCACTTACAATAGTTGGATCCAAGACTGGCCATTGAGCGCCTGTACGGATACACTCGTCAAGGCTACCCCGATATGTGTCGTACCCTCCATAGGTGTCGGCCAGAAAGAGCATATCAAAGCCACCGCGGTCTAGCATTTTGGCGAGATTGACCCAGTAATCCAGATTTCGTTTTGTCACAGATTGGTCTCCTTTCCGCTTGAAGATGCAACCTGTCAGCGTTTCCTGGTGATGAATGAATAGGAGAGAGTCAGTCTTGTGACATACCTTCCATTGTCCGGGGCTTAAATGGGAAACAGTAAACATGTCGAAGGCATTGAGAAAAATTCGTTTCTTCTTCCTCCCTGCGTCTGAGGTCTTGTTCCCCCCCGGTCACTTGGGACGGTTGTAGTCTTGCGTTGACATTCGTATCCAACATTGTGCTGTCTGTTTCTTTGTCTTTTGTCCTAATTCATGACCGAGGGAATCTCCCAACAAGCCAAGTCACTCGGTTTTATGCCATGAACATGTTCTAGTCCATTTAAAGAAGACTTGGCAAAATTAAAATTGCGTGATGCTAGAGGGGAAAGCAACGCAACAGCTCGGGTGGATTTAATGGCAAATAGCCGACGTAGGGCAAAAGTGTGATCGGGTCTTTTAATCGTGCGTCTGTCTGGCCTTTGCGAGAGATGAGGGTAGGGGCGTTCTTTTTCAAATCGAGGAATATGGAAGGAATAACTGAAAAAAAAGCCCAGAGTTCACATAGGCCAGAGTGCATCACAACCACTTAGCTAGAGTCGATAACCTACAAACTATACTATTCAGTCATGGCGTCCCAACTTCCAACCCCCCCAGAGCTTGTCAACACTTCAGTTCCAGGCACTCACGGCCAGTCCGCATCCAAATTTAGCATCGAGGACCATGCCCTTGACGAGTTCCCTGCACTAAAGGTATGTCAAGCCCTGTTCCTATTGGAAGTTGAGGACCTATCTGACGAGTGACGACGGAGCCCTTAGGTCGCTGTCATTGGGGCTGGGCTCTCAGGCATCACATCAGGCATCCTATTACCAATCAAAGTGCCAGGGATACGGCTTACGATATTTGAAAAGAATACAGATGTAGTAAGAATGACACAGCCATATCACAACTGAGGGAAGCAAGCTGACGGCGATCCTACAGGGCGGAACCTGGCTTGAGAACATCTATCCCGGCGTGAGATGTGACGTTCCAGCACATGTATATCAATCGACATTCGAACCCAACACGCAGTGGTCCGAGGAATTTGCTCAAGGAAAAGAGATTCTCGAGTATTGGAGGTCAATCGCCAAGAAGCACAACACCTATCAGTATATCCAGTTCTACCGACAAATTCAACGACAGGAATGGGTTGAAGAGGATGCGAAGTGGACTCTTCATCTTCTAGACCTTCAGACAGGGAAGGAGAGTCAGGAACAGTTTGACTTTATCATCTCCGCCATCGGTCACTTTAACGAATGGAAACTCCCAGACTACCCCAGCATCGAGGATTATCGCGGTCATCTACGACACTCTTCCCACTGGGATCCCACCTTCGACCCCAAGGACAAGAAGGTGGCTTTGATAGGAAACGGAGCCAGTGGGGTCCAGCTTCTCCCAGAGCTGCAGAAGGCTGTTTCGCATCTGGATCATTACGCTCGAAACAAAACATGGATCGCGAGGTCGTTGGCGGGGAAAGAAAGAAGTCGTCTCCCCGTGTACTTCTCCGAAGAGCAGCGGTCCTCCTTCCAGGACCCGGAAACCTATCTGTCCTTCCGCAAAGAAATTGAGACCAGTTATTTTCGGAGATTCGGAG
Organism: Aspergillus baeticus; assembly: GCA_027569055.1. NCBI lineage: Eukaryota > Fungi > Ascomycota > Eurotiomycetes > Eurotiales > Aspergillaceae > Aspergillus > Aspergillus baeticus. Next base: position 184,228 of record JAPDEI010000025.1, read on the forward strand.
CGTTCTTCAGGGATTCAGCGCTGAACCATGCCATCAAGGATGATATTGAAAAGGCTATGGCCCTTCGCCTGGAGAAACGCCAGGACCTTCTTGACTATCTACTCCCTGACTTTTCTCCGCATTGCCGCCGCCTCACCCCAGCCCCGGGGTATCTGGAGGCTCTGATGGAAGACAATGTCAGCTTGATCCGCCAGCCAATTGAAAGATTTACAGAGGCAGGTATTGTCACAACTGATGGAGTCGAGCGGAGCTATGATGCTATTATATGTGCAACTGGTGCCAACGTTGACTTCTCTCCGCCCTTCCCCATCATCGCCAACGGGGTCAACTTGCAGACAGCCTGGAGGCCCGGGGGCCTCTTTGGGTTTCCAGCATCTTATCTCGGACTTGCTGCTCCATCATTTCCGAATCTCCTGTTCCTGAACGGACCCTCGGCTTCAGGGCCGTCCGGAACAATGCTACACACAGTCGAGACTTAGATTACATACGTGGCTCATGTGCTCCGGAAAGTCTCGAAACAAAGAATCCGTACGATGCGGCCATCTCAGGCTGCCGTTGATGACTTTACTGCGTACTGTGATGCCTTCTTTCCTCATACTGTCATGGCCGAGCACTGCCGGTCCTGGGCCAACGGCGGAAGGCCTGGAAGTCGAATTCACGGATACTGGCCAGGGAGCGCGTCTCATGCGGCTCAGGTCAGGCGAGAGCCTCGATGGGAGGATTGGGAGTATACCTATCACTCACCGACGGGCAATCGGTTTGCATTCTTTGGCAATGGGTGGACTAAGAAGGAACTTGAAGAAGAGACGGATTTGACCCCATACTTGACTGTGCCTGACCGGATAGATTTGCGTGCCTATCATGAGAACTGGTTCGATCTATAGAGTTACTAGATAAACTGCGGAGAATGTATATGGGAGTTGGCTGAACACTAGTCCGGACGGGTTCTACTTCTACTTCATCTACATGGAGCTTTACATACATAGACGAATATCCTGTATTCTATAGTACGAGACAATGCAACTGAAGTCCGAGGATGTGGTACGCCGTTATCTAACGTGCCATTGATATCCCCACCGTCGGGTGGTTTTGAGCATCGTTCCTAGTTTCCTGGTTGGGCTAGACATCGGGGAGTTTTTGATTCCAAGCCTCAAGTGAATGCGTGATTTTGGAGGCGACCATGACCTCTTTGGGTCTAGTGGTGCTCCGCGGCTATTTTCTTGAAGGAAGAGAGAACACGTCCCGTCAATGTTGGAATGAAAGACGCAATTCTCGCCTTTCAAATGGCGAACACGCCCACTCGAGGAACAAATAGAAAGTTGTGGGAGGGTATAAAAAACCTCGAGATGTGAAGGTAGCCCGCTACATATCGGACTCGTGGCCAAGAAAGTCTCGATCTCAAGACTCAAGTCTCAAGATGGGCCTCGGTGGGACACTCAGTTCAATCAAACGGATTGGCGTCACTGGTCAGCATGAAAGACGCAAAGGAACGCCTTGGTATCATTGGTTCTCGAAGCATGATACCCCAGCTGAAAGGAAATTGCTCCTGAAACTAGATCTTCTTATTATCCCTTATGCCTTTGTCGCATACTGGATCAAGTTCGTTGACCAGGCCAATATCAGTAAGTGACCGCATTATGAGGACCCTTGCTGGTAGCTGATGGTTCAATCTTGACAGACAATGCATATATTTCAGGGATGAAAGAGGATCTCCAGTTCGAAGACAACCAGCTGGTCAACATACAGGCAATGTATACAGCAGGCGTGGCAATAGGCGGAATTCCCTTAATCTACCTCCTCCCCCGCTTCCCAGTGAATTGGACGATTCCTGCGCTTGAATTGGGCTGGGGGGTATTTACTCTCTTGCAATATCGAACTACTTCGTACGCTGAGATCCGGGCCTATCGATTCTTCGTTGGTATTTTCGAGGTAGAGACCTATTTTCGCTCTCTTACGAGACAAGAATTAACATTATAATCAGGCCGGCTTCTTTCCCGGTGTCAACTACGTGCTTGGCTCATGGTATCGAGCCGATGAACTCGGTCGACGGGGTGGCATGTTCTACAGTGGCCAAATGCTTGGAAATCTCACTGCCGGTCTGCTTCAAAGCGCTGCTTCCTCTCATCTGAACGGTGCCCATGGTCTTGCAGGATGGCGGTATAGCCCCAAGCACCCCTCGGCGGAAGACAACTACTGACCTCTCATCTGTAGCTGGGCATTTATCCTTGATGCCATTATCACATTCCCCGTAGCCATTATCGGCTTCCTGATCTGGCCTGGTAGTCCAGCAAAACCGAATCAATGGGTATTGACTGAACAAGATGTCGCCTTCGCTCGAAAACGCCTCGAAGCTGATCAGCAGGACATTGAAGAAGAAGCAACGATCAAAAGGAGGGGTACCCGTCAGTTTCTGCGCGAGTACCTCTGGGACTGGAAGTTCTGGGTTCTGTCCATGTGGTATACGATCCTCTGCAACACCGCATCTCTTCAGTACGGCGGCTATCTTCTATGGCTCAAGAGCCTGGACCGATACTCCGTCCCCAAGGTTAATCAACTGGGGACCACCTCGCCAGCCTTGGGCATCCTCTTTGTGCTCGGGGCCAATTTTACATCAGATCTTGCCCTTGGTCCTCTGCTGACCATGACTCTAGCACTAACCTGGAACCTGGTCTCGATGATCATTCTCGCCGTCTGGAACGTCCCAGAAGGTGCAAAGTGGTTTGCCTTCAACACTCTATACGTCCAGGTCTCCTCGGCATCTCTGTTTTACGGCTGGTTCAACGAGATCCTGCGGAGGGACTCCCTTGGTCGCTCGGCCACTCTGATGTTGTCCTACATGATTGCGCAGAGTAGTACTGCCGGGACCAGTGTGGCCGTGTTCCCAACCTCTGAAGGCCCTCGCTTTCTCAAGGGCTGGACTTTTGCTGGTGCCATGTCTGTGGTCTTTATCGTCTACACGTGGGGTGTGGTGCTGCCGTTGTCGGTCAAGGAGGAGAAGAAATACGCCCTGGAGGATAGTGCCAGCACTATTAGTGTTGAACAGAACAGCGAGAGCATTAAGCCGACTGCCAAAGACATTGCGGATTGATATGCTGTCGGCTTTCGTACATGGAAATGGGTTCTTCCCTTGACCCCAACTCGCATGTACGCCGTAGAAGCAAGAGGTGGAGAGACCAGATTATGACGTCGATTCAAATGCCATTGATCCTTTGAGCGAGAAGAACCCTGTGGACTGCTCTAGTTGGTGTTGGGTTGCATGGGTTTGATGGGCTGGCTACATTATTCAATTAGCCTCAATAGATAATAGCCCTTATTTCACAGACAGCATTTCATCGTCGCAATTGTTGGCGCATGTATCCTTAAATATGTTGAGAAACGGCCCAAAATGAACCCGGTGGCATGGACTTGCATAGAACAGGGTCCATTTAACTACCTGCCCTTCTTTTGGCACTTGCCTGGCCAAAAAAAAAAAACAAGTGTAAAATTTAAGACACATGACCTAGGTCCAAAAATCGGTCAGCCTCATGACTCCCTGTGTTACATTATTCCAACATCATCAGAGGACTGACTATTCTGGTCTGACCTGAGATTCCTTATCAAAAAATCCACACGTGCCTGAATCGCCTCAACTGACACGCTCGAGACAGGGCCAGCGGTCCCTCTGCCAAAGGAGTCACTCTCATTCTCAAACTCCCAGGTCTGAAGGGTAATGGCGATGGTGCTGAGCTTGGTCACGATGGCGCTGATGATCTCAAGAGCCAACAACTCAGCCTCTTCGTCGTCGAGCAGATAGCTCTGCAATCTCATCGGCCGCTTCTCGCAAACAACAGGCGGCGGCGTGGAACCGGCGGTTAGGGTTGGCGTGGCAAAGGCATCAGAAGCCATTTGGTAGGAAGAGTGGATGTGTCCGGACAAAGTGCCGCCAGGATCGACCGGTTGCTGACTGGCGCTAGGACTGGGTAGTTGATTGTCCAGTAGGTTATAGGTGATGCAGGCAGCTTCGCAGAAAACGATGAGTTTCAAGACAGACTGATTCATCAAATCCGCAACCTGGCGTCTATTCCCACAGGAGTTACACTTTTCAATCCAGTCCCAGGTCTCTTTAATGGATCGTCCAAGGCTGGCGATGTTGGGGAATGTGACGGAGGGGGTGGACGGAATGAGGGAGGCAAGTGCTACGGTTTGGTTCAAGCAGCTGCATGTATTGTCGCTGTGAGGGCGAGCGTCCTACATGAGCCGCGTTAGGGACTCTCGATCGCTGCAGTTGAGGTTGATGAGCTCATCTTGTAGCATACCCATTGTTGGCCATCACGGTGGAATGGCCCACGGGTAAACGTCGCCATGTTCCTAGGTCTTTTTTCAAGGTTTCCCAGACCAGACGGGAATAATACTCAGCCACTCGTGACAGGTCTCTCAAGATCCTGGGTGAGGATCTCCAGCCCAGCGCTTGGAGATTAGGTATTGTTCAATGAATGCCTGATAGTTACTGAAGGGCAAAGCACGTCATCGTAGCTGAGTTGACATCATAAGTCGCCTGACTTCCGTGCTCTCTTGTCTCGAGTCAATCATGGTCAAGAGTACCGCGATTCGCCGGTTACCCGTGGGGTGAAATGGGTCCAAGAGGGATATACCTACCCCGGCGGCGAGTGTCCAGAGCCTCCCAGGCGCGTCTTCGGCAGGTGTTTACCGTAACTTTGGGATCCGCTTTGCAAAGTCAAACTTCTTGACCCGTACATAACAAGTGACCGACAAACCCCTATATTCGACATCTCTGTCATGGGAAGCCCCTAAAGACCCACAGCTACGCACAACTTAGAAGAGGAGAAGATATATTGTCTCGTAAATCACCAACGGCTTCAGCGGTCATACTAACTTCGACTTCATAATATATTGCATTTACTATATTACCTTCTGCACCTTATCGCCGCATTCCACCCATCTTCTTCAGCCTTTCAACCCCTAATGAACGCGCACCAAAGGCGTGCTCCGCCCGCTGATAAGAGAGGATAGCCTTTCTTTTGACAAAATGTCGTTGATGAAGGCTTTCACTGACTTCTATACCGAGGGATCGAAAATGGGGGAATCCGGCCGGCGTCAGCAGAGCCCTGAGGCTATTGACCGGGGTGTATGTGCATCGCCTACATCAGTTACAACCATCCCAAGATACCTAAGACCAGCCTGTGTACATTCAAGAGCGATCCCACGATGTGATGAGTTCCCCCAGTCGGAAGGCCCTTCAGACCACTCAGAAAGCCGTATCTGAAGCTTTCCTTTTGGATCAGCGACGGCAAGCTTTGGTAATCCATATGAGAGCAGGATCAAGACGATTTTGGCTACGAAGCCAGGGGACCTCATCAAGTCGACGGGCCAGTTTATTATTACCGTCGACGTCGAAGATATCCGGAAATAGCACAAGGACGAGAACGCAGACGAGGCACAACGACAAAATCGCCGAGAGTTCCGGACATACGCGCTCTATGTGCCAGCCAGAGCTTGACTGACTCCAGGAGCACTAGAGAGCCGAAAAGGAGCGTCTATTCAGATGCCCTAAGTCGAGCAAGTTGTTGTTGAAACAGTGGCTTAAGGATAAGCGCAAGCGAGATGAGTTCATCTCACTTCACTGCAACCATAAGTAGATGAATTAGATCCTCAGCTCCAAGTCCGACGGTTATATGATCAATATTCCGGAAGCTGAAGACACCAGACTCGTCTTGGAAAAGCCTGCCTTGCGCTCCGATCATCACCATGAACTGACCCGCGATTGACGATACCGTCAATTTCACCGAATTCGGCCCCGACATGGAGCTTCCTCTAACGGCTGCCCCCAAAACTAACGATCAAGGCGACACACTAATCAAAAGAGTTCCTCAGTACGAGAAATTGCCGTCGCAGATCGAGTTCTACCCGCCGTGCCCAGTAAAGGGAGTCACAGTTGGAAGCAAATCGAACTTATATTACAACAATAGATAGTTGAAAGAGCCAGTCGGGCCCGCCCTTCAGGTAAAAATCACACCTAAATTACGCTGTGAAGGAACCGAAGGCACAAGCCGGCCTGGGAGAAGAGACGGTTTTCTGCGATCTGTCAGGGGGGCAGAAGTGCGATTTCAAACATCTAGCTATTTTGGGGTCCACGGCTCTTGGGCTTAAATAAGACGGGCTTCGCTCTTCCCACCGGGTATGGCTGGCTGGATAAGTGACCGTTCAGAGTACAGAGTAACTCTAATGATAGCTACCAAGCTATTTGTTACTCGAAGGAGTACCAATATATATATATATATATATAATACATGCACAATGGCTTCCAATGTGCTAATCTTGTATTCAACTTAACTCTTCCATCACTGTACTCCACTGGAATTATCCACCACTTGGTCCTCCTTGTATATATGGTATTTATATCTACTTCCAACATGATCGGCCCGAAGCTTGCTCTGTCCTTGGCCATAGACCTTCTCCCGCGCCGTGAGCCCTTTTTCCACCTGAGAGGGATACACTCCACGACGCCTAAGCTCAGGAATCAGTAGATCAACCACATCCTCGAATGTGCCAGGGGTCGTCACGTAGCCAATGTTAAAGCCATCAAGGTCAGCCTCACTCATCCATCGCTCCATTGCATCTGCAACTGTGGATGGTGAGCCAACAATCAGAGGTCCGAGACCCCCCAAGGACACATGTTCAGCCACCAGACGCGGGGTCCAACGTGGGATATCAGCACTGTTCTCGGAAAGTGATGACAATGAACTTGTGACCTTGAATGATTCTCCCGAATCCGCTGTAGTGATTTCCTGATCTATTGGAAACTTGGACATGTCGATACCAGACCAGCCACTGAACAGAGCCAAGGCTCCCACTGTAGATGCATATTTCCGGGCCCGTTCATGTTTCTCACGGGCCTCCTCATCCGTTCTGCCAATTATGGGAGTAAAAGTGCTGAAGAATTTAAGAGATCGTGGATCACGACCGAGCTTGGCCGCCTGAGACCGGATATTGTCTATCTTGGGTCGGAGCACTTTTGGAGAGTGTGATGAAACAAATATAGCCTCTGCATGGGTTGCTGCAAAGGCAGACCCCGCGGGGGACGTTCCGGCCTGGAATAGGAATGGTGTGCGTTGCGGTGATGGGTCGACAATGAATCTGGACTCTAGGTGGTAGTATTTGCCGTGGTGGTTGATCTGGCGGACCTTTTCTGGCTTAACATAGCTATCTGTCTCTGGATCCGGTGAGAGGGCATCGTCTGCCCATGACCCCTCCCAAAGTCTGGTAACCCCATATTAGTCAAGTACGTGAGGCATAGGATCAACCCTTACTTGTACAACACATGGAGGTACTCATCCGCCTGGGCGTATCGTTCGTCATGCTCGATCCCCAGTGGAAACCCAAGGGCCTTAAATGCTGTCTTGTTCCATGAGGTGACGATATTCCACCCTATCCGACCATTGGTGAGATGGTCAAGCGTAGCAAATCTCTTCGCGACCACGAAGGGGGCTTCAAAAGATGTGGACAACGTTATGGCAAATGCAAGGTTCTTGGTCACAGCTGCCATGGCGGAAATCGGCTAGAAACTCTGTCAAAACCCTGTCCAACCCAGCAAGTAGTTGGTGGTGATCTGCTAGAACTTACTATCGTAGGGTCAGTCATGGGCCACTGGGCAGCTCTTCGAATTGCATTGTCCAGTTTGCCCTCGTACGTGTCATACCCCCCCAGCACATCAGCCAGGAATAGGGCGTTGAAGTTTCCTCTCTCTAGCAGCTTGGCAAGGTTGGTCCAATAATCAAGACCACGCTTTGTCGCCGACAGATCATCTGGATCCTATCAACAGGCTTAGCAGCTATCCGCAGTCAGCACGGGGTATGTCTGTTTACTCACCTTCCACTGCCCGGGGGACAGGTGCCCAACCGTGCACATGTCGAAGGCATTGAGCAGTATCTGCTTTCTCGGCAGGTCCACACTTTTGAGAGCGTTGCTCGACATTGTGAGTTGAGTCCGTCGTAAGAGGAGGCCAATCAATGAGAAACCCTTAAGTTAAATAAGTACTTGATTGACTCCAAGACAAACCAAAAGAGAGCAGGTTCGGAGCCATGGCTCAACCTATCAATAGCAAGGACGAATTACGCCAGAATTTCCACCTCGCTCGACATCGTCGGGTGGTTTAATGGATCCACCCGATCTCAAGGTGCCCAATAGAAAAAGAACCGATGAGTCTAGTCATATTCAACTTAGCAAGGTCGATGAGCGCTGTTGCATGCGGCGACCTCGGCGGCCAGGAAGCCTTGATCTTCATACCCTGCAGTTGTGTGTAATAGAAGTATTTACTCGTTGAATATTTTCCTAGTCTGATCCGGGTGGTATAGTCGGTGTACCTTTCTTGATTTTACTACGAGGCTCTACACTTGCTCACTACGGAGAACCCTTAATTAACGGGGGGCAATGAACAGATTACTATCAACAGCCTCAGCCTTCCTTGCTATGCCGGTATACCATATCGTATACCAATAAGATGCGAGACCGAAGACCGCCGACCAGAGTCACCTTGCTCAGTATAGTGCATTAAATGCCACTTGATCTGTCTTTGTCCTCAGTAAGAGAAGATAAAATGAATGTCACGAGTTTCCTAGTCGGCCTCAATGGCCTCATCCCTATCGTCGAGAAATCCCTCGCACTATGGCAGAGCATCTCCGAGGTAAACGAGTTTGGCAACGAGATGATGAGGCTCGTCGCAAAGCTGTCCATCGAATACCACTGCTTCCTGGCATAGGCGAAGCTACCACAACAGCAACCACCAGGTTCAACTCCACAGCCATCAGATTCACACAGCATCGGTGGCGGTCTTATCTTCGCAGACGACCTCAGCAAACAACTTCAACATACGATTGAAAGCGCGACGGCTCGCGTCGTGACCATCCTCGACGAAGTTGTTGATATCGCGAAAAAAAAAAAAATACAAGTTAAGGGAAGCTCTCCGTCAGAAAAACCAAGATCTATCGCTCTTGGGCTGAGTACCGTTCTCCCCATGGTGGGCGCGGCGCATAATCCGAATTTCACTAGTATGATTTCGAGGAATCGCGAATGGGGAAGGTTATTACAGGAGAAGACTTCACTGAGGCGGCGCTTCACATTTACAACCAGACCATGCCACTCTAGAGAAGAAATTGGATGAGCTATCATATTGAAAGGACATGGCAGGGTCGCTGCCTATACAGCCCTAGTTAGAGCTTCGTCAACTGCTCACTAAAGAATCACCCCGACACTCCTGTTGAATAGATTATGCACATGGACACATATTATCGCAGTGACGAAGCTTGTTAGATATAACTGCTGGAAAATGAGGTTAGGGCCGTAGGCCATTGACGTCAGTTATCTCCGCCACTGCCGAGCGCTCCAGCCCAGCCTAGCCGTAACTCCATGCTGTCGCTCGAGCACTGAAAGCATAAGAATCCCGCCCGCATGGGAATTTCGCGAAGATGAAGCCACACAAGGCTGGTCTCATGGATGGAACAAGTTGCAGCGCGAGCTTAGACACCGTCAGCCTTGAAACCACCATGGGTCTTTATTAGGAACGGCTTCGGCAGGCTGTAGGATGCGCCAACACACAACCCTAGGTAGAGCGCACAGACAGCTCTTCCCGCTCTCTGTCTACAATATTTTATCTCTCAACGGTTAGCGACGGGTGGCAGTGCCTCCAAATGTGTCTTGGATCTGGGAGTCGCGGGAAAATGTAAACATCAGAATGGAACACGCCGTATCAAAGATCAGTGGTGGCCCGGAAAAGTAGCTAGTTTTACCGTAGGTGATCTTGTCGAGACCTCGCCACGACGACCCGAGAATGACTCTAGTTTAGAGAGTCGGGGACAACCTTAGAACGAATTTGGGACACTAGACATCTCTTTAAAGGAATAGAACTTTCTTATAGCCAAATACGCCAGCGATTCCGCACTATCTTTCCTATGTTCATCATATCACACCTAACCTCACCTCACCTCCCATCTGTAGATAACATGGAACCCCTCAAATATCCCTATCCGCCCAGCTCTGTATAATACCCATAATTGACACCTCATAATCCTTGAAAATGACCTCTTCATCATCTCCCCGGACAAATGTATTCGGCTGCACAAAGAGCTTCCGCGGCTGTCGTTTTTGCATCACCTGTTCACGAACCTGCAGCCAGTACGCGTTGACATCGGTGAGAGCTTCGATCATGCCATGTGCGCTCTCAGCGTCGGCGGTGGAGGCGTAGATCTGGAGCTTGAGGAGGTCGCCTACGGCTGCACGACCCTCGGTGAGGATCTTCGTCTCGTCAACGTGAATCGTTAGGTCAGCGAAGGTGTGCGGGGAGTGCGTTAGGGTTATGACTGTTGAGTGGGCGAGGAGTTGGTTGAGGATTGCGAAGCGCGCCTGCGGGTGTGGGTGGATGGTTAGTGCATTGGTTGGGTACTGTCTTTGAGGCATGGTTTATTGGTATGTTTTGCTTGTATATATGGAGCCGGGCGCGTCGTCCTGCATTGTTCTCATGACAATGGATGTGTTGGGTGGGTAGGTAGGAGTCTAGGAAAGAGGGGGGTTATACCCTTTCATGGGCTTGGCCCCATTTCTAGTAGAGTGGTGAGCTGGGTACACTGTGGAGGGGTATCCATATGACTGCAGGCCTGCCTGGTTGGGAGTGTTTGCACCTCGAACCCCGTCGTGATCAGACTGAAGCATGTAGGGGGCTTGTCGCGGATGTTCTCAATAACCACGCGCGTCTTTTAGCCTTCGATATTGGATCGAGCAAGTCCAAGCGGCAGATGACCCTCAATTTTGTACGGCTTCTCTTCTTCATACAGGGGGAGGGCGGCGAGGTAGTTCACTTCGGATTCCATTATGAGGGGTGGGGCGACCAGAAGGACGGCCGTAGAGTATGCAAATGAGACGAAGTTGAGCCGAATATGGTAGCCTCGAGCTTCTGGGCCTACTTTATAAAAATCGGCAAGGGGCATCTCGGTCTACTCTGCTCTCTATTCGCTGCACACGCCAACATGAATGGACACAGCCTTGGGCAGATACTTCCGACCAATTTTGTCACTACGCGTTGCTAGGGTATACCTGGGTAGGTATATTGTGACATGGCGGGGGCTAATGCACCATCGCACCTTTCTGAGATAGGAATGGTGCTGGCGGTTGCAGGTGGCTATCAGGCTGATTGGGCCATGGAGGATATCCATTGTGAGAAAGCAAGTCAAGTGGCGGCTAAACCGTCAATATTCAGCTATACTGCAACGGTCAATCTAAAGCTTCCCATTCTGGCTCCCATCTGCCACGTCCAATTCGATGTTAGACTGAATGCAATGTTGCACCGAATCTCGTGTTCCACTGGCTGCTTCGTAGGCTACCGCTAATTTAAGCAGTTTGGCCTCACTGTTTCGACGCCCGATGAACATGACCCCAAACCTATCCTATGGTTAGCATCGATGCACAATATCGACGGATTTCTCCTTGGAATAGAATCCTAGAGGCACAAGGACTGCGGGATTCCCACCCATATCAGAAGGCGTGTCGCCGGATCCGGGGACCACCAGAGCATCGGCATTTGTAGCATCCAGAAGACGCTCTATTTCTCTGCCTAGGTGATCACGTTTAGCCAGCGAGACCCGAAACTCTTCGGACTCTTCTGTGTAGGGCGATGCATTTGCAGTCTCGAATACGTCAATCCCGTACTCATCCACCTTTGCTGCTGAATTCGACTTGTGGAAGTCGATCAGGTCTGTTAGCGTTCTTAAGTCACTCGGGTTTTCGGTGAGCTTCGCGAGAAATTTGTTCATGTCTTTTCGATATTAGCATGGACGGGAGATGAGATGAGATGGACAGCCATACTAATCTTTGCCAATGCGTGAAAAGAAAGGTCCAAAAGTGCTTCGTTCTCCTCGCGTGTTGACACGGTCCACTCCGGGAACGTAACCTCCTCTAGTACGGTAGCTCCGAGGCCTCGCAGGATCTGAAGCGACCTCTTATACTGCGCCACCATTCCTGGCGATAACGCCAGCAGTATCCTGGTACTGGTTGAGGACAAACATGCCGTCTCTGGAGATCATACCGGGAGTAGGCTTGATGCCGACCACCGCAGACTTTTGACTCGGCATAGTGATACTCCCCCATGTCTGCACCCTCAATCAGCAGATCTGACACATTCAAACTGGCTTCGGTTAGTCCCTTACCTCCATCCCCAGAGCTGCTGGGGCAAAGCCGACAGATACTGCGACCGCGCTGCCCGAGGATGAGCCCCCTGGGTCCTAGTTAGGATAGTAGGCGCCATGACACTGACCCCAGGAGGCAGACCAGCCATGCGGGGAGCGTGTAGTCCGCAGATTGCACCACTCGGTTAATGTGGTTGTGTCTAGCATTATCGCACCCGCATCTTTGAGCTTGGTGATTACCGTGGCCTCTTTCTCCATCTTGGTGCCGCGCAGTGCTACCGAGCCGACTGCAGATTTTATCAGCAACGTCGAACATTCAAGTGTAGATTACCCCGTATCGGTGTTACCCATGGGCTCATCGGTGAAAAAAGAGTCCTTGTACAAGATAGGCACTCCGTGGAGAGGGCGACAAGTCAAATCAGTGACATTCCTCCCGACAAAGCAGGATTGCACGCACCTTCTCACGCGCCCCTCGCGCCGCTCTCGATCTCTCTCAATCGCAATGTTGATTGTGTTGGGGTTTGTCTCCGCGGCTGCGTTAAGAATAGGGTTGATCTGACGGATACGAGCAAGGTATGTCTGCTTCCTTTGTCACTCCAATGGACTGGCGCAGGGGACCCCTTCTGGCTGATCCTCGCCCTCTAGTACGGCTCGCTAGCAATGACGCTCCTGTGTGTGACCAGTGCGTTCTACCTCATCATCCTGCTCTCGACCTTCGACCTGGAGACGGAGACGGCGACCCGCGGAGCCGGTGGCTGCGAGCTATTACTCCGGGTGATCCGTCACCGTTCCAGGAATAAGTCGCGGTGGTCTGTACTGTTTGTCCTGCAGTCGCCTGTGATGCTGCTGAGCTACTCGATCACGTCTTATTTAATAGGACTAGTTCTCTACATCATATCGCCCTTGTGGAGGGCGCAAGGCGAGAATGTGCATGTCTCAGTAAGCTAGTCTTCTTTCCCTGTCATGTGTTTTCTCTTCTCTGGTGCCCTAGCTTACGGCAACCTACTTATGTTCTTATTGTATTCATGGGGTATCTGGCCTTTGCAGCGGGGACGTACCTTTTTCTTTTGTTCATGATATACACAGAGTTCGCCTCGGTGAAGGCTTGAAGTTGGAATGCGGGTTGGTAGTAGGGTCTTTTCAGTATAGTTCTCCATCTTTTCCTTGTTTTTTCTTTTTTTTCTTTCGTGTATAGTCCTACTGCATGGGCGACTTTATTGTCTTCACTCCTCGCAGATATAACCGCAAAGCCTCTTCATATCATACCGAAGTCAAGAGAATAGCGTTCTGGCTTACAGCTAGACTAACTAGCTACTAATATAGCTACCTCTTTGCCAATATTGAGCGCTCAAGCCTGTCCAGCTTTATGGTAACTCTGTTCTGTCTCGCGAGCACTCAAGACATCAGCGTCAGCGTCGAGTCTTTAACTGTTCTAGAACAATAAAAATGATCCTCGCTACCATACGAACCCCGTAGTACAGAGCAAGTGCTCTGCAAGACTTCAGGAATGTCAAAATACGTGTCCAAGCAGAAGGAGTGGTCAAAGAGGTTTGAAATAATGTTCAGGACACTATCCGAAACGCAACCAAAAGCAACGTTTTTACTTTGGAGCAAATTGAGTATGACTTGAGCATTAGCCCGCCGCCTAAATTTGTTGCAAATACCAGCAATTCGACCCTTCTTCATTATGCCGTAGCACAGTGGCACCATGGTAACCTCCTGGCCCGCACTCTTGAATGTCAGCTACTAATGCCAGCTATAGCCGAGATCACCAGCAACCCAGTTAGATTCGCAGTCATACGTCTCCTCCTTCGTACATTCCCAGGCCGCAAATACCTTGACATGGTAAATGATCGTGGCTACAGCACTATACACTACGCAGCACTCCACTCAAACATCCATACCCTCGAAATTATTCATGACCACCTCCTCGCCACGAACCAAGTTTTCGATCCGAATTTTCCGGCCAACAACGGTCCCTCCGTCCTCCATGTTGTTGGTAAGCTCGAGGAATTTGTCAAAATGAAAGAAGAAGACGAACCAGCTCTTTTGCCATCCTTCGGAGAAAAACCGCCCAGACATTTGAGTTTCTCCGTGAGCACGGCGCATATTACGTCCACGAGAGGGAACCCGTGGCAGTATACAACATAGCTTGCATCAGGATATGTTATCACTGGGGTATCTGCGTCGCTTCCTAGAGATAATACAGGAACGTACCGGCTTTGCATGGGAAATCAATACAGAGGACAGCAATATTCCCCTTGAGCACGAGGGAACTAACAAAACTACGTTCGTTGTGGAATTCTGCTTGGTACGAGATTGGTTTATCCTAAAAGCGATGCAAATTCTCACCCAGGATTTAAAACCCCACTGTATGGAGCGTGAGCGGGTGAGTTTCAGAATGACACATGGAGACACAAAATGTACGTTTTGTTTTCTATTTCCATATATAAGGCCCATCCTATAAGCAGGACAGCTAATGATCGCTATGGCTAGTCCCCTGGACAAGACTAGAATATGAAGATACAATCCATGGGCACATTGTTCGGTGGAGGATACCCGGGAAGCTTTGGACAGAAGAAGAGGTGAATTTGCTGAAGAACAAGATCGTCGGTGCTTGGGCTGCTATATTTGCTGACTCCTATGTAGCGAGGCCTGGACAGGTTACTACTTCGTCTCTTGAATGAGAGTGAGGTTTATCATAGTTTCCAATAGTGGGCGGTCTACGAAGAATGCAGTTCCAAGATTCTCAACCCATCTCTGATCTGCACACTCTGACACTGTTTCACAGGGATGTCGCTCTTTTCTCATATCCCTCAGAAGATCACAATCCTCTACCCCGTCATAATAGACGGCCCCCGACTTTCGAGCGCCACGCACCTATATTCCAAGCGTTATCTCATTTGTCACCGATACTATTCCATCAGGAAACCGGTTTTTTTTTTTTCTTCCCTGAGCCCACACGCCTCCATTCGCAGAGAACACAAACTTACAGCAATCGAGAGAGAAAAGGGGCCAATACTCATTGAAATCATCGCACTGGCCTACAGACCACAGCTCCCTGCCAGATTTCGATTATGTCATTTGTAGCCACATTCGCGGAGCTTGGGGCACAAGGCGTCTTCATTAACGCTAGCGAGCATCTGAAGATACCTAAAAAGACATCCTCTAGGGTTGTCACTGCAGGAGTTAGGGCAGGTGAGAGCACAGTATGTTTTGTCATGGTCTCCTTTCCTTGTTTTTTTTTTCCGTCTACTCTGCGCTCACCCAGATGGCAATCCTCCTCACTCGCCCGGTATACATAATCCTCATCGTTAGTATGTCCTCCGATCCTCCCAGCTGTTTTAACCAGTCAAAGGGAGCCCGTTGAAAAACTCTTCCTCGCCCAGCCCCCGTCCACACCTAAAAACCTCATTTCTTTAAGTTCAGCTGAGCGTCCAACCCATCACATGTTACCCATCCGAAACTTTTTTCCGCACGTCGGGCCTCGAGGGCGAAGACATATCCGGCTCCGTGATTGGTTTGCCAAGCGCTATCTGGACCCTATTTTTGCCCTAAACTCGAATAGAGTGCTGAAGGAAGCAGAAGCGGCTGAAAAAACGAGCGCCAAGGGGCATTGACAAAGAGGGTTTGAGTCTCTCAGGGTCAGTATGGGGAGGCTATCCTGCTTGGCATCATTCGCGACCTCGTATTTGGGGTGTAGCGGTCTTGGAAGCCTATAGGGGTGATTAGGAATGGGAGGAGAGTTTTGGTTTGTTTTACACGAAGGGTACCAGGAGGGGCCTCTCCGGGATGTCGTTGAAGTTTATAACGAGCGTTGATGCCGTGATTTTGTTTCTGGTTGAGATTTATCCTTCAGACGCATCAGTCATACCATACTATCAAGTACGAAGCTCTTGGCAAGGTACAAGTCATTAATACATCCATGCATTTGCAATCATTAACAGTACCTACCCTTGGAAGCACACCAGACTAACTTTTCACCCTCCTACAGATTTTCTTGATAAAACCCCATGTCCAAAATGGCCTCCCCCGACGGCATCACCACGGCGGCGCCCGGAAAGAGCAAGGCCATCCTCTCCTTCGTGATCCTCGTCTTCCTCACAAACCTGGGTATACTCGCGCTGCTGGGTGTAATCGTCTCCCAGGCGTTCGTCGTCAACGACAAGCTACACAAGGGCGACGCCACGGTCATCGCGCATATTGCGGAGGATTATCTGCCTGTTTCGATTATGACCATGCCCTCGCCGGTTTATGTGCATGTTATGAATACGCCGACTGTGCGGGCGGATGTTCGTTGATTCTATCTTGAGCCGTGAGGGGGAAAAGGGGGTTGAAGGGATCATTGCGAATCGGGGACTCGGGAGAGGTGGGAAGCACCGCGGGGAGGAAAGAGATTATGAAGACGGAGGTCGGATGAGATGCTAGGGGATATTCGTATACTGTATTTCAAATCCAGTGAGCGTGTAGCTGAGATGATAAAAATGAAGGTTCTGTTCCTGTACTCGATCAGTTGGATGTACTATCAGTCTACATCGTATCTCATTGACATGACATAATTGGACCAGCTGATCCTCAGACGCCTATTCTACTTCCCTAGACCTCACACCTTCAAGGTTCACTGCACCTACTTTCATTTTCGTCAAAAGCACACTATCCAGCTCATCGCTCCTTCCTCCAGCTTGAGGCTGTGACCACAGAAAAGGAAGGCGCGGTTGCTCGCCGTTTTGAAACGGAACGGAAGGCACAATGGACACATCGCACCTGCCTCGCATAGTCACACCGTGCAAAGAAGGGGCGATAGCCGTAGCTCCAGGACCGGTGTATGGTTGGACCTGCCTCTAAGAGGCTATCACGTTCCAGGAAGGTACGATGGCCTGCATTCACCTTCACTACAAGTGAATACCTCTCCCAGGCCTTTCCCTTCTCCTTTCATTCAAGATCCGAGTCCGTATCATCTTCCACCTTTCGGTATAAATCCTCAATCCCACTCCCACTCAAAATCCCTCGTCCTCCTCACAAGCCACGGACAACATACCGCACAGAAACACGCGCAGAACCGCTCCTGAGCGAGCGGGAAGCGGCTGAGAATCCAGAGGAACAACCCCGTTGCCATTATTACGGCGAAGATACTGAGGCCGACGGCTAGACCGATCAGTTGCGCGCGGGTGAATTTCGGGGACTTCAACTTGGGTCTTTTAGGGCCGTCGGTTGTGTGGGAGGTTTGGCGTTTTGTGTGGACCGGAGGCTGCCTCGTGGCGGCTTCTTGGGGGCGTTGAGGGGGTTGAGGAGTGTTGATAGTTTGAGAGCGAGCAGAACACTAGTCAAAGTTAAACCAGGTAAGTAGTTTTCGCAGCTGGACTTGTCTCTGGTACTAGGGTTCAAACTTACCTCAGCATACAGGCAATTTTGTGGGACAATATGATCTTCAATGATATTCAAGACTGTGTTTAAAGTTGCCGGAGGAGCGAGTTGCAGGAGTGGATAGCACGCGACAAAAGACGCGAATATGAAGCACCCCATTAATGAAATAAACCAGCGCAGGAGCAGCATCTCTATCGTATCACCAGTCTATATCCTGTCATTCTTCCTTCACGGTTTCGCAAAAAAAATTGGGCATGCTCAATCTTAAGTTAGTTCAAGGCAAACAGACAAGAATAAGTTCACAGCCACAACCACATGCTGAAGCTGAAGAGGCTCCTGAAGAGGCGAAGCTCGGGATGTGGTTAGCGGAAAGTATATCCGGGGTTCGAGGCTCGCGTATTGGATATACTGGATGACTTGTGGCTGGATACGAGCGTGGGCGTCCATCCGATCCTCAAGAGTCATTTCCCAGACGGGAGATCCTGGCTTTGTAGAGCCAATCAGGTACTGTGGGAATTGAAAGGGGGGCGGAGTGGTGAAGGTATGGCAAAATTTTGGTAGGACTTGCATAGCTTTAAGGATAGGTTCGCCCCATGAATCAGAGCGTGGGTACGGTACAGAGAGGCGCGGGAGGGGATGTTTGTCCGAAGAATTGATTTCTAGATACAATACCTATCTAACGGCGCAGTCGTTATCGGTATGTTCTTGTCTCCGTCTCAATCGGCCGCACGAAGCAGCCAAGTACAGACAGTGCCGAACTCGATATTTACCACAACCAGGTATGTTTAAGGTTAGTACGTACAGGAGAGGGAGAAAGAGACAGGCCATCAAGGCGCCAACAACACCTACGCCAATCCAAAGCAACTTGAAGTACAGTGTACAGTGAAAAGAAACCCAGAATTGGTCAAAGCAGACGAAAGAACGGGAAGGCATTGTACACGTTGACGCAACAAGACGACTAGGAATCAACCACCGCAACGGCAGCGTCCGAGAAAGAGGCCTGGAGACGAGCTCGGCGGATTCTATTGTCGAATGCCTCTTGCTGGTAGAAGAACCGCATCTCAATGTGAGGGTAATCGAAACAGAAGCGGCGGAGACATTCCTCGAGAGGGTCGACATCCTTGTTGTGAGGGCTAGAGTCGCAGAGGTCGGCGGCGATAGCGGCGAGCATAGCCTGGCCCTGGGTTTTTGTTAGCTGTGTGGCTCTATAATAATAGATAACACAGTGAGGGTAGTGTGAGGGGGGACGCACTTGAAGATGAGTATGACGATGTTTCAGAATGACGTCTTCCACATCCCAGTTATCATTGTCCGAAGCCTGCTCAAGCAGCCATCTGGTATACGCCTGCCAGCTAAAGAACGGGCCATACTCATGCAAGATATCGAACATGGCTTCGGAGCCATACTTGGCGCAGGTCCCGAAGATAATCTCTGTCATCTTCAGATTACCAGCCATGATATTGCGCATACCCATCTCCAACACCACACGCACAGTCATACGGTTGTCGGCATGGATGGCATAGAGGATAGCGCCCATTCCGCGAGTGTGGACATCGAGGTCGCGGCAGAAGAGGCGAACGATCTGCCAATGGCCCATCCGGTCTGCCATCTCGAGCGCTGTGGAGCCGTAGCGGACGCGCGAGTAGGGCCTTGCGACCCCAATCTCGATGAGACAGGCGACTTGGGCGACGTCGTTGGCAAAGATGGAGGTCCACAAGATCTGGTCGAGGTCGAGGGGCTGGGGCTGGCCGTTGAGGTTCAACAGGGCCGGGTTGATGGTTTCGTCGATGGCGTCCATTGCCCTGATCATGTCGTCGTCGAGGAGGAATTCGTCGGTGTCACTTTCTGAGATGGTGGCGTCGTTGTCCTCCATGGACATTTTGCTTCCCAGTGTTAGCCTTGGCCTACAAAGGCTGGATGACCGGTGTTATATGTGAAAGAAGGGTAGGAAAGTTGCAACTTACTTTTGGTACCTCGAGGTCAGAGGAGCAAACAAAGGTGCAGGTGGAAATTGGACGGAACATGAGAACAGATTTATAGCTGTCCCATTTTCCTGTTTAACTGCTGTGAGTAAATTGTCTGAGACATGGTTACGCCGCCGAGACTGTTGTACAGGAAGGAAAATTCTCTTCTTGGGATAGTTGCTTTCCACTGCTTGAAAGACATGGGAGGGCACTTAGGGCCGGCAAGAGCAGTGATACAAAGCACTAGCACACAACTCTCCTCACCACACAAGTTCTCAAAGAAAGGCCTTCTATAGGAGAGAATAGGTATTTCATGCCTTTCTCCAGCATGCTGAAAATTTTTCATTTTCTGGCGACTAAGCAGTTGTGAGAGAACCTCCTGTGTGATGATGTCGTCCACAGTGGATAGTAGAGCAGGCTCCAAATCCAACAAAAGGCCACATATTCTGCTCAAGAAGGCCTGGTTTTCCTAGAGTCATGGGGTCTATAGGCGTTTTACTCATTATCAGGAGCACGCTGCGGGTTTTGGAGCTCAAGGCAGTCTTTGATCATCAGAAATAGGCACCTTGAGCGCCCATCTAGGCCACATGACATGGCCGGGTATTGGTTCAATAACTGATCCATCCAGTACACAGTAGCAGAGCTGTACCCGCTTAACGGTGTAAGGCCTTCGAGCGGAAACGTTGAGTAGAACAGCACTTCTATCCAGAATGACAACGGCATTCCTCATGCTGCTGCCGGAATCAAAGTACGGACCCATTCCCCTCTGATGCGTCCATTGGAGTATAGTATCTCATGTTTCACTATCCACACCATCAGCTTTGAATACATGTGGTGCTCGTACGATAGGATGACCACCTGTCCTGGTATTGACCGAAAATTCACAGTACACCCAGCATGGTGTAGAATCACGTGCCAGGGCCATCTATATAGATTGTGATTCGAACGATATTGTCTTTAAGGGTAAACATTCTTGACATGGGCATTTGGGAAACCCAGCGGTCAGTGACATGTTTAGGCATCGTGGAATTCGAAGCCCAAAGGGTATCCGCAACCGAAGGGGGCAGAAGAGGGGTTGCCGGGCCCTTCAGTGTGGGGGTTTCGAGGATATATAATGCGCAGAACATTAGGAAAGCACCGTTAAACCTCATTTGAGACCCGAGAACAAAAGTAGATCTGAAGCGTTCCAAGCCCAAAGTCTGCGAATTCAATTGTTGGTCACCAGTTAACTTCCGCAGACTGCCAACCCCCTGCGGTCCCGGTCTTGGACTTGCACACCCCCCAAGCGGGAGATTCTCCGCTCCTCCCTCCTAATTTTCCTATCATTCAGTCTTCCTCGCTCTACCATCTCTACCAGCGGTTAACCCTCGTTTGAACTAGCGATCTTGGATTATTTCCGTCAAATTCATAGCGCCCACCCGTTTGAGATCGGCGTGCCTGCACTTGGACCCCCTGGGTTCCGTTTGCTGCGCATGCTAGCGATTTCCCACATCCCTCGCTCAGCATCGCGTGCGAAGCTACAAAGACTCGCCCTCCCTACCCTCCTTTTATCCCTTTTCAATCCCTCGTCCTCGACCCGTACCGCGATTCCTCTCCTCTCCACTCTTCTATCACCGCGTTTCCCCTTCCCCGTCATGGACGGAACTACTCCCTCACCGACCCCCGGTCCCGCGCCCAAAGCTTCCAACTCCCCACCTCCGTCCACAGCAGGCACAAAACGAAAGCGAGGCGCCGCTGGAAAATATTATGCTGTCAAAAGTGGATATCAACCGGGTATCTACTACGAGTGGAAGGAATGTCTGGCGCAGGTGACTGGGTTCAAAGGCGCTGTGTGTGAGTTACTCGTGACTTCTTCACACTCCCCCGCCTCGGCTTTCAATCCTCGGGCTAAGCTAATAAATTATTTTCGATCGCTAGTCCAAGCATTCCCGACCATTGAAGAAGCGAATGCATTCCTGACCGGCGCGCAAATACAGTCCCCGCGGGGCGCGTCCCCCCACAGATCGGAGGCGACGCGATTCTACGCAATCCAGCGCGGACACAAGCCAGGCGTCTATACCAACTGGGCCAATGCGCAAGAACAGATTAGGGGATTCCAGCGACCGCGGTATAAGAAGTTTGCTACGAGGGAGGAGGCGGAGGATTTTGTGAAACTTGGCGGTGAGCAGACAAAACTTGCGGGGGCCCCGGGAATGACGAGCGAAGCCCCGAAGGACGGCCAGGGAGCTCCCCTTGAACCGGGCGCAGGTCCACTGCCCCCCGGAGCTGAAGACGGATTCGATCCGAATGTTCTTCTCGATCCGAAGACGGGTAAGGTTGTCTACAAGACCAATGGAGAGAAAGCTACGACCAAGACGCAGCCCAAGGCACCGCCTGGTATGCTGCGTATCTACACTGATGGAAGCTCGTTGAAGAATGGGAGGGTTCATGCTGCCGCCGGTGTTGGCGTCTACTTCGGACCTAATGACACAAGGTTCGTCTCACCTTGAGAGCTAGCCTGTTGTGCTTGTACTGACGTACCCTTGTCCCTAAGCAGAAACGTTTCAGAGCCTCTCCAAGGCAACCGACAGACTAATCAGCGCGCCGAACTCACTGCTATCCTACGCGGCCTCGACATTGCCCCCCGACATAGAGATGTGACGATCGTCACGGACAGCCAGTACGCAATCAACTGTGTTACCGTGTGGTTCCAAAAGTGGCGGCGTAATGAGTGGATGACATCGGATAAGAAGCCCGTGGAAAACAAGGATCTCGTGGAGTCGATTCTCAGCAAGATTGAGGAGCGAAATGAACTTAAGGTCAAGACACTGTTTGAATGGGTAAAGGGACACAACTCGGATCCTGGAAACGAGGCGGCGGACCGTCTAGCAGTGAACGGGGCGCAGCGGGGAGTAACTGCAAAGATGTATGGTGACCGAGCTAGCAATGTTCCAGAGGAGGATTCGGATCTCTAGGACAAGGGCTGGGGCATGGGTGGCTGTATCTTTTTTGTGTACTGTTTATCTCTCTTGTCTATCTCTTTATCTTGGCGACACAGGCGGAGATCATGGGATGTGAATGTGATATCATGTGAGATTTAAATTGACACACCCGGGAATAGACCATTTGAAGCAAGCTATCCAGTATTCAGTATGCAGAATGCTCCTTGAAGCTATCAATAATTCCGAACGATAAGCCGCGATAAGCCAGGATTGCGGGGATACTGGCTATCCCCGATTGGGCCACCCGCCAGTTGGCTCAGGCCCAAACCCCCGATATCCGACTTTGCAATCAATCTTTCCCCCACCATCACCAGCCTTGCGATTGTTGATAGCGTTCATCGTCAGTAACTGCATCGTGCTCAAGATCTCAATGAGCCAAGTTCTGTCCATAGATTACCCCATCCTCACCCTTCGTACTATGATTGAATAACACGCAGTGGAACCATCCTGAGCCTGTTATCGCAGTAATATCGCCATAATAGTGAGTCTTTACGGTCGGAAACGGAAGATATCGATCAATTAACAGCTGTATCCAGCATCAGGAGTATATCTAAAGAGTCTACCTGTGGGGTTGTGCCAAGTCTGCCCAGAAGCTGGTGCAGCCATGCCGACTCTCTCTCTCATCAACTTCAACATTGTCTGTGCGACGCTGGGAGGTTTCATCTCCCTGTTCGGGCTGGTCTCGTACCTCTTTAAGGAGCGATTCTACCTGTCGGAAGCACGTTCGTACACACACCACCCCCCTTGCATATCAAAAGCGGTGATACTAACCAATTCCCTCTAGTAATCTCATTGCTCGCCGGCGTTGCATTCTCCCCGCACGCCGCAAACTTCATCCGACCGCAAGAATACGCGCTCGGAGCAGACGAGAACCTCGAGCAGATCACTCTCTGTTTCACGCGACTGGTCCTAGGAGTGCAGCTCGTCCTCGCAGGCGTCCAGCTTCCGAAACGCTACCTGCAGATCGAATGGCGGAGCCTGTCACTCCTCCTGGGGCCTGGAATGGCTGCCATGTGGATGTGCAGCGCGTTAGTGATCTGGGCGCTCGTGCCAAACTTCTCATTCCTGCATGCGCTTATCGTGGGTGCTTGTGTCACCCCGACTGACCCTGTGCTGTCGAATTCGATTGTCAAGGGCAAGTTCGCCGATAAGAACGTGCCGCGACCCTTGCAGCGCATTATCATTGCGGAGTCGGGTGCGAATGATGGGCTAGGGTATCCGTTTCTTTTCTTTGCGATCTACTTGCTTCAGTATACGGGGATGGGTGGGGAGGGGTTTAGTGGCGGGGCCGGCAAGGCTATGGGGCTTTGGTTTTATGAGACCTGGGCTTATACGATTCTGCTGAGCGTTGGGTATGGGGTTACAGTTGGATGGCTTTCGAGAGAGCTCCTTCACTGGGCGGAGGAGAAGCACTATGTTGACCGGGAGAGTTTCCTCGTCTTTGCTATTGCTCTTGCGGTATGTTACAATACACCCATCCATATCGATTGAACAACACTAACCTGTACAGCTCTTTATCGTGGGAACCTGTGGCTTGATTGGAACGGACGATCTTCTCGCCTGCTTCGTTGCAGGAAACGTCTTCACCCAAGAGTACCTCCCCTTCGCTCTCTAGCATAAACATCCCTCTAACATTTGTACAGCGACTGGTTCCGCCTCGAGACAATGGACGACTCCCTCCAACCCACAATCGACATGCTCCTCAATCTGGCAGTCTTCATGTGGTTCGGGGCCGTCTGCCCTTGGCATCTGTTTCTCGAGAACAACGTCATCCCTCTCTATCGCCTCGTCTTCCTAGGCATATTAATCCTGCTCGTCCGCCGGATCCCAATAATCTTCGCAATGCACAAGTACATCGACCAAATTGAGGATCTCTTTCAGACTGCCTTCGTCGGCTTCTTTGGGCCTATCGGTGTTGGTGCTGTCTTCTACCTCTCCGTTTGCCGCGAGTATCTCCTGAAGATTGCAGTTGACGGCGAGATCCGCGAAGACGCCAAGCGCGTCAGAGATGCGGTCGAGGTGATTGTCTGGTTCCTCGTGATCTGTAGTATTGTTCGTCCTCCTTCCCTTAATCTCTCCTTTCCTTCCTTCGTATATTGAAGATAACTAACAAACATAAAGGTTGTCCATGGCCTCTCTATCCCCTTTGCAAAAGCCGGCTACCACCTCCCCAGGACAATCTCCGCCGCAATAAGCACCAGTACAGCCGTGGAGCCGGACCCAATTCCGCTCGCAAGTAACCCGCACACGCACAGCACAGCCACGCACGATACAGCTGATTCCGCGGGAACGAACCATCGCGCCCGGAAGAGGGAACAGCCGCGGAATGTATCCCCGCGACGGGAGAGGGAGAGGCCCGCTCCGCATGCGACGGTGTTCCAGATTGGGCGTAGTGTTATTCCGACTAGGAGTCTAGGGGATGCAGAGGGAGGGATTGGGGCAGCAGGTGAGGGAGAGCCGGCGAGGCCGGTTAACTTAGTTGTTAGGGATAAGGATGTGGAGGGGAGGGCTTAGGCGGAAGGGGTTGAGAGAAGGCGAGCGGGGGAAGCACGCTTGAGATAGGAAAGGTGGGATAGGGAAGGGATCGGATTAGATTGGAGAGATAGATCCAGCATTGGAGATGTGATATACCGAGAGAGGGCATAAAGGGAGGTCGATGTGCGTGGCCGTGGCTGTAAACAGAGAAGGCGCTCTAGGGCTAGGACCGCAGTGATTAGATAGACCCGGGGCAGCGTCTACAATTCTGTCCGCTGAAATAGCAGAGCCTAACAAGACAAGATACAAACGATCTGATGACTTTGAGAAATGAGCATTGCACGTGACACTCATCGTAACGACAAGAATCTCTAAAAGACTCCATTCCCCAGCTTGTTACACCCCCCCGTATCTCATATCTTATAGCTCCAAACATGACGTTTCATAGTCACTCAATGGGTGCCAACCCTACAATCTCCTTCCTAAGCTTTGGCCTTGTAGTCCTCGACGAAATCCGCTTTCCCACTCAGAAGCCGTTAACCAATATTCTCGGTGGATCAGGCGCATACGGTTCGTTCTTGCCCTTGGTATCTGTATCTATAGTTGGTACAGATATAAACGACACTGCCGATACTCATTTACACTAGCTACACTCGGCGCTCGCCTCTTCCTTCCGCCACCCTCCAGCAGTACCATAGGCTGGATGCTCCATGTTGGGAACGATTTTCCAGAACATATACAGGAGATGCTGGTAAAGTGGGATGTGACTCTGTACACAGAGACCGAAGACGAGAAGCCGGCCACGAGAGGTCTGCTGGAGTATTCGGATACGACGTTTGGGCGTACGTCTCCCCTTAATTCCTCGTCCTTTGGCTGTCTATCTATCAAATAGCAGGCAGGGAGACCGGGACTTCAAGTGAGCAATCGATAGAATGCAAAGATAAATAGCTAACATTACAATCCCAGCAAAAACATTCAAATACACAACAACCCCACTGCACGTGTCAATCGACAGCCTGGAAAACAGTTTCCTCCTGACATCCAGAGCGTTCCATTTCCTCGAGAGTCCTCAGAATATCACAGAGCGGGTGGCGGAGCTTCTAGCGCGCAGAGCGAAATTCAGGACTTCCGACTCGCGAGAGCAAGAAGCACCACTGATTATCTGGGAGCCGGCACCTCTCGCTTGCAAAGCAGAGAACCTAGCGGATTGCTTGCGGGCTATACAAGACGGCATCGTTGACGTCTTCTCGCCGAATCACATCGAACTTGCTAAGATATTTGGGGAGGAGCCTACATCTGATAGAGAGAAGATCGAGGCTCTCGCATTGAGGATCCTCGGTAGTAGTGCTAGTCGCAAAAATTCTGATGCCGATGCTACCTCTAATCAGAGTGGAAAGAGAGCGAAACCACTCACGCTCGTCGTCCGCGCCGGCGAGATCGGTTGTCTAATCTGTACACATCCTACGAAGCCAACATGGCTACCGCCGTTCTACAAGCCAGGCCCGGGTGGAGAATATAACCCTAGAGTTGTCGACCCGACAGGGGCGGGCAACGCGTTTCTGGGTGGGTATGCGGTTGGCTACCTCGATACGGGGGGTTGTCCCCTTGAGGCGGCATGCTATGGAACTGTGGCGGCGTCGTTTGCTTTGGAGCAGGTTGGTATGCCGCTTTTGGAGATGAGTGTGTGTTTATCTGAGGAAGGTGAGTGGTGGAATGGGGATAGTGTGCTGAGGAGGCTGGGGGAGTATAGGCGGGGTGTTTCTGGCATGCTTGGGGATACAACTAATGGAATTTGATTAAAAATTTGTAATATATTTCCTGAAGCAAGCTTTTGACCTCACATGTCCGGCTATCCATATAACATCATCCCTCAGTTCCCTCTCTTCTCCTCTACTTCACTTTTCTCCTATGTATGGAGAAGATAATCACCTCACCAACCAACCCCAAAGCATATGACACCTCATCCAATCTCACGCCTGTCCTCATTAATATAAGCAATGGAAAAGAGAAAAAGATAGTGCAGGATGGAAACCAGTCAGATAGCAGAATAGGGGATACGCGCCGAGCTCTTCTCCTAGACCTTCACCGGCCAACGCACTCGTATGTCCACAACAGCAGCCGCCACGCTCTCGATAACACGCACACATCTATCGAAAAGGAAATTCATGCAGTCGTTATATTCCCGTCCCACACACGGAGCAAGAAAGGAAGCATCCGGAGTGAGATAAACCAAAGGGCTATGCGAGGAAAATCGGGGTATATATCAGAGCGGCATTCCACCAGATACAGCTTCGAAACATAATGCGAAAATCAAAGGGGGGGAAGGGAAGTCAAAGGGGTAGATGATAAAAGGGGTCAAATAAGTAGCATATGCTACCTTGAGGGGCAAATCGTAAGAAGACATGGGAAGGTAGTATAAAGCGGTCAAATGGTAGCCAGCAGACGGGGAAGTCGCGATAAATGCGAAGTGGTAAGTGGGAGGGAAAGCAATGATCTTCATGGCTAGATTATCAGGGAGATCAAGTAGGCCATGGTAATACAGTTGCCGAGTAGATGAGTCGCGCGTCATGTAGCGTAACTCGAGGTGATTGATTAAAGTAGATTGTTGAGTGTTGCAGAGTATGGAGCGGTTCGCGGGTGTCGAGTAGACTCGTATGTTTCTAGTTCCGAGCGTTGTATCCCATAGTGGAAACGGGTTGCTCTGGTCTGTCGAATATAGAGATCATGGAATACGCTGATAGAACAATAGGTATGCCACCTTATTGTCGCGTGTTCCGTAGCGTCCGAGTGGGGTGCGGACGCCAGAGGACGCTCCAGACTGCGTCGGAGTGCCGTTGACAGCAGAAATTGACTTCTTGCTGGAGTGACCGCCAGAGCTGCCGTTGACCTGGCTCCATCCCCGCTCATCGTCGGATTGGTCGTTTTCAATGTGATCGTAGATATTGGTTGGATCTTTGTCGCGCTTATGCTGTTCCAGTGCCGCTGCCAGCACCTTGGGATCCTCCCTACTGCCGGCCTCCGCAACTTCCTCGCTCTTGATGCGACGAATCATCGTGTCATCAAGGCGAATCCACTCACGTCCTTCTTGACGACGAACATCCACGGTATAATGGCCGCCGCTGGCATTCTTGCCGTGGTGGTAGATGACTCCAATGAGGCGGTATTTTGGCAGCCCGCCTTGAGCCATCATAATGTTACGTCGGTGAGGCGGGAATACCTCGCGAGGAATCTCTAGATCAAGGGGATATCCGATCTTCTTCCAGATCTTCTGCGTTCCGTGGGTGACGCTATCATATTGGAAGCGCTTTAGATGGAGAATAAGGACTGGGGGTAGGTTCTCAATGAAAACTTGCTTCGTGGCGGTTACGTTGGGGCCGCGGGTAGAGTTGAAGTCTCCTTGTATACTTTCCGGCTTGGTCAAGCCTTTCAGGGCGTCCACAATATCATGAACATCAGGCGAGCCGATGTCAAGTTGAAGTGGCTGGTAAGGTTCAAGTGTAACGGACGCTTTATTACCGGGCACGCGGAACTCGGAGCGAATCTTACCTCCGAAGATTCTGGTAATGGGAGACTCCGAGGCGATGTGGCCGGATGATCGCGTAACGGCCGACTTTTGTTTGTGGCCAACTTCCATCCAGCCATCGGCGCCCTCGCCGTTGGTGGATGCAGAGGCATCCGCCTCGGATGTTGGTGTGGAGGGGCTAGCAAAGTCTTTTGCAGCACGAGCGCACTCCTCGTGCATCTCCTCCAGCAGGAAACCGAGAAATTCTTGGGCATCCTGCTGATGACCCCTGCGCATGTCCCTGAAGCGTGGAAGTTGGCGAATCACATGGTACACAAACTCCGGGATAAAAGCTTCCCCGTATTCCTCAAGTTCATTGGGCTTGAGTCTCATCCGCAACTGATCTTCGTCGTGGGCAGCGTCGATGATACGGAATTCTTTCATAAACATAATAAGCGCATCGATCATTGGAAAGTCGCTCTGGACGCTGTGGGACGCTCGCTTTCCGATGTGATCCAGGAATTGGTAGAAAGGGACACAGGAAACTAGGATCTGAAGAACCGAGTTCATATAGCACATATTACCGGTGTTAACGAGACCTCTAGGTTCAAGGAAAGCCACTTTGTCGCTATATTGAGAGACATCATCTCCTAGATTCTGAATGACATCAGCAACAGACTGGTTTCGGTGTCTGACGGCGCCGTTCACCACTTCCGATGAGCTGGTTGCAGCATGGGCAAGAGATTTGTTTCGGACCAGATCGGCCCAGGACTTTGGCGCCGCAGGCTTGACAGACCCCTCTTGCTTTGCCTCAGGAGGCTCGTTCGGTTGTGCAGCCGCCTCGAACGATGTATGATTAGTCGTGTCGGTGGCGGCGGTGGTACCGTTAGCGTCATCTTTAGTAGTATTCTTGCGCGGAGTGGGAGGGCTGGGAATAACCGGAACCACTGGCACGACAGGAACAGCTGATTTCCCTTTTGGCTGTGACTGAGGGCGGGCCGAAGAACTTTGCACAGCCGACGAAGGTGTCGTGGGCTGTGTGGAGTCAGCAATAGAGGGAGCGGCGGACAAGGTCGGGGTCTGGGGTTCGGAGGGTGTCTGTGCGGTGCTTTCCTGGGGATGATCATTCAAGATTCCGTTCTTTTGAACTCGTTGGCCGTCCTTTACAGGGAGTTCAACGGCAAGAGATGAAGTTTGCAGATTCCGGTTGTTTCGTCGGCCATGCGGAGCTCTGGCTGGGAAGGGTTCTTCCGGGACAGACAGCCATGGAACCTGTACAGACCATTAAAAATCGAACAATAAAGCATAGGCATACTAGAAGTGAACTCACTGGAGCGCAGAATGGCTTGTTAGGAGGTGGAGCGGGCTGAACTAGGACCGTAGCAGGAGACGAGGACAAAGCTGGGCTAGGGGTAGAATGCACTGGAAGAACTGCCGGGGAGTGCGGCTGCGGCGGAATCGGTGGAGGAGCTGAAACAACAGAGGGGGACATCGGATTTTGAAAGGGAGTTGATGTCCTTGGGTGTAAGGGAAGCGATTGAGGTGGCATGTGGGCCGGAGTCATCAGAGGTTGGGCAGGCGGGTAGGACGAGATGAAGGCCGGCGCATACGGGTTGAAATGTGGGCGGGGAGGCATTTGCATTGGAGGGTATGGCGCATACCATTGGGGGTATTGTTGCGGGGTGTAGGCAGCGGGAGGAGGGTGGCCGTTCATCTGGGGCGGATAACCCAGATATGCGGGAGGCGACCGCATGGTGGGAGGTCCGCTCCCGTAGGGGATGTCTTGCTGGCGCCGGGGAGTAGGCATGGGTGGCTGCCCATGGGGCATTGCGGGCAGGTGATGGTTCATCATGTCCAGGCACGTAAAAGGTCCGCCTTGACTATTTCAGCCGCGCGTTGCCTCGATGGGAGCCATACGAGGTCCTGAGAGATATTCGAGAGGGGTCGTTGTGCCCTCTTAGGCGTCCATCGTCCCTTTAGGGCCGGTAGATCGATATATATGTGGAGTTATGGAATGGGCAAACGCTCGACAGTGATTGAGGCAGGTCGGGTCTGCGGAGGGGAGAGGTCGTGTGTTAGCCTACGCGGCGGAATGGAAGCATGAAAGGGAGGCGAAGAGGCGAGCCAGAAGTGAAAGAGAAAAGAGACGATGCTTACCTAAATCAAAGGGATTGTGAGGTGTGGATGAAGAGGGGAAGAATAGCGCGTGAGGGCGAGAGCGGTGGTGAGGGAGAGGACCACTTGCGGGCAGCGGCAGCAACGACGAGACGAGTTTCCCCAACCTGGGTTGAAATGATGTTTTTTTCGGTCTTCGGCGGGCGGCACGTGTGGCCTGAGGCTCGCATCCGCCAAGCCCTTCCATGACATACTCGCAATGCTCGCCCCTCTCCCGCTTTTCTCCCTTCTTCTACCTGCGAGCCGGGAGGAGGATCAGGTTTCTGGTGCTTCTCCTCTCCAGTGTTGCCGGCGGGTCTTGGTCCGGCCAGCTCTTATTGTGTATTGCCTTATGAACTGAGAAACGCATTCTTTCCCTGCATTGTACACGTTCCGACCCGCAAACACCCCCCTCGAGTCTTACCGATTTGGCCCCTCCTATCGATCGCGTCCCCTCTCTTGACATAGCAAGACGGACCCTGTATTTCTTTTTTGCCTGCCAAGCAATGTCGTCCAATGCTGGTCTGCCTCCTACCTCTTCCAAGGCGGTAAATATCCCGAACAAGTCACTATCTTCGACCTTTCACTCAGCGCCGGTAATCGACGGCAGCACCAGACGCGTAGGAGGATCTGGTAGTGTTGGCGCGGGATTGGTGTCGAGGAACTCAAGCTCTCCTCGGAACAATCAGGCTTTGAAGAGCCAACATAAACGGCAAAGGCGGCCCCGGTTGTTGGATGATGATATCGATAACTCTGTGGGTACCCTGGAGACTCCCTTTCTGGCGTCGCTGATTGTCCATATAGGCCATCATGAGATCGACAACCAGTCGCAAGGGACAGACGTCCATAACCCATTTGATGAATTTTTCCCTTCCTCCGCGACCCGAGTACCATCCTCCGCCGCGCAACACACGGCGGTATAATTCTTGGGGACTTGGTTCTGGTTACCACGCTATGGACAAGGTCCGTTACGTACATGCTAATTATCGTTTCATTGTGACTCCGAACCGAGCCTACCATGCTCAAGCGGCCAACGCCGATGTCCACTTGGACTGGGACTCGGTTCTTCAGATTCTTGTTTCTGCGCAAACTCAAGCGTCCAGCTGCCCCATCTGTTTGTCCACTCCAGTCGCACCTCGGATGGCTCGATGTGGACATATATTCTGCCTGCCATGTTTGATCCGTTATATGCACTCGACGGATGATGAAGCTCCGTTGCCCGAGAAGAGGGCACGCTGCAAGAAGTGTCCCATTTGTTATGACAACATTTTCATATCTGAAACTCGTCCAGTGAGATGGTTCAGTGGCCAGGAAGGTATTCTGCCTTTCGAAGGCGGTGATGTTGTGCTGAGATTGGTCAGGAGAGTTCCCCGCAGCACTCTCGCTCTGCCTAGAGACGGCGCCGAAAGTCTCGGTCCTGAAGAAGATATCCCTTGGTACCATGCCGCAGAGGTTGCCGATTATGCTCGGATTATGAAAGGAGGAGAGGACTACATGAATTCCTCGTATGACCTAGAGATATCCGAACTACGCAGGCAGGAGCAGGAAGACGAAGTCTTGTTTGGAGATGACACCACGTGGACCCGAAAAGCGGTAGCCGACATCAATGAATCCAGACAGAAGATTCAGGGAATTGGAAACCCGCCTGAGCTTTTCCCACAGTCCGCTTCCAGCCGACATGAAAGGGAGCCAATTGCACTTCAAGGGCCTCCGGAAGAGGTTGCACTTATGTATGCAACACAGCATGCCACTAAGTCAGGGAAATCATCACCTCCTTCCACATCCGACTTCCAAACGGAGCTTGAACAAACCACAGAGGCTGTTAACCATATCGACTTAACACCGAATGGACCAAATTCGCAACAGAAGCAGCACGGCCAGGGTCGAGATCGGAAGAAAGGGAGTAACGCCCCTCATCCTTTAGACCAGCCGTACTATTTCTACCAGGCCTTACCACATTATTATCTCTCCCCACTTGACATTCGCATCCTCAAGGCCGCCTTTGGCGACTACGCTTTATTCCCTGCGACAATCCTACCACGCGTTGAACACATATCCACCGGTCACATCGTCGATGACGAGCTGCGCAAGCGAGTCAAATACCTCGGTCATCTTCCTCAAGGCTGCGAGGTCAGCTTCCTCGAGTGCGACTGGCGAGACGTCGTGACGCCTGATATTCTAGAGCAATTCGGCACCGAAATAGAGAAAAGGCGGAAGCGAAATAGGGAGAAGGAAGCGCGTGAGGAGAAGAGCCGCATCCGAGCTGAAAAGGAGGAGCACGAAAAGGGTTGGGCAGCAGCTCGCCGAAAGGGCCCTTCGATTAGTGCGGACGACCCTCCATTCTCCGACCGTGACTTCCTCCCATTGGCGAGTGGCTCCCCAACGATTGATCCCTCGAGTATCGACTTCGAAACCTCCTCATCTCCTCCACAGAGGCCTTCGCACTTCAGCGCCTTGGCTAGCCCTTCAACGAGCCCCCCTGGTTCACGTACCGTCTGGGGGACTGCCGCCGTAGCTCCCTCTTCACAACCCCATCAGGAGTACTTCAGACCTACTCCCCACGATGGCTGGCGAGAAGGGTGGGAAGACGAGCTACTAGCCCAGCAAGAAAACCAGTTGATTGCTCAAACAGCGATTGAAGCTGATAACGCCTCCAGCGCAAAGAAGAAAGGGAAAAAGAAGAGTAAGATCACACTCATGTCAACGAATATTCAACGAGGGGCCTAACCCCTCCCCCCTCTCTTTACAATTCATGCCAGCCGTCTGTCTATACCACCTGAAGAGGGTTTCGAAGCGCGAGTGCAATTTCATCGGTGTATCTGGGAGTAGACTGGACCGGAGTCGAATGGTTAAATATGCTTTTCATTTAATAAACTATATATGGCATGCTCAAGATAAATATGAACTACTCGATATGTACATAGAAGACGACTATCTCTGTACACACCTACGAAGTATGCATTGAAGAATCAAGAATCGGGATTGATTAACGTCAGTGGAGCAGTTCCGAGAGGCGCTGATTTGTTGGCCCCTGAAAAGTGCAAGATCGTCAAGCTAAAAACTTCCCCAGCTTTATTTTGTTGTCCTTTCGCCAAAACATTCCCTCTCCCTTTTTCCTCTTTTCTTGCTCCAATTTCGCTTTCCTTCTTTACTTTTTGATCCCTAAGGGTAGTATTCTGTCAAAAAAACATATGCCTAGGGTATCATGACAGTCACTCGCTCCCAGACGGGGAAAACCCCCAAGTAAGTCACCTGCTCGGTTGGGAAGGGGATGGCGCTCTTGCGACAATTCCTGTCCTTGGCTGAGCTTGATCTTTCACCACTAAAATTCTACGTTTCTCATTCAATTGCTTACAAAACTCGCCTCTACCAGGAAAATGGATCGTCCCGGTTACGTTGAGACCCCTGGTCGTCGCGTAACTCGCAGCAGCGTCGCACCCTCCGAAGAGCCATCAGATTCCGCGACCGAGAGCAGAGGACGGACAAGGTCGACGACTCGAAGGCGCTCCACACGGGTGAAATCTGAGGAGGTGTCTGATGATGAATTGAAGCCGGCTGTAACCAATGGCCACACCAACGGGCATACCAACGGACATGGCAATGGACACGCGGTCAAGAATGAACGGGTTATCGACGGTTGGGTGGAAGGAAAGGACCCCAAGATCGACTACAGTGGGCACTATGAATTCGGAGGCTCCTTTGGTGTTCTCTCTATGATGATCGGTTTCCCGCTCCTGATGTACTACATGTGGATCGGTGCGACGTACTACGACGGCAAGTTCCCTCGCCCGTCAGAAGAGCAGACCACGTCAGAATTCTTCGCGCACATGGGTCACCTGGTATACGAGGGCGCGTTCCCCACGCTCAAGGCATGGACCATGTACTGGGTTTTCTTCATCTTTGAGGGCGCCTGCTACCTGCTTCTTCCTGGTATAACCGTCATGGGCCGCCCTTTGCCTCACCTTGGAGGAAAGCAGCTACCATACTACTGCTCGGCCCTCTGGTCTTTTTGGACTACCCTTACCCTGGCATGTGTGCTTCACTTCACCGGTCTTTTCAAGCTATACACGATTATTGACGAATTTGGATCTCTGATGAGCGTTGCCATTTTGTCTGGATTCTTGGTGGCATTCATCGCCTACTTCTCTGCCCTGGCCCGTGGTGCGGAACACCGTATGACCGGCTACCCGATTTACGACTTCTTCATGGGTGCGGAACTCAACCCACGTATGTTTAGCCTTCTGGACTTTAAGATGTTCTTCGAAGTCCGCCTGCCTTGGTACATCCTCCTACTTGTGACCCTGGGAACGGCAGCCAGGCAGTACGAGGTGTACGGATACGTGTCTGGAGAGGTTGGTTTCCTGCTCATGGCTCACTTCCTATACGCCAATGCCTGCTCCAAGGGCGAAGAGTGCATCGTTTCCACATGGTAAGTTGTTCTACACCGAAAGCCGAATCGAGCTTACAAGACTAGGGATATGTACTACGAGAAATGGGGCTTCATGCTGATTTTCTGGAACCTGGCTGGTGTCCCATTGAGCTACTGCCACTGCACGATCTACCTTGCCAACCACAACCCTGCTACCTACCACTGGAACACCTACGTCCTTGGGTTCCTCTATTTCGCTTACCTCTTCGTTTACTGGGTCTGGGACACCACAAACAGCCAAAAGAACCGCTACCGCCAGCAGGAGCGCGGCACACGAGTATTCCGCAAGGCCTTCCCCCAACTGCCGTGGCAAACCCTGAAGGACCCCAAGACAATCACCGCCGCTGATGGCTCCAAGATTCTGGTTGACGGCTGGTGTAAGTGCTACAAAATGCGCCAGTGAACTGTGTCGCGTACTAATTCCTTCACAGATGGCAAGGCTCGCAAGATCCATTATACCTGTGACCTCTACTTCGCCCTGAACTGGGGTCTGATCACCGGCTTCAACAGCCCCTTCCCGTGGTTCTACCCCGTCTTCTTCGCTTGTATGATCTCGCACCGAGCTCTCCGCGATATCCAGCGTTGCCGCAACAAGTACGGCGAGGCATGGACCGAGTACGAGAAGCGCGTTCCGTACCTCTTCATTCCTGTGAGCATCATTTGAGCCTCCCACTGACCATCTACTGACGTATCTCTTAGTACTTGTTTTAAATCAGGAATGAACCCCTCGTTGTCTATCGTATCTGGGCAAATTGGACTCCACTCGGTCAAGACAGCCCCCCCAACTCTTCTAGTAGAGTGCAGCCTCTCCTGCTACGCCGCTATCCTGCGCAAACTCCCACCGGTCTTTGACCGCATAACGTGCATCATTTACTATTCTTTGTATCTATTGGGATCCTTTCACTTCACTTCTAACCTTGTTTTCTACTTGATTTGTCCTGATCTTCCTTCCTTTTCCATTCTTCATATTTCTTTTCCTTTTTCACCATGCGTTTTATTTGCCACGAAGAAACAGCTTGGCCTGTCTGTTGGATGGCTAATGCCGAAACTAATTACGAATAATCTACATTGAGACATGCATAATGCATTACACAAGCACAATCTAAACCTCTTCTGATAGAAGTGGGATAATCAAGATAGCAGTCACGTGACGAGCTCTTATCTTAGCCACCCCGCACTCTGCTCTAAAAGCTCCGTAGCTGTTCACTCTTGTACACAACTAACTGGCGTTACCGGAAGATCATATACCTCACAATGCTTGTTAAAGAGTTTCATCATGATGTCGCCACGACGGCGGATGGCAATGGCACGATGCGTATGTCTTCTCTGCCAGAGTTCCTCCTCCATACTAATACGCTGCAGGCATATACGTCTTCCACCCCACCATCCCGGGTTACCCCAATGCGCGCTTCCCAGGCGTCGTCGTCTTCAGTGAGATCTACCAGGGTAAGAACCAATTTCATTGTGCTTGCTGAGCTGCAAAGCGATCCCTGAATACGCAGCTAAATAAAAACACAATATAGTAACCGGCCCCGTTGCCCGCTTTGCGCGCCAAATCGCCGGACAGGGCTATATCGTCGCCGCCCCATCGAGC
Organism: Aspergillus baeticus; assembly: GCA_027569055.1. Taxonomy (NCBI): domain Eukaryota; kingdom Fungi; phylum Ascomycota; class Eurotiomycetes; order Eurotiales; family Aspergillaceae; genus Aspergillus; species Aspergillus baeticus. The sequence goes on from JAPDEI010000025.1 coordinate 220,861, forward strand.
TACCACGAATTCACGGGCCCCGAAGCCCTAGAGTATAATGCCGCAGACACAGACCGCGGTAATGAGTGGAAAGTCGCCAAGAAGCTCTCTGCATACGACGAAGACGCGAGCCTGAGCGTTGACTACCTCCTTTCGCTGCCGACCTGTACGGGGCGCATTGGGGCAACGGGTATGTGTCTAGGTGGGCATCTTGCGTATCGGTGTGCATTGGATAAGAGGGTGCAGGCGACGGTTTGTTATTTCGCGACGGATATTCATAGTCGGACGCTGGGAAGGGGTAAGGATGATGACTCGTTGGCGAGGGCAGGGGACATCAAGGGTGAGGTTATTATGGTATGTGTATTCCCGTGGTTATGGTGTGGCTATGGCCGGTGGAGTGGGTACCGGGCGAGGAGCGAAACGGGAGGGTCGCTAATACGGTGTGCTGTACACAGATCTTTGGGAAGAACGACACACATGTTCCCCCGGAGGGCCGGGATCTGATCCGCAAGACCCTGCACGAGAAGGGTGTTCTGTTCAGCTTCTATGAGGTTGCCTGGGCTCAGCGTACGTCCGCCCTCTTCTCCCCGTCTCTATCAGCGCGCAATATCAAAGAGGGCTAAAATACTGACTATGAGCAGATGCATTCATTCGTGACGAGCTCAGCAAGGGCAGATATGACCCAGCCATCACAAAAGTATGCTTCGAGATGCTTCTGGAGCTGTTTGGGCGGACGCTCAAACTGGACCTGGGTGACCATGATGGCAAGGAGGTGAAGATCGAGGACGTCTGTTAGCTTTCCACGCGCCACGAAACACGCGGACGAAAGCTGGCCAGTCAGATCATGGCGAGAAATCAGGAGAGTCCTGTCTTTGTTGTGACAAAAGGAGGACTGAAACTTGTCTTGGTGGTCTTAAACTCTCAGAGGGAGTTCTGGAAATGGAAGCTACAGTCAACTCCCCCAGCTCGGAAGGGCAAATATAAAAGACTTCCAACACGTCTCTACCACGTTATTTTTCCTTTCAACATGATAGTATCTATCTACCTAGCGCCATATTATCATTCAATATCATAGAGCACATTTATTATTATCTTTACGACAAGCCGCTTGACGATGGCCAAGACGAAAGCCGCCTCCAGTCTACCCCGTGGAAGCAAGAAGCCAGCAGTCAAGCCCCGTCCCTCCAAGAAGCTTTCCGCCAGTGGACCGAAAGACCTGATCGAAGCCCTTGCCCGTTGTTCGGACCCTGTGGTAATCGAACTAGTACAGAAAAAACACTGGCCCTTCGACCGGGACGTCATCCAGGAAGCGGCAACGACCTATTACCGAGAGAAGGTATTTCGTGTCATTGCGATGATACTAGCTCAGCAAAGGAAGCAAATATTGCACAAAGCCTATCTACTGCTACCAGAGAGCGAATTGCAGAAGCTTGATATACCCGACGAACGAGATATCATCGATGGACAAGGAATCGTTTTGGCAAAGAAGCTGCAACAGTGCAAGACAATGGAGGAGGCAGAGCTTAGATACTATTTTCCAGATTGCAAGTGGGCTAGCTGTGGAACGTCGGTCTATTCCCTGGTTGAGTGCAACAGAGATGCGGCTCATGCTCTCTATGCAGCCGGTTTCAAGGACGTGGACGAGGCCGACGCGCTCGGCCACTCGCGCATCAGTGTATTGGAGATACCGGATCCCGAAAAGATATATCACGGCACATACAAAGTCGGGACCATTTCTGATTGTCTGGGGAGTTACCTCAGCATGTGCGCGTGGTATAAGAAGAAAGGCGCTCGGCTAGACCGCCCATTCGGTTTGGCTCAGGAAACGGCCCTCCATCACATTGCTGGCCGCATTGGAAAGTGTTCCGCTGATATATTGGATCGCTGGTACAGAAAAGTTGGAAATGACGATCAAGAAACCATTGTGCGTCGCTTTTCCAGTGATTGGATCAGTATCGTGGGGGGGTTGAAGCCTTACATTCTGAGATGTATTTTGAAGACGAAGGTCCATCGTGACCTGTATGCCTGCGCGTGCACGGTGGGCGGTTGCCTTCCCATGAATGTCCTGATAAACGAGACAATCAAGGGGCATCGCTCGCCAAAAGCAGTATCCTCCCTGGCATGCATGTTCCTCAAAGCCCTGTGGCTACCGGACACCGCCGAACATGATCAGTGGCTAGCTCCAATCTTCTTGCGCGCCTGCACTTTTGCGTGCTTGGGCATTCCTCACACCTGCCAATCTGCAACTCGCCATATATTCAAGCGATTGCCGCGAGAATATCATGAACATCATTCGGATCCGCGCGTGGATGCCTTGGTTTCCCAATTCAAGACCCAATATCGGGATCTGGGGTTGCCCCTGTGTTTCTTTTTGACTGAGTGCTGGCCAATGGCCATGGAGAAGGCCGAAATCGAGTGGCTGGAGGACTCTTTGGCGAAAACTGGCGTCGGAGCGGAGTAGATAGTTCGTCCATAGTACTATATTGACACGAATACAGGATAGCTTCTAAATATCCATCTACGCTTTCGTGATGTGAGCGGTAGGGGGGTAGTGAGGTGGTCTGAATCAGCAATAGTGACGGTTCAAACGGAGGTCGAGATAGCTCAGAGGAGGTCGAAACTGTTGTGTACAGTAGGCAGACGATAATAACAGGGCGATAACGACATCATAATACTAAAAAGTTCTCAGAAGTCAGGCACGCGTTGAACTCAAAGTCCAAGCCTCCTTCCTCCAGCGCGAGAAACTCCGGCGAAAACCCTGACAACGAACTCTCCCACCCCACAGGCCCAGAATCCAAATCCACTTGAACACTTCGCTGCAGCAAATACCCACACGCCTGCGCGGGGAATTCCAATAGCCGCAGAACAAGTGGATCGGGACTATCCTCCAAAAGCATACAGATAGCCGCACACTCAGACCGTGCGCGCGCATTCACCCACCACAGATCCACACCAAGCATGAGCGCCAGCCACCAGGCAAGTAGTACCAGCGCCGGCGCCTCTCTTCTGATAAGCGTCTCGTAGTAGTCAGGTAACAATCGACCCATGTAGGTCGTTATTCGTGGGAATGTCTTGACAGATGGCTCGAGTTTCAAAAGCGGCGTTAGCATCCGCAGCGGCCACAGATACGGGTTATTCTCCATCGTCGAGAACTCATTTATCCCACAGAGATCTGCAAGATGTGGGTGCAGCCCTTCCCTTCCTGGGCGCATATCGTCGAACGACTCGCTCCGCGAATCCATGAACATCTCCCACCACATACTCTTCCGGAGCCAGGGGCGCGCGGGGCCGAGGAGATGGCGGAGGCCGGACTGAACGAAGAGCCAGTTTAGGGATGTGGCTGGATCTGCGGAGAAGACGAACGAGGCGCGCGGGTTGTAGGTGTCCACTGCGAAGGAGTTGACAGTCATGAGGAGACAGGCGGAGAAGAGGGCATCCATGTTTCCGGGAGAGATGGGGGACTGGAGCTCGGTGCTGTATTGGTGAATTGCGCGTTGCCAGTGGTGGGTTTCTAGGAGGGCGTATTTGGGGCTGGAGGGGTCGGTTGCGGCGAGGGTTTGACGGAGGTGTGCGATTGAGACGGCGATGATACTGTGCATTAGATATGGGGACTGTCGCGTGCACCAGGCTTGTCAGCTTCGCCCGACCTGGGTTATATACTATCAAGACCAGAAGTGAAGTATACCTGCAACGCTAACCGAATCATCTTCCCCCGCATCACGTCCCTCCCGCTCTTGCTGATAATCGTCGGCGTAATAGTATCCTGGAAATGCCGCAGGGTGTCGATATTACTCAAACACTCGCCGAACTTCCCTTGCTTAAGCTGGAGCAGGTGGTCAATCTGCGTCGCGATTGCTCTCACTGCCATCGTATGCGCCGTCGCATCAGGCGCAACATCAGGTATGCGCTCGAGGAACTGCGCAACGAGCTTCTCCTGTGTCGGCACTTGGTTCTTCTTAGCCGCCGTCGCCAGTTGCCCGCAGCCCAGAGGAAGGATGGCTTCGTATGTGCACTCGAGGTTCAGCTTTTCGCATTTCTGGCAGCAGGGTCGGGTTTCATCGCACTTGACGCGGCGCTGTTTGCATTTTGCGCAGCCCTCGCGGGACTTGCGGTGTGGGCGGCGGGGGTGATAGACGCGTTGGGAGGGGTTTTGGGGGAGTTTGACGCGAAAGGAGATGTTTTGGCCGTTCATGGTGGTTTGTGAGCCATATGAGTGAGAGTATTCCTGAGAGAAGAGGGAATAGGGGGGGGATACATTATGTTCGTGTTGTGTGTCAGTGATCGTCCGTTTGGAGTTGCAACGTCAGAGAGTTGAGGCGATGTGCTCCGCATCCCGCCTTACGCACGCCAGGGCACAGGGCACCAGGCACATTCATACTAAGTCTGAGAGCTGAATACACATCTTTTCTACATGGGAAGAGAGAATAGAAAATACCGTAGACTTCATTACCAAAAGGATCCATTCTAACCAAGCTTCGCATTGGAAAAGTCCATCTCTGCAAAGTAGAACAATTGTCAGCACAAGCAGCCCAGCCAAGTTGAGAGCAAATAAAGGAATACATACCCGGATGCTCTGCCTGGAACTTTTTGAGAATATCCATCTTGCGCTGCTCATCGCTTGTCGGCCCACCCATCTCCTTTTGCCGCTGGTCATACATCATCTTCTCGACCATTGCCCTTGTCTCGCCATCCAAATCACTCAGCTTCGAGTTCTCCGGCGTAATCTTGCTAACGTCGATCTTTGGCGCACTTGTCACAACATGTGCCCACCATTCCACCTGGTTCACCTTGTCCATGTGCACAGACACCTCCTTGCCCGGCGGCTTCGACGTTGTTTCGAGCGTCCATGAGGAATCGTCAACTTTAATCGGGTGTGCTAGGTCGCCCTATACGAGTTTCATTCTCGTTAGCCTATTCCATCTCCCTTTTCCCCATCGCCTTTCTCCTTCTCCCATCTCGAAGCAGAGCGAGGCGGAGAAAAGCAAGCCCGCAGCATACCTCAATAAACGGTTCCTGCCCCTTGATGGCCACCTTAATCTTCGTCTTCGTAAGCACAACATCCAGATCGCGGCCCTTAATGTTGCCCGGCACAGGGATCGTAACATCAACGTCGCCGATCGTCTGCGTCCACTTGTAGGGGAGCTCCGCCTGCTCGGCGTCCTCGGCGGCCTTGCGGGCTTTTTCCTCGGTTTCGCGCGCGGCGATGTCGGCGGGGGTGGGATCTGCTTCTGCGGAGGACATTTTCGATTCCCGATATGAGTTGGCAGGAAGGGTTGGTGTGTATGAGGGGAAGAGAAGAGGGGAAAAGAAGGCCAAAAGATTATTGGGGGTAAATAACAAAGCTGGAGTGGAGGGGCGAGGCGGGGCGATACCTAATGGCGGGACAGCTCTCGCTTTGCTTGGGTGGGAAGACTAAGCTGTGAAAAGAAGCTTCTGAGCGCTTCCATTCTTTGGCAACATCTTCGTTGAATGTTTTTTAGAAGCCCAGAATAAACTAATGCACGGAGAAAGGGATCTTGCTTTGGAAAAGGATAGGTATCTTTATTTTGTTCTGCCACACTTTGTCTGATCTCAATCCACAGTGCGGGCTTACTCAAACAAATAGTCGAGAGACAAATATCTACCGCTACAAAGGATACATAAAGTAAAATATATGAGATAGAACGAAGTACGCCGGTGGATGCCTCGCAAAAGACTAGACAGACATAGAAAGATGTGAATTGAGAGGGAAACGCAAGCAGACTTATGCCCGTGTCACTCCAAACCTGATCCCACCATCACACATAAACCGGAGACCCTGCTGAAAAGAAGACATATATGACATAGAAACTGACATGTTGAGTAAAGAAAAGAAGTTCGCCAACCCACCGACTGACGCCAGGTATCTTGAAAGTTCAAACATTCCACGCTTGATGAAAGCAGGGGTACATTCCGCGATTCGTTGCAGGGCTAGTCGTTTTCACCCAGCAGATTGTGGGTGAGCAAAGAGGGTATGCTCTCGTTTATTTCGTCCTGCCGCTCTGAAGTAGGAGGCGGAGGGATTTGAGATTGAAGCTCCGCTGCATCCTCAAGATGAGTTACATTCGGACTTGACTGTTCAACAGTGTCAAAAAACTGTCCTGCGAATTCCGCCACCTCGTTGGCGAACTTCATCTCGAGCATCCGCTGCAACATTTGCAAATCGCGATTCATCTTCTCCTCGTGAAGGGCTCTTTCTTCTACCGCACGACGACATGTTCCATCTCGATCACGCAGCTTCGCGCAGTTCGGGCAAAGATAGTTCATTTCGCAATATGAGCATTTGCAGGGTGGATGAGCAGTCACACAGTCCTGACAGACATACACAGAGCAACTGAAGCATTTGCGGAGAACCGTAGCGCAACGTTCTCGCTGGTCCCCTATCTCACGGTACGCCGGACAGAAGAACGACTGGCAGCCTTGCCATTTTGCTGCTTGCTGCTCGAGAGGCGAGTCTGAGTAGAAGGATGGGGAGCGTGAGCGGGATTGGTTGGAGTTTGAAATCGAAATGCTGCGCGAGCGTCGGCGAGGGGGGTGAGGGGGGTGAGATGGGCCAGCGCTTGGGCCTGCTAGAGGATGGGCGTCGGCATGATCTTCCGTGAAGCTGCTTATAGTAGATTCGATAAGTCGGTGAGTCCTATACGGAAGGTCGAACCCAGACGCTGCCACATTTTGATATGCCGACGACGGTGAATCGTCCGCCTCGCCCGCTATAGCGGTGCGTGCGGCTGCCGCTGCAACGACTTGGTTCTGAATCGCCATCTTCTCCAAGTTGAGATCACGATACCCACATATTCGCAGACGAAGCCCACGCAAATCATGTTCAATGCAGAGGGGCTTAGAGCAGCGCTTACAGTGTACCTTCCACTGAGGGGTGTCATAGCAGTCCTTACATAGATTCCGAGGACAAGCAGAAGGTTGCCTATCAGGAGGGCCTAGCAGCCATCTCATCATAGCAATATGCCCCGTCTCGAGAGTGTAATCTGGCTTGCGGGGATCACCATAGGCGTACTTAGGAAACGACTTGCTCCATTCCTGGGCCGAGTATTCTAGATCTTCCCAACCTTGGCCACGTGGAAGAGGTGCAGCGCGGACTTGGTCGACATCACGGTTGGGCGTACCAATGCTGATGCCGCCACCGCCAGAGAAGATTGGTTCGATGCAACACCAATGGAAATTCAACGCGGGATAGGACGCCGGTGTATTGGGCTGCTGCACTGCATCATCCTCTTGGGTGTCCTCGGCTGTAGGATCATGCATCAAACAGGGCGAAGTGGCTGCACCAGGAGCCCACCAGAACGGTCCAGCGGGTTCTCCCGTAACTGACGACTTGGGTGGTGGGGAGTGGAGATAAGGCCGCTCGTAGGCACAGCTAGCGCAGAGCGTCTTTCGGCACCCGACGCAATGCATGAGGATACTGCATTGCTCGCACCTCTCACCAATCTCTTCGCAGCAATTGTCGCAGCGGACATTCTCAACAAACCGACGGTGGCTTCGACGAAGGTGCGCCGGTGTTGACTTGCCCTCGCCCAGCTCTCTCTTCTCCCCTGTTCCAAGTGCCTCACCGTAACACCCAGTCTCATCATGCTCCCAGAGTTTACCATCTTTCGGCACAGGTCGAGTACTAGCCGAATCAATTGGTCCAATCCAGTTCTTTGATCTCCAGAGCCGATCAAATACCACCCATACATCCGGGGAACCCTGCGGAGAACGCATGGCAACATAGCCTCTTCTTCGGAAGCATCTTCCGGCCGGGGTAGAGCACCACGCTGTATCCGTCCATATACCGAGTTTATGGCAGAGGTTAACAAGTTCATGAGTAGGCTCAGAGTCTGAATCTTTTCGTGTGAGAGAAGAAGAAAGGTACGGTCGCCGACGATGATGGCGGCATCGATAGGTATAAAGACTCTTTAACGCGAGGTGTTTCGTGGCCGGTGAGCTGCCAATATTCTTCTCCATGCTAACATCATACTGTAACCCGTACATCATCAGATAGGGAATGATGTGGTATTTGAGCGAGACATTCTTGCACCCGCGAACTGAGAGATGCTCTAGGGTTTCCCGCCGCGAATGCAGCACGGTAGATATGAGGAATTGTCCAGAGACAGCCGTGTTATCCAGCTCCAGGCTCTTCAAGCACGGGCTAAACGGGACCACCACATTCATCAACAGTTGGTCGAGAGCATACGGCCGAGACTGTCGCGGTACCCTGGGTTCCGTCGTTCCAGGCAGAATAATCCGCAACGGCGAAGGGGTACCAGAGGGATACAACAAGCGAAAGGACAGATGTTTCCATGCGGTAGGATATGAGCGGAGAAAGGATCGTAGGTGACGGGAGGTATGAGAGAGTTTGAGGATGGCATCGGTCGGCGTCTGTAGTAACAGGGATTCAAGGATCGGAACGTGAGTAGTAAAGAGGCGTTCGAACGTCGATAGAGGTGGTTGAGATGGTTCAAATGATATTATTGAGCTCCCATCCGTCGTCGATTCGTCTATCTCTTCATGACGCTGGTTGTGTTCTTCTTTCCCCTCCACCATCTCCTCACGCTCTCGGCTCTCCGCATCGGGCGGAATCGCATCGTGAACGAGAGACATGACAACGCAGGAACAGGCCCCTCGGTTTTTTTTTATCGTTTCGTTTTCTGTATTGTTCGTCGATTTCTCCGTCTCGAGCCAAATTTTAGGGTGACGCGAGATCGCGAACACGGCGGAGGTCGCAGGACACACGGCGCATCATAAGGGCGCAGGGAAAGGGCGGGACACGGAGAAGAGGGGTGGTTGTTCACGCCTAGGAGTCGAGCACCATGAAAAAGGAGGCCATCAAAGGGATGGAAAAGTTGACTACAAGCCTGCCAACGATGCAAGAGGCTCAGGGGGGTTTTCGTTGACAACTCAGAAGGCTGTTGAATGAGCAACAAAATCCTGGGCTTTCGCCCAGTGCCCATCATGTGATAGGTGACCTGCGAACGCATTGGGTGTTGTTCAACTTTTCTCTTGTTCTTACGTAGCAGCTCGTTCTGATTTGGCACACTAATATGATTACTAGGCACCTAGGTAGACTTATTTATTGGTTAAAGTCAATATTGAGTAGTCTATTTGATATAAAGGCCCTGTTATGGGCAGATACTGAAGCAATCCAACTCGTACAGTCGCTTTCTTTTGCAGGACACGCGGGATCCAAATCTAAGATGTGAGATAAGAATGAGGCCCTAAATAAGCTTAGAAGGGGCTCAATTTAATGTCTATCTATCGAATCCCCCACCGTATATCCCCTTGCAATCCCCTTGCGCCCTTCCACAACCAGCGTGCTGTCGCTTGCCCCCTCGCCATCATATCGAACGCTGTTCGCCGCGCTATTGAAATCGCTACCCAAGCCCGTCCACGTCCGTTGCGACCGCAGGAATTCCGCTCCAGGCGAGTAAGAGCCGCCGATCATAGCCAATTCGCCCTTGGCTCGTCGAGCGAGCGCTCGGGCTGCAGACGGTCCATTCGCCGAAGTGATTGCTCCTGCTGAAGGGCCGCCTCGCGACCCAGAACCACCCTGGGCGGGTGCGCGGAGAGCGGATTCCCGCATCGGACGCGTGTGGGAAACATACCGGCCGGTCCGCAGGTCGAATTCGGGTGGTGCAGACTCGGGTTCCGACATTTCGTCCTCCTCGTCGTTTTCCTGGTCCCCTGTTGCGTTTGCACCGTTTGCGTTTTCTTTCTCCGTTGCCTCCTCGCCATCCCCTTGAGGCTCTGAAGGTGGTGGCTGGTCAAGGACACTCTGGAAATCGCTCTGCCAGGCCCCGGTCCAGACCCGCTCGTCGTCTCCCTTGAGTGCAAACTCCAGCTCGAACGGCGTGATAACGGGTTTCCAAAAATCCTTGCTGTCAACCAGGGAACTCTCCCAGCAGCCAATGACCACCCAGCCGCCAATCTCGCTGAAGTTGGCCACTTTGGCAGCGTTTAACTTGCCCACGACAAATAAATAGCTCTTCTTGCCTGCTGCAGCAATCTTCTCCTTCACGTGTTCCACAATGTGGAGGTAATTTTTCACACTCAGTGTGTTTACCAGTATACCAAAGATGGGTACTGTGCTCAGCCGCGTCAGGATCGCATATCGGCGCCGTAACAAAGCAGAAGTTGAGGCGGGTAGAGGTTTGACATCTGCCCCAGCAGGACCATCGGTGGGATAAATGTGGATTGCCGCGACACGGGATGCCAGCGTGAGAAGCAGCGCGGTCGGCGGCTCGGAAATATGAAAAAGCTGCCAGTTGGATAGTGAGTCTGGAGCCTCCTTAACAGACCCTGGCACAGTACGGTTCGGAATGACAGACGACGGGTCATGGACCAGCTCCGTAGCAAACAGATTACTGTACCCCTCCTCTGTCAAACGAGAGTATACCTCTGGAACATGATCCGAGTAGGTAACGTCTGCGACGAGGATCACCTTCTCACTTGGGTCAGGGTAGGTCTCCTTGAAGGCGTTGACAAGTGGATCAAGAGGCAAAAACTTGCGAGTAAACACGTAGATCACCGGAAGCCTTGCAGTCGGAGACAGACACGACCGTCCGTAGTGCACGACAACGTCCGCATCCACATGCTCCGCGGCGACTTCATCCACACAGCATGTGCCGTAAGAAGTATCGGCAAGGATATAAAGTTTAGGCGTCGCTCCGAAGTCTCGAACATCAAGTCGAGCTACAGAGTCCGTCAAATCCTTCTCCACGGCTGCATCGCCGTTTATTTCGTCTTTGTGACCCGAAGCGTTGCCGCCATCCACGATGTCCCTCGCCTCTAACCCCCGACTCAGTAGTTGGAATACCCGCGGCGCATCGGGGAGCATCTCATCCGGAAACTGGAGGGCGATGCGCTTGTACCGCGCCTGGCGGATTTCTTTCAACGTGCGTTCAATGTCATATGTGATGGCGAGTTCTTCCTCCGAGAGGGCGCGGTTCGTGTCTGGTACGACGGGCTCAGTGGCTTCGAGGATACGATCGTCGGGCGTAGATAGAACGGGGGCGGCCTCTAATTCCGCCATTTTGGCCGTATATCCCGTAGATTAGATGGGATTTCTTCGTCGTGGTTCGTGAGGAGGGGTATGTTGTGGGATGAATTTTTTCGCGGGCGAAGTCCAATCTCCCCACCTCACCCCGCTATCCGCAGGCCAATAGATGGGGGGCTGATTCGCAGCGTCCGAGAGACGGTTTTACAAAGCAACAATGTAGAAGAAATAACATCAGAATATTTATAGATTTATATATATTTAAAGAGATTACAGGTTAGCCTTCGCCGGCTCACCAGCCCAGACCCGCCGAATCAACTCGCGGATCGGTTCTCGCTGAATCTCTCGCGGATTCCAGTAAGGGTTGCTGACAGCGATATCAGCGGCTTTGTCAATATCTTCCTCCTTCATACCATAGTCCTTAACACCACGCTTAACCTTCAGCTTCTCGAGCAGGACGTTCAGACCGTGGATCGCATCTCCGTTGCTCTCCGGAAGCACCGCCGCCAGCTTCTTCATCGCCTCAGGGATGTTGGGTGCATTGTATGAAATTGCGTGAGGCAGAACTGCTGTGTGCGTTTCCGCGTGGGGAAGGTTGAAGCTGCCGCCGAGTGTGTGGCAGAGCTTGTGGTGGATAGACATGCCCACGCTTCCAAGGCAGGTTCCGCAAAGCCATGCGCCGTAAAGCGCGAGGGAGCGCGCAGATTGTGAAGAGGGGTTCTCGACGATCTCTGGAAGAGCAGAGGCCAGGGCTCGCGTACCCTCAAGGGCCATCAAGTTAATGACGGGGTTGGTGTTGCGGGCGTATAGCGCCTCGACTGGAGGGATAAAAGCGTTAGCAGTGACACGGACCAAAGCAAGAGAAGGGCGGCTCACCCGCATGCGCAATGGCATTGACACCACTCGTCGCGCTCATTGCAGACGGCAAGGTCATAGTCAGATCGACATCATAGATGACAGTCCCAGGAAGAATCTTCGGATCGGAGCGAGTCTTCTTCAGTCCATCGGAAGTCTCTCCAAGAATCGGAGTCATTTCACTTCCAGCGTACGTAGTCGGGATACAGATGTGGTAAAGACCAGTGCGAATGCTGATCGCCTTTCCCAAGCCAATGGTGCTCCCACCGCCAATCGAAACGACTACGTCGGCGTTCTGCACCTTCGCATACTCAACAGCCTTATCCGTGACGTGGGTAGGAGTGTGCATGGTAGCTTCCGTGAAGATACCAGCGACCTGGCCCTTCAGGACATCCTTGACGCGCTCGGCATGGCTGACTTGCTGCGGAGTTGACAGGATCAGGGGAGCCTTCTTGTCCAGACGGGCGATCTCGTCGGGGAGTTTCTGCAGGGTGCCGCTGCCGAAGACGACTCGGCCGGGGTTTGCGTTGTATTCAAAGGCGTCCATTATTGTGAGGGGTATCTGCAATGGTTCGCTCTGTGGTGGAAAGGACGAAAGAGAGGGCGAAGGAGAGGAACCCGCTAGTTGATATAGAAACGTCGAAGCTTGATCATCATGAATAATCCGTTCTCCCCACACCCCACCAGGAGACTTGGAACGTCATGAAGCTAGATACAGAAATGTCGATACATTTCGGCAAATCCTTTGCCGTGGGTCTCGGGGAGTCGCGGGGCAGCACCGTCGGATAAAACATATCCGTAATTCCGTCAAGCTATCTAGGACGACAAACTAGAACAACTAATCTGATTCAGGCGTTTCAACGTCGAGAAGGTCAAGGGTGCTACCCAAGCGACCAGTGAGGGCTGCTAACATAGTGTTTTGAATGTTGTTGCTTGTAAGCAGTACTCTGCAGTATACAAATCTATCTTTTTCTTGTAGGTGGAGTGATCGCCACACCGGGAATCCCCCACTAGAGCCGATCACAGCATCGGGTGCCTGGGGGCGGAATATTTCCAGCATTTAGACTCAAGAAAGTTCAAATTGCTCTATTTTTTATTCAGCAGGGTATCGCTCAATCAACATCCCATCAATCAAGATCAGCAAACGCCATAACCTCCCGCTCCTTACCTCGGTTGCTGCCCTTTTGCTTCTTGCGCTTCCTCTGCGAATTGTCGCTTTGAGGCTTGCGGTTCTCGTTATCTGAATCATCGTCGTCACTATCGTCACTGCCCCCGTACATGCGCTTGTCGCCGGAAAATTCCCCATAACCTCCCATCGACTCGGCCGTGTCGTGCCATACTTTGACTATCTGTCCACCACCACTAACCATGCGTCCCTGGACGTCGAAGCCCAAGCCAATCACACCCTCCGTTTCGTCGTGTGTAACTTCCGAGACGACCTTGTTCATGCCCATCTTGACAAATTTCACCCTTCCACTTCCGAGGCCAACAGCGATCATCTTTCCCTTGCCCAACTCATCAGGGACGACAGACAGTGTCTCCAGAGACTCCCCACCGCCGTCACCGCGTTCAACGTAGATGCGCTCGTCCTGGTCATCCCAAGCACCACGTTCCCACAGTGTCAGGACACCACTCGTGCCACCAACAACAACCTTCTCGCCACGGCTTGTGCCTCCAGACGAGAGACCGCCGATGAATGTAGAGCTGATCAATTCCTCCTCTTGGTCCTCACTGCGCACCAACACTCCGCGCCGTAAATCTGTTACAGCCAGTGTCGTTCCACCCGTAGTCACCCATTGCTTGCTAAACCCAGAGGTACTCGTATCCGATGGAGGAAGCGGTGTGAGGGAGGAAATGTAGTCATCGTGGGGGCGATGTGTTTGCTGAGGACGAGCTGTGACCTTCGAGTACGGAACACGCAGGTCGTAAAGATGCAGTTTACTCGAGTCTGTAGCGAGGAGAAGCGTCTGAGGAGAAAGCGCATGAACAACAGTCGGCGCATCAATGGACCTGCCAGCGACCACAATTAGTACCCAGGCTCCGTTGGCCGCAATCAACCAAGAAAAAGGTAAACAAGGAGCAAATAGGAACTCACCCATTCTTCGCAGCCGGAAGCAGAATTTTATTCACCACCCTGCCCGTCTCCGTGCTCGCAGCTTTAACAATGCCATCCGTTCCCGCCGAGTAAAGCACCTCACCATCAACCCCAAACGTCAGCGTCCGACAGCTCCCCTTATGCCGTCTCGTCTGCCAAACAGTGTCTATGTGTCCGCGCCCATCGTTCCTAGAAGACGCCGAAGTCTTCGACGCCAATTCGTCCCCCTCATCGTTGTCGCTATCCTCCACGGCCTCTTCGCTAGGGAGCCGAAATGTCTGGACGTGGCCGGTCGCGAGTCCGACGGAGATTACGGGCTCGGAGGGGTGGATTGCCTGCGCAATGAGGTCCGCGGGAAGCGGGAGGGTGCATACAGTGTCCAACATTGCGCCCTGACGTGTTTGGAGGGTGGCTTTGGCTTTGTGAGGTTTTCAATGGTCTGGGGGCTATGAGGGAGGCTTTGAAGCTTCGGAGCCCAATTTATTTGCTGGGTGGGGCGGGCCGAGGGTGATCCGCACTCTGATTGGGTCAAGCGTTGTTTTAGACTCGACTTTTCCCCAGCTTCCAAAGTTGTTCCATGCGATTGGAGACTCTTCATGAAGTTACAACCTAGAAAAACTTGTTTACCCTTTTCTTCTTGTTACTCTTAAGGAATATTTCTCAAATCACAAACTTGATTCTTATATTTTGACTAGGTACAGGAAAAAAATGTGTAAAAATCCACGAAGGAAAATGACTACCTTTGCGAGGACCCCGCCGGGGCGTCAAAGAGCATATATAGACAAGAAGGGAAGAAACAAACACGTCAGTGCTCAGAAGGATCTATATCCACTATGTACAGTTTCTCTTTGAGGTGATTGTGATCACTTCAAATCAGATGTCCACGATCAACATCGGGCACCAGGTGGGCTGCGATGGGATCACTAACTCGCTTAGAAGCGGCGGCGGCGAGCAGCAGCGGCAGTAGAGTCAAAGGTGGAGCCAATGGGGCCGAACTTGATGTTGGAGAAAGTGACGCTGGAATCGGCGTGCTCAGACTCGACAACATCTGGGTCCCCAGCACCGTTCGCGCAAGTGCCACGGGCAACACCAGGCTCACTTGCGTCGGCGTCGGTGGGGTAAGAGCTGTCGAGCCACATCATGCTGGCGTAGTGGTCATCCCAGATACTGAGGATGAGAACCATGGCGGACATGGCATCACCCATCTTGCTGAGGCCACCGTGCTGCGTAAAGATGTCCTCGTCTCCGAAGGCGGCCTTCTGGGCGGTGCAGAAGTCACTGGTGATCGAGTTACCTTCGACGCCGTCAATGTTTGAGGCAGAGTTGGCAATGACAACTCCATCCTGGACGTAGAAGCGCTTGATCTCGGTGAGGGAACCTTCGCCGACAAACTGGGTCACAACGGTCATGGTTGAGGCAGTGTCGACAATGCTGCCAGGGCCGTAGAAGCTAGTGTTGCCCATACGGTAGGAGTTGAAATCGCAACCATCAGGATCGCAAGTACCAGCGTAGCGGTCGGAGGAGTAAGTACCGCCACAGGCGTCACCCTCGCACATGGTTTGCTCGACGTCATCGCAAGGATGAGGAGTGTAAGCGGTGGAGATGCTGTTTGCCTCCCAGATATCCAACTCAGGGCAGCAAGTACCCATGCCACCGACACCCGCGTTGGGGTCACTGTCGGATCCAGTCCAGCCCTCAGCGTTGCCCTATTCGCTGTCAGTAACCGTTTCCTGGGGGATGAGTGTGTTCGGAAGATTCTTACCAATCCGTTAATGAACTTGATGTCACGGGGGCACTGAGAATCGCAGTAACCGGTTCCGTACTTGGCACCAGCCTTGTTGCCATCGTACTTGCTCAAACCACCGTCGGCATCCATTGAAGTGAAGTACAGAGCGCCGTTCAAGCCGCATGGCAGATTGGAGACATCGACATCAAAGGTGAATTCGTTGCCAATAAGGTCGAAGGTCTGATAGGTCTCGTCATCCTCCATGAGGTAGACACGGGAGCCAACATTGGACCCGGTGACAAATTTGAGAGTGAGGGCATCGCCAGAGGAGGTGATACCGTAGGTGCCCTCGTAGTCAGCACCGTCAACCGCACAGTTTTCAGCGCAAGACTCATTGTCGGGGCAGAGAGTTGAATCCCACTTTGAAATAAGTTAGTTGATTCGACACAGCGGGAACTAGAGACTCACAGTATTGCCAGTGTAGCAGTTGGTGGAGCCGTCAACCGAGTGAGTCCAACGCCAGTTGGAATCAAGCACCACGGAACCCGACACCTCAGTGCATGTCCCGCTGGCTTCGCATTTTTGCCAGGTCAAAGACGGGTGAACTTCTTCTGTCAGGGTACCTGCCTGCTGAGCCCGAGTCGCTGACAAAAGGGCAGAAAAGAGAAGAGCGCGTTGATACATCTTGCTCGATGGATAGATTGATTTTCCTGGTTTTCGATAATGTCTGTCCGGCAGAGTTGAAGATCACATCTAAGGCTGGCAACGCATCTCTCTTTATACCTTGCGGTCAGAAGCGAATCCACCACTAAGTTCGTGTGAATGCCCGTTTTGGGAGTATTCTGTGCGTGCTCCGTCTCATCATAGCGGTGGTACGGACCGCGGTGCCGTATGTCCACCGTTTCAGGGAGATAGGATGGTAAGGCTACTCCAGGAGGTCGGAGATAGCTCCATAATGCGTACGCAAATGCCTAAAGCCTATCGGTGAAGTCGGTAGGTGAGATCCGGCTCGAGTGAATATGTGGAGTACCGTCCAATTAGAGCATAATAATTCTGAGATATCATTCAACACCATGAAGCGACGGAGGGAGCTCCGAGCAAAATTCGTCAAGCCCAGGAAAGTAGTTTGCCGATCGCATCCGAGTACGTGGTAGAATCCTGCAGGGGTAGATGAAGGCTGTCACTCGTCTCGAATTACCCTCGATAGTGAGAGAAATGAGAATATCAACCAAGTCGAACAACCTATTCAATGCCAACGCCACCATATGCTATATCTTTACTCCTTGTCGCCATGACAAGAGGCTTGAGTAACCATCTATAGGCGTCGCAGTCGCAATCGACAATGCCCATACAGCCGCTCAGGAACGGCTCAGTCGTCAACACTAAATGAGCGCGCCACCTTGCAAGCCGCCGCTATCGGCTATGGCCGATTGAACTCGAATAGACGAATGCCAGGTCTGTCCGTAAGCACTCCTTGCAGGAGGCGCATATGTGAAGCAAGAGTTTCTCCGGAATAATCGCATTGAGCCCAAAGGAGAGTGTCCGTGTGGAGGCGGGGGGCCAAATCCTTGTCCATTCCGGGGAAAAAGAGACAGTGGCTGCATGGCGACGTCAGATGTCACAGTCCCAGTAAGGTGTGGCATACATATGTGGCGCGGATTGGGCGCCCGCCATTTCTGAAGCCGCGATGGTTTTGATGGAGATTAATTAATTGCCCAGGATTCCAGGGGCACTCTTCTTCACCCTGCCGATCTCCGGGGTGTGAGGTTGGAATCCCATCAATTGCAGCTTGTCCCCAGGATTCTGAAGGAGATTATGGACGGTCTGAGAAAAGGCAGCCGTTTCGCTTCCACTCCAGTTCCAAGTGCGGCCCACACATACAAGAATGAAGGGGTAGCGGCTCGCAACAAGCATTAACAGCGTCTTTGGCATACCTTGACCAGCAACAAGGGTATTGGCATGCGTAGTGGTTGTGTACAATGTCAGCCTTACGGCGCGGAGTAGAGCCAAGTAGTACTACTCTAGGCAACGCTCTGTACAGGGATCCAGACGCCCAACAGGCGGATGAATGATGAGACCATCACAGAGCTTCTAAACTGCAGAAACGCAAGTCACGCCGGCTGCAATGCGGGATGACAGGCGAGCAGGCCAGGGAAACGCGGTGCCTTGCCGATCATTTCCCGATGTAATTCTTCACCATGTCCGGCCGATGCCAGCGCCGTGATGGATGCATCCTGAGGCCGACACACGGCGCTTCGTATCGAGTCTCCTCACTGATTTAGCCGGAGTCATGCAACGACGCTTTTCCAATAATCCAAAACATTCTTCAAACTCTAACACGGAGGTCACATCCGCTTTCCATTGAGGAAAAAAGATGTCGCTGAAGGGTTGGGCGAGTCCAACCTTTTAGTCACGGGTCAAAACTGCGAAGAGATGCTTCCCCCACGGTATAAGGGGACAACCTCTACCGGGCTTTAGAGACTTCTCCCTGATGTGTCTGACATCTGTCATTCAGAAAGATAGATACTGAAGTCTCGGAACTTAGTAGTTGACAAACACCATTCCAAAGTCACCTGATCTGGAGCGTATGAGCTAGCCATCATGGGGTTAGCGCCTCTATAAGCCTCGGCTGCCTTATCTCAGGAACATTCTGCCTTATCTGTGACCTACCGAAGAGACGCGCCCGCCATTTCGTTGCTCCCTCTTGTCACTCCTTGCTCAATCATCCCTCATCGTCAATTCTTGCCTGAACAGCTGACGTTTCTGTGTCTCTCTGCACTCACATTCTACAAGGTCCAATCTCAATAGTTCAGTAAGGAAGTAACGACTGAGCCGGGTCTCGTCCGTCAACTTGAAGATATTAGCCTGAATTCCCTATCATGGCTCACTGGTACAGCGAGACCGTCGAGACCCTCTCGGCGTCTCTAACAAATCAACAGTCTCAACTTACTCTGCTAGCAACAGCTGGGGTATCACTTAGCGTAGGCCTTCTTCTACGTGCTCTTCTTTCCGACCAACCCGCAGAAGGCGAGGTTTACCATTCACCGCTAGGTGCTGTGCGGTCTGCTCCAAGCAATAAGGACCACCCCTTGCCACTCGATGCACTTCCAGGGGGAAGAAATGTACAAACTCCATATGGCTCAATCCGTGTCTACGAATGGGGTCCAGAGGACGGTCCAAAAGTTTTGCTCGTTCACGGTATTACCACGCCCTGCATCTCATTGGGTGGACTCGCGCATGCCTTAGTAGATCAGGGCTGTCGAGTGATGTTGTTTGATCTGTAGGTTCTAGATAGCTTTGGAGATGCAAAGACTCTTTGTATTGGTTTTTCCGCTAATGAGTGCTTCTGCTAGATTTGGAAGAGGTTACTCTGATTGTCCTCCGGATCTTCCTCAGGATGACCGGTTATTCTCAGCTCAGATATTCATGGCCTTGAGCTCTTCTCCACTCTCATGGACAGGGGCTGGCTCTGGGAAATTCTGCCTTGTCGGTTACTCTCTCGGCGGCGGTATAGCTGCAGCTTTCGCCTCATTCTTCCCTCAGCTGTTGTCGGCTTTGATCCTTCTTGCGCCAGCGGGTTTGATTCGAGACTGTCATGTCAGCTTCAGCACCCGACTGCTCTATACAGGTGGTCTACCGAACCGGTTGTTGAAATTCCTGTCCGGCAGGCGTCTACGTGCGGGACCGCTTTCTACACCGAAAGTACCGCAAAGCTCCAAAAAGATCCATGCCAGCGATGTGGCTGCTGAAGAGTTGCCCTCCGCAGCGGAAGCTAAAGCTCAAAAGCTATCCCGCTCGCATCCCCATGTCACTGTTCCAAAAGCTGTTCAGTGGCAGGTCAATGAACACACCGGGTTTGTTCATGCCTTCGTTTCCAGTATGCGTCACGGCCCCATTTTGGCCCAACGCCAACGCGCAGTCTGGGAGCGCCTTGGGGTATATCTGTCCGAGCAACAAAGGCTCTCCCCTGAGCAGCAAGAATCGAAACGCCTTACGAGTGATAAAGTTGTCATCATGTGCGGAAAGGCCGACCCTATAATAGTTCATCATGAACTCCTGGACGATGCGACAGCGGCCCTTGGAAGCGGCGTTGTATTTAAATACTTCTCTGCTGGCCATGAGTTCCCCAGCACTAAGTACGAGGAAGTTTCCCAGATCATCTTTGAAACGTTGTCTTAGAATACATCAATTTGTTTGTTTCTTGTCCTCTATATAGCCCTTCTTTGCGTCCCAAGCACTTTTTGAATCCTGTTCCCTTGCTTTTAGACCATGATATGCACCTTTGGAAACACCTTTTCAAATCTCAGACCCACTATTGTTTTCCCCCAATGCTTTTGCAGATAGACCCTGTATATAGGAAATCTCTCTCGCTTATAGAACTGCTGGTATTCTCTAGCCCAGTTGCTTTGTGTTGTATCGCGATGTCAAATTGGTGGCCTCGGTATTCAGTTTTTCAGAAGCTCGTCCGATGCATCCAGCTGGTCTGAGAGTTGGTTCACGTGGTCTGAACGGTCCTCCATGCCGGCATGAGCATAGTATGGTGAGTCCGACGAGGACGATTGGGAGTATCTATCGACGCCGCTCTCATCAGGAACGTTGTTGAGGTTACCTTCGCTGAGGTTGCTGTCCATTCCGTTGGTCATTCTGGGGTATATGTCAGCGTTTGTACATTGGTGTAAGGATTTGGGATGCCTACTGAGATGCGTCCTGGCCGTTGGAAGACATTATGATTGTTTGAAATTTGAGGCTGATGGTTTTCGAGATTTGAGGGTTGGTGATGTGAGGAGTCTGGTTATGAAGTAGGGAGAGGGAGGCTTTGTCTCGATGATGTGTTTCGTTGTTGCTGGTGAGTATCTGTCTCTCCTCGAGGAATCCCAGCCTTATATACATGAGAAGAGAGGCTATACTCCTACTTCCCCCAGACTAGTGGACGAATCTAGAAACTTTTGTCACAGGAAGAGGTGGACCTGTGGACAACAGCACAGAGCTTTGCGCCCTCATACAAGAAAGGAAGGGCTCAACAACGAAGAAAGACGAAATAAAAATAAAACAGGCAATTGATCACGCAGAGCGAGGAAGGTATGGAGTAGCGATGAGAGCCAATGACGCCGCAAGATAGGGATCTTCAATTGCACTGCGATTCTGGGTATGGCACTTTTCAACCAACGTCTAGGGAAGAGGGATTTTTGTTTGTTCAACCAGATTTTTACCCTAGAAAGAGAACGGACTTCTCATTGAGATCATGTGCCCGAAGGAACCATCTGCGCGGAATCGAGGGCCTGAATCTTGGTAATCGCGCGAATCTTGGGGACAGCGGTAGGGTTCATTCAGTAATCGGCCCCCATCTGGCAGGACTATAAGGTTCGACAGGCGGGGCCCCTAGACCAGAAAGAGAGTGAGGTCTGTCATGGTTGGGGGCAGCAAAGAGATGAAGAAGCCCTGACCGGATTCCCTGGCGAATGACGACTCCGGAAAGGCCGTTCTGGGGAATCCTTGATGGCGCATGTCGGGCGCGTGAGCCGAGAGCCACCAGATCCAATCTCTCGGTATACAGTTTGGGGAGAAATTGGGCCAATAGATCGCACGACAAATAGGCCTACCGGGGGCGCTCGGCGTGCGCGGCACTGGCTAACCACAAAACCGGTCATGGGATATGCGACTACGCTACTGCTTCGAACTCGTCCTTGGCAGGCACCGTGGCTGAAACTTGGGCTTTTCGAGAAAATGTTTGTCGCAAGTCTAGACTCTCACACGAGCCGCAGTTTGCAATATGTCATCGGCAATGGGGGTTGTCCTGTTGGGCCGTTTGTTGCGAGAGCATGACTTTTTCCCAAGGGAGTTGGGATCAGAACACAACCGTTTTTCCAGATCGGCCAAGTCCAAATCGACGTGGACGAACGTGGGCGATCTGCTTCCATTATTTCGCACCTTCACAAGAGTCCTGCACCGCCCAGAGGGCCGACCTAACCTCTGCGATGGAGGACGAGATGACGAACATTCTCAGTGCCTCCCACACTCTGGTGGCCACTGTGGACCTTGCGCTGTTCAATTTTACGATTCTGTATCCGATTCTGGCATTATTCCCCTACCGTGAGCAAATACACCCGATACACTTGTCTGTCTGCCTAGATTCAGGGAGAAAAACGGCAATATTGCATGAGAGTCGACAATCTAATTATCCGGCCCCCAGCAAACAGGGTATTCCTTCAAAATACCGCCATTGCCGGTCCTAAAATGCTCTGCTTGCGCTGTCACTGTTGTCGCATCTCTGTATAGCGACGTGTTTGAAGCAGAGGGAGTGACGCAGGTCCCTGCTCAGAGTGGCAGGTGGTCCTGTTGACGTGATTTTGCTTTTTCTCCCTCTCGGAATTGCTTTTTCCCCTCGATTTTTCTCCCTCCCCACGATGACCCCTCCGATCCATTTCTATTAGAATTGAATATTACGCTCGCCTTATTCCTGTGCCCGGAGCTGACGACGAATATTATGCCTGGTCAATAATGGCTATCCACTTGTCTACTCACCGTCTCTTCACCCTGAGCTGTCGAGAGCAAACTCCTGCTTCACAGCGGAGCGGTCGATGACAAGAAGATCGGCTTGGTTCCTGCTCAACGGAGGAAACAAGCCTCATTCTCTGCCCTGTGTCAGAAGAGCCCCTGCAGATGCCAAATGAAGCATCGCCCTTGAGTAACGCGTCGTGGGTCCCGCTTGGGCCGCAAAGCAAGGGGAATGAGAAAGTGCCTTCTTTGCAAAAGCAATCATGGTCCCTACGGAGAAGAGTTGAGCAATATATTTTACTATCATTAAATCAGTGACTGTCGCAAAATTACGTCCTGCGCCCCGAGCTGGCGATCATGCCTGAGTAACCCCGCGGGGGCGACCAAGCTTCTTACCAATTCCATCGAGTCCCAGAGAGTCGGGTTCGGCTCTCGACTTTACAATCTCGCTCGAGTCAGGGACAGCCATTCTTGTGGTTCCCGTTATTGTGCGATGTGAGAAAAGGGGGTCGGGCGCTGTCAGATTGTCAGCTTGGGCTATTAGTTCAATAAATCCGCGGAGTTACTCCTAATTCGGCTTCAGGCCGCGCGACCAATACGCGCTTTCCTTTGCGGATGAAAGTGGATTGGGTTGGTCGAGTATCTTTGGAAGGCCAAGGCATTGGTCTTCATCAAGGGCTGTCCAACAATATCGTCTTCCCTCAAGCTGGGCGCGCTGGGCCAGGTCGATTTGATAGAGTGAACTGGTATCTCTGCTTGGCCCTTGTCAATAAGTATGATGTACGCAACGAGCTGTTGCGGTTGGTCGCCGTTTCACCATCACGTCGAGGGCTACGCTTAGTTCCATTTGGGACAACAAACTGCTACTCGCGGCAAAAAGAAGGATGCACTGATCTCCTAATCGGCCGACTTGGTTAGTAACGGTGCTGCATCGAGGTGTTATTTTTGAATGCCAAGCATGCCGTTCGTTCGTGTGGCTACGATCTAGAACCTTACCGGGGAAGAACGTTGGGGACCTCGCTACCAGATTGTACTTTCTCATAGAAGTTATTATTGAGATCAGCTCGTAGGCAAGGGCCTCCGGTGCTTCGTCTTATCCGCTCATCGAGTCCAATGTGACATATAACATGGCTCAGCTCTTGGTTTCCGAAGCGGGGAGATGGAAGGCATCGGGTAGCCCGAATGTACCTTGCTGATCCTCCCTTGAATTGAACTCGCGTAATGCATGGCCATCCGTGCGCTTAAGCCACAGCAAAGCTGAAACATGCAGATATCCACGCCTACTGCCAAGCGTCAGCACGAGGCGGCACAGCCGACTCCTTGCTCCATCCTCACCACCCCGGAAGTTGCGGAGGAAGCATTCTTCGTCTATTCCAAAGGATTCCCGTACGACATAGGGTCGACAATGTGTCTCAAAGCACAAAAGCCACAACGACGTTTAGGGCAAGATTGGTCTTTCATTGCCGAGCTCGTCTCATTGGCCTGGCGGCGCTGACGTAGACGCCAAATGAAATCCTTCATAGGTATCTCAACAACGATCTTACTACCAGTCAGATACTGCCACAGTAACATACGAACAATTGTTTTCCCGAGACTGCACCATCTACGTCATTTCAAAGTCCGGTCACTGGTCACATTTCTCTCACACCCGTGGCTTACAGACAGCTTTCCCATACCTGGATGTGCTGTTTTGGACCTAGTCTGTCCCGGAGGTCATTCACCATCTCTCACAAGTACATGGCCAATTGTTCAGCGTCCCGATAAAACCTCCTTTTACCGTGGCCAGACCGTGGGGTCAATGACGGTAAAGAAACAACGCCCTCAGTTACGAAATGACTCTCAGACTCTTGTGGTCGAATTATTATTCCAAACGAGGGAATGAAAATGACTTTTGATGACGGTAGCGTCCGCACAAGCCACGTGTACCACGCATGCCCAGAGACATACAGAAAATGCCATGCGTGTCTCAATCTACTGAGCACTCACAGAGGGCACAGAAGGTTTTCCCTTGTGCAACCCCAGGTCCGCCGTTGCCGCCATGACGATTTCAGCAGCCCGTGCAGACCCCTTGCTTGAGAAAGGGCTTTGTTTGCGTGTATTATGGGGCAAAGCTTGCTGCTACTTCTCGCGACTCTCAACGGCTGAGCCGTTTAATTCTTGGACTTGTTAACCACCATCGTTACTTGCTTCTTCAGGGAGCGGAAAGCACCCGTCTCTGCATCCAATAAAAGTTATTAGTTCTGATCAACTAGACCCGTTCACTCTGCACTTGTGTGCCAGGGCGCGTGAAAAATAGCCACAACAAAGGCCAGTGCTGGCGCAAAGATCGGCTTTCGATCCAGATTCATGTCGAGTCTCACAACCTCCGTGGCTCTCATCTCGTGCTTTTCCGATGGATCCGTCTGCAAGGATAGAAATAGCTGATGGTTAGGAACCTCCTCCCGACGGATGCGAGCGTTATAGGCAACCACATCACCTTTGTGAGTATCAATTCGCGTTGCTCTTCTAGTCATGCAGTACTGTGGATTTTAGATAGCACTTAAAAAGTGGCTTCACCTGCTGATGGCTTATGGTGTCTACTCTGGGACAACTATCACGCTCGCAACGCCCCTCGCAAGGGTGACTGGACGTCAAGGTTTCTCTTCCCAGAAGCATTTTCTGCTACCTTCCAGGCTGGGAATGTGACCGACGCCACCCCCACACGTTGGTCGGCACTTCACGAGTCAGCTGCCGAATAGGTTGCATGCTGTATATATGTACTATAATCAACCGCGAGTGGGGACTACATCATATACCACTTCTTCGGATGCACATTCTTCCCTGCACCCTTTCTTCACGTCTTAGGGTGGGCGAATTTCCAACATTAATGCCAAATACAACCGGTTTAACGTAATAATTGAGTTATGACTTTTGAGTCCATGATGAATTCATCAGCTCCATTGCCACCCGCCTGTTGCAGTGCGGCTGTTCAATAGTTTTCGGCTTTAAAGAACCATCTGCGAAGCTAGTACCGGCTGTCTAAACTGGAATATCCAAGTTTATGATCAATTTTGAAGTACCGCTATTTTGACTGCCAATGTAGAACCTTAAAAAAGTATATTGTTCTTTAACTATGTCCTATCTTCCAACCTGGAGAATATAACTAGGGATTCAAGCATCCAAATATATATCGCAAACAACGCTCGTGTCGACATGCACGAAACAACGCCATATGTCTGAAATCATTTCCCCACTCCAGACTTCACATCTCAAAAGGCCTCCATGCAAATCATATTCTTGCAAATAAACATAGGAAGAGGTGATGGATGGCAAAGGTGACGAGATGCTAGTCACGTGACAAATGGACCGGGAAATTTGCCTGATTGGGCAGACCAAACATGACATTGCAGCCTCCCCAGCTTCATCCAACCTCATCCTCACAGCACTGTAGCTCGAGTCATTTATCGTGTGCGCAGATTAGCCTACAAGACCGTACTATTACCTTTGCATCGTGGCGCATAAGCAGGAACAAAACTCCTAACCATGCTGTAATCCGCGTTGGAAACCCCGTCGGTAACGTCAGACATCCCTCTCCACTCTTGAGATAGATGCACTAACACTGTCTAGACATAAAAGTCGACATGGATCAGCCGTCATTGGCCAGCATCCAAAGAGTAATCTGGGAGGGCAATCTCCCTCTTGAAATTACTCTCGCTCCCTCTGAGAGCCGCACTTACGACCAAACGGATCCTTATCTCGTACGCCAGCTCATCCTCTCACCCACCCCAGAAAATCAAGTGGCAGATCCCGCTAAACCAGCGTTTAGATCTCATATCCCAGAATCTCATACCTTCCATCTCTCCTCCCCAGACTAAAGGGGTTCTTCGCCTCATCACTCATCGACCCCGCCGCGTCTGCCCCGCACGACGGCTGGTTCTCGTTTGAGAATGTCCCGCTGAAATGGCACTATCCTGTTGGCCTGCTCTATGACCTCTACGCTGGCGCAAACCCAGCCACAAAGACCAGTGACACAGAGTATTCTTCGAGCTCGGATGATTCATTACCCTGGAAGCTCGTCGTACACTTCAGCGACTGGCCGGACGAGGAGCTTGTTCGGCTCGATGCACAGGGCGTGGTCATGAGCGATGCGTTTATCAATAGCGTCAAGGAAGCAGATTTTATGCGCAATGGGACGGCGAAGGGGATCATGAGTCTTTCCAAGGATGACTCTTCGGGGTTGTGGAAGGCTGTCCAAGAAGGTACCTGCTTCGCCCTTTACCAATCTCGCGCGCAAAACTTCAGGCATCATAACACGCAATGCTAACATCTTACACGCGAAGTCGACCTCCCTTCTTTCCAACGGATAATGAATATCCTCCTGCCACCACCTTCACAACCCTTCCGCAACCTCCCAATCCGTCTCTTCCTCCCCCTCCCCCCAAAACCCGACTCCACGGACTCAGATTCTCCATCTCTCAAAGTCGTCCAATCTCCCATTCCACCTACAATAACCATCCCGCTCTCCCAAACAGCGACAAACATGTCTCAATCAACCATTCTCTCTTCCTCTCGAGTGGTCTCTGCGGGGACAGGAAGTCCGCAGCTGCAGCAGCAGACGATTGGCTCAGCGCTGCATTCTATTTTACCTAATCTGTTCCCGTCGAGAAGGACGCCTGTGCTAGCGAAGCCGGTGTTGCATGGGGCGGCGTTGCCCATGTCCGCGCCCGTTGAAGAGGTTGTAAGGTGTTCGGCTTATGGGGATGGGTGGGTTTATATTGTTATCCGAATGATGGGGTACTGACTCGCTTTTCTTACTGCTCCTTGTAGCGCCTTATCCATATTGATGGGAGGCGCGACAGTAGTGGCTTGGAAGTCTATATATTTTTATTTTACTGGTGGGATTATGGTTGATCAATCAATATTTTAGGTCCTGCCAAACGTAGTCGGATCTATCTTCTACCCCCAGCTTCATTCCCGCATACAGGTCGTCTCGAGTTCATCATTATATAGGGTATCATAAACATGACATATTCCATCACGAAAAGACGAACACCACCCATGCATGCTTCTAGTGCATGATTGCTCGCTCAAAACGCTTCCAACTGACAAACAATTAACCAACTCTTTTAACTCAAAGCCCATACTCGCTCAAACAATAACATAGGGCGTCTCGTTGCCGCTCAAGGAAACACTCGCATGTTTCTCGTGGCCCACGACTTGTACCCTTCCAACTTCCACACCTTCATCTTCTGTTTCTGCACCGTGTCCATTAGCCTTCCCATCTTCGCCGTCCTCATCGTCCTCATCGTCCACCCCATCATCGATGAATTCCTCTTCATCGATCTCCGTCCCCACACTCTCCCTCCGCCGATCATCTGATGAAGGAGGCCTCAGCTTCCCGTCAACTCCAAACCAATGCCTGGCAAATGGGTTCCGCAATGCAAAATCAAATGCCGTGTTCCCCGAACCCTGGCCATCGTCTGCTTTCGCACTGTCTGGTGCTTCAAGGGACATGTCTGCCCCAGCCTCATAGAGGAGCCGGAAGATGGCTTCGCGGCCTCGCTCTGCAGCGAGATGGAGTGGTGTTTTACCCTCCGCGGTGAGCGCGTTGTAGTCCGCACCCGCGGAGATGAGGAGGCAGATTAGGTCGGGCCGCGGGACGACGGCGGTAATCGCAAGGTGGAGGGATGTTTCGGCATTGCTGGATTGTAGACGGGCGTTGACGTCTGCACCACGGGAGAGAAGGAGGTGGATGTATTCTGAGATCTGGGAGAATGCGTGATCTGGGGCTCCTGTGCCGAGGTAGACAGCTTGGTGGAGCGGAGTCCAGCCTTCATTTGAGACGGCGTTGGCCGCGAGACCGTACTCGACGGCGAGGTTGAGGATTGCAAGGCCGTCATCTGAGGCTGGGGGTGTGATGTGGAGGAGGGACTCGCCCTTTGCGGTTAGGGTGCTGATTTTGGCGCCGTTCTCTAGGAGGAATTTAAACATGGGGATGTTTGCTGCGGCGGCGGCGTAGTGTAGTGGGGTTTGGCCTTTTGCTGTAAATGCTTCTATGTTGGCGCCCTGGTCTAGGAGCTTAGAGACGGTAGCTGCGCTTGTTGCTGTACGGGCTTGTTCGTGAATGAGGGACTCGCCTTGCTTGTTCCAGGCGTTGATGTCGGCGCCGCCGATGACGAGGAGGTCGAAGGCGACCCAATGTTTCTCATAGGCTGCTATTTGGAGGGCCGTCAGTCCAGAAAGCGAGCGGGCTTCAATATTCGCACGACGCTGAAGGAGAACGGAGATGGCTTCGCAGTTGTCAACCTTGACCGCCAGCTGAAGAGGCGTTAAACCGTCTTCATTAGTCATGTCAATAGATGCGCCTTTGTCGAGGAGGTATATCACGATGCGTGGCCTTCTCCATTCTATGGCAAGATGGAGCGCTGTATCACCAGTCCGGATATTCCGAGTATTCACGTCCACTTTGTTCTTCACGAGCAAAGGAACCGTGGCTTCATCGGATTCTGTCTTTACAGCTAGCTGAAGAGCTGTTGCACCCTCTTTGTTTGCAACCTGAGGATTGACGGGCCAGTGTAGAAGAAGTTTCATCACCTTGCGTTGGTTGAACTGCGTAGCGAGATGCAACGCTGAGCTACCATCACGAGCCACAGCATTTCCATCAGCACCATTATCACGCAAGAACTCCACCATTTCTGAGTGTCCTCGGCTAGAAGCGCAATGCAGCGGCGTAATTCGAAACGAGTTGTCGCTCGCATCAATTCGCGCCCCTTGAACAAGAAGCCGCTTTGACTTAGCCACAATGCCGAAGTACGAAAGAATATGGAGCGGTGTCCAGTCCTGAGGATATTTTCCCAAGCCAAGCTCCGATGGGATCTTTGGCTCATTTGTGAGCACTTGCATAGGCGGACGTCTCCAGAGGAGTTTGTTGAGAAAGGTCTTGATAAGGACCTGGATTGTTGTCTCGTCTTCGGACACTTCACGCGCATGAAAGCCCCAATACATTGCAGCGTATCCAAGAAAACCGTTCCCGGAGCTCCGTGGCTGGTTGCCCCCATTGTAATAGCAGTCGTCGACAACCTCATCCGGCGTAACAGCAGTAAGACAAACCTCGGCAATATCTTTTTGAGCAGAGGGGAAGAATACCCTGGACGGAGCGCCGGTCAAATACTCTTTTGCCGTCCTATGTACGAAGCGCACAGTCCCGCTGACAGCATCTACCGTAAGGATTCCGGAGCTTTGTGTTTGCAGAGAATGTTCGAAGCTAATGGGCTCGTCGTCCGTCTCGCTGTCCGTGCTGTTGGTCGCACATTTCAGCTCACCCACAGTGAGGGCACGGAGGGCGTATAGAGTCCAGTAAACGTATGACGTAGCTTTTGCGCCTTGGCCAACCACTTGCTTCATCGCTTCTCCATATGCTTCACTAAGGCTTTGTGGCAGATGAATCAAAGCTCTCTCGAAGAGACTCTTGTGCTTATAGCGGGCGAGGAGGTCAAGGTGAATCTTGGCAAGAAGAAACCTACAAAATAGCATTAGATACGTGGTGAGATAGACGTGGGCCTATTATGACGGGCTTCACTCACACTCCATGGCTTTTCTCCGCCACCGTGTTCACGACATCCTGGTACATTTGGTGGCTTGATCGACGTCTCAGTAGAGAGCTGAGGCGGGAGTCGTTCTCGATGCGGGAAACAGCATATAGTTGGAGATCACTAGGTGGAGCGATGATAGCGACTTGAGGAATATCCTCATCCTGAGTCACCTCTCGTAGAGTCACGAGAAGCTGTACCTGATCTGGCATTTTTTGAAGCCTGGAGAGAAACCGTTCCTTGTCGGTGAGCATATCAAGTCCATCGATGATGAAAAACACTTTTGAAAATCTGTCTATCTCGGCGCGTATGGCATTCTGATATACTTTAGGGGAAGCCTTCCCCTCCATCAGCGTCTCGGAGTGGTACAGAGAGGACGACGCGTAGGAAAGTCTCCGCTTGCGGTAGATCAGCTGGGCCAGAATGTTCTGCAGTAAATCTAGTGTTGTCTGTTCCTTTTCTGTCTCATCTTGGCAGAATATGAATACAGTAGCCACATCAGGCGAAGTGAACGTTCTTTGCAGCGAATCTATAATAGCTGCTCTGCAGGGAAGGTTAGCAAGGTTACATCAAATTCTCATCGACAGCCAGACGCACGATAAAAAGGTCTTGCCCACACCAGCTACATCAATGTCAGTCTCAGGCATCTTCTTCTCATTCCAGGGTACGGGACTTACGCGACCCAATACAATAAAGCGTCTTGGTGAACCCTAACAGCCATCGTTTATACTGATCATTCTCAAAGATCCACCCACCGGTTCCTTGTAGCCGGCGGTTGCACAAGCCTGCAAGGGTAATAAAGTTTTCCGACGCCAGTTTGCTTGTGGTTCCGATGACCTGTTCCTCGAACTGAAGGTTGACTTTTGGCCCTGCCCGCACGTTGGGAAGTTAACAAGCTGGGTGGGGGAAGGCCGAAGCGCATCATAGGTGACGTACCCGATTCCACCTCATGCCAGGATACCATATCGCCCCTTATTTTATGGTCCAGAAATGTGCGTTCACTATAATTCGTCGCGAACCAGTCAGCGCAACAAACTTCCGCGGCATCGGTATACACGAGAAACCGACCTAGATTCCGGTTGCATCGAAAGCAGCAGCATAACCTTATACTGCTCCAAACGCGACAGAAACGTGCGGTCCAACAGGTGGTTCCGATAATAGGTCACCCCTACCCCACCGGGCTGAAAGTAAAGCTCCATAGACTTCATGGTCGACTCGAAGCACACGAGAACCTCCGCCAAGGCTGCGAGCCTCGGGGGTTCGACAAGCCATTTGTCCTCACCCCAGCTGATTTGGTCTTTGAGTCGATGTAGGGAATCCAATATATCTACAAGCAGCATTATAGCGCGTTGTGATGATTCCTGGAGATCGCGGCCACCGTTGAGACAGCGGACTACCACACGTGCGGAGCCGGCTGCTTGTGAGAGCTGTCCCCGCAGGGCTTGGACGTCTGCCATGCTCCCTCTCGATGCAAGTTGCGATTTTCGCAGACGAAAACCATGAATAGGGCTGGACTCGTAAGTGAGAGGTCGCTAGGGGTAGGGGTGAGGAGGGGTGAGGTTAAGGACGGTGGTGTTAGTGATCGCGCGGGCAGCAGTTAGGAGAACGGAAGAGGGAAAAGTTGAAGGTTTCGCTCGCTCCCCAGGATGCCCCAGAAACCGGGACACAACAAAGCAGTACTAGGCCAATTTGGTGCTCACGAGTACACTGGAAGAGAATCGACCCATAATAATCCTGATAATAACTTTAACAGGCAAAGGATCGAGAGGGCATCAAGGGGCTCACAATCCAGTCGTCTACCCCTCCTCAACCCAGCTGAGACGCAAACTGGGCTGTCACACGCATGATCAACCTCGCTCTCACACACATGCTTTCCAGATCACCAACTGCCATAATTTACTCACCATCGAGAGGATATCATGCTAATTAATTAATTTTCTTCTTGAAAGAAGTTAACCAGAATTCAGCCCCGGTTTGAACGCCCATTCCTTCGAGTCCCGGGTTTTCGACAGCCGCAATAAGCTCATGTGTCTCTTCATAAAACCAACAATCTCAGCATCAAGTTATTGGCTCGCCAATCTAATGTCGAACATCGGAGATACGGATGCTTTTCGAGGTTATTAGAGATTGGTGTGATCAAGAGCGCCAACAGGATGCCAGGCCATTCCCATCGTCTCGTTAAGCGCCAACCAAGCCCACCCATCCTGAACGGACCCAATAAATGAGGCGCCTGATCCCTGTCCTGGAATGGCGTGAGGCATAGGCACACGTCAACGTGAACTGGCCGTTGGTCGCCCAGCCACCAAATCTTCGTTCTTTGTCGCCCGTCTGAGGATGGATTTGCGCTTTGTTTGAAAATGATTGGTTTCCAGCAGTCTGGGTACACCGCAAATCTCCTCATGAACTTGACTGATACTCCAGCATTCCCGTCTGATCTTGAGAAACTTTGAAAGAAATTTGAGCGTACACCATACCAACAAATCTTTTGTCTTTTTACAAGTCTTCACTAACAATGTACATACATGCGTTCTCTCCAATTACAGTCCCAAAGTCAGCCGATGAGTTCCAGCTCAAGTCTGCCGGGATCATTAGACAGAGCAAACCAGGCGCGAGCCGTCTGTCTGCTCAACATGCATCCAATCTAGCGAGATACTGCCAGTAGCCGACATATGAAATGAAAAACCGGTGTACCGTGGTGAGGGCTAACAGAGATCAACATCCAACATCCAATTAACAAACACAAAACGTAAAACACATAAATTGACAGTTCGTAACATCGTCATACTGGGTTAAACAAATGTGGAGTGGGTGTGTCAAAAATGCAGAAGGCCAAATGGAAGTGGGGGAGGAGAAGGTAAAATATAGCAAAAGAATGGATGGGTATCAGTGCGACTAATGCAAAAATGGGGATCGAAGGCGATTACGCCCTTTAGAAAGGCTCGCCGTTGACGTTGACAGAGTCACCACTCTCCCGACCTCTTCGCAGGGCCTTCGCAAGCATAAGCTCCCTCATCCAGTCAATGCGCTCCTCCCGTGTCTTGACAGAGAAATGGTGCGATTTCGGTCCAGTGACGAGGAAAGACTTCCGGTCCAGAGTACCGTTGTTGCTCGAGGCAGGGATGAGAGAAAAGGCGAAGGCTGCTTCTCCCTGGGTGTCGTTAACACGCTTTAGAACAGTCTTCTTGAATGCGGCGGTCAGCTTCGAGTTCGACGCAAGAGAAGAACACGCCACAGCGTAATCATCAACGTCGATGCGTTCCAGAGCCTTTGAGTCCAGACGAGCATTATCCCCGTCGGAGTACATGCACAGATGAGTGCCTCGAAGAGTAAAGTGGTGGTCTTCCCATTCGTGACGAATGAGCCTCGTTGTCTTGCGCTTCTTCATCCAGCCACTGTGGATAATATCGTTTGCGTGCGACGAGTTGGGGCTGAAGGGGTTGTTCCTGTAGTGTGGCGCCCGAGGAGTCTTCTCAAGGTCGTCCAGAGTGTCAATTGGTGGCAGCGGCGAGCGCTCCGCAACAGGAAGCATTGGCTTGAAGTTGTGACCATTGACAGCAGAGTGCAGCCGGCGATGATTGTCTCCATTGGCCATCGCAGGATGACTGTCAAGGTCGGTCTGACTTCGGGTTAGGTGGCCGAATCGCATGTCCGGTGGGACAGATTGAGAGCAGGCGCGTTCGACAGGCCCAAATGGGATGGCCGTAATGGGGGCGTCGCCGCTGGATAGTGGGGTTTGTTGATCATAATGAGAATCATGACGGTAGAAATCAGACGGCGATAATAGAGAGCTGTAAGGATTTGCCGATTTGTCCTTACTGGCAGTCAGGAACTGACGCGATTTGCGCGCGGCAGAAGGTGTGATAGTGCGCTGGGCAGAGTAGTTCGGAGAAAGTGTTGCTTCACTTGGAACCTGGAGGCTGGGAATCCGCAGTTTCGGAAGACCCCGGAGATTTTCTGCCAGAGTCGGGTTCGCTTTAGGAGATTTCGGGGAGTCTGTCATTGCCATCTGCTCTAGTGGTGGTGTAGCAGGGTCCGTAACAGGCTGCATGGTACTCAGCCGTTGGAAGTTCAGGAAATTGCGGACATTTTCCTGAGGGTCCCGCGATTGAACACCATCAAGCCTTTCCTGTGAGAGCTGAATGTCGGTTTTGAAGTTCGTTCCCATTATATCAGAAGACGCGACCAGTGAAGGAGTCACATCGGATTTCGGAGTTTTAGCGTCTTGCTTGGGTGACGCCAGCTCAAACCTGGTTGTCTTGATGTCTGATTTCGATGATTTGACATCCGACTTGTTGGATCTAGTATCTGAGGACTTGGTAGATCGGAGGTCCGACCTGGATGACTTGGTTGACCGGGTTTCTGATTTTGTCTTCGCCAGGGCTTGCGCGGTGATGGGGTTTCCGGGGTCACCAGCGACGAGAACAGATCCACCGAGGCCTTCCAGCTGGAGGTCCTTCAGTAGACGAGTAACCCTGGTTTGCTGTCTCTGCCACTTCCGGCAATTCTCTCCCTTTGAGCACACGTGAAGTTTTGGGAGTAGTTGTTCGATCGCAACAATCGAAACCGACTCCTCTGGGGCAATGTCGGCCCCATGACGGCCACGCTTTTGGCGGCTGTGCTGTCGCTGACGGCTTTGGCCTGAAGACCTAGAGTTCGATCGGGATCTTGGAGCATCACATTCCCCAGAAGGGCTGTTGCATTCACCACCTACCTCAGCTGCCGTAGTTTGCGGGGTCTTCGTATCCTGTCGTAACGAAGGGTCTGGAGTAGACATCCTAGAGTCACAGGACGGGGGAGATGGAGTGTAGACGCCACTACGAAGCTGGCGGATACATGCCATCAGCTGGTGCCGCTTGCCGAACGAGGATATCTCCAGCTCTTTGAGGTCTTCCGCCTGAAGTTCTAGCAGGATTGATCCCGATATGTCGTTGATGAAAAACTTTTCAATGACAGATTCATCGAAACCAAGCTTGTGCATCCAACTGACAACATCATTCGGTGTCCAACTGGCTACATCAAGTCTAGACCCGGAGCGAGAAGCAATGGATGCAGGCGGCGGCGTGGGAGCAGAAATATCTGGTACAGGAGTGTCTTTTCTCTCGGGCTCGGTTGGGAAACTGGTATAGAAATGAGTCGCAACGGCGCTATTTGGAACCTTCTCTTCCGTCCAGTCTGGCGTCAGTTGCGGCCTGGAAAGAGAATCCTCTGAAGTTCGAAAAAGGTGCGGTCCCTGAGGGCCCTTAATAGGGCTTTCGTCATCGAGGTGAAAGTGGAATGCGGTAAGTCCAGTCGAGTCGGGGGTCTTGATATCGTCGAGGGTCGATAGAGTGGTGACACTTTCCGCGACAAGCTGTAATGAATCACTCGTTAGCCATGGATATTTGAAGGGAGCCGTCGGCAAGCTGCTGGAAACCACAAACCGAGTCAACACTTCTGTAGGCAGAACTATCCGACGTTGCATCCATCGAGTCCGTATCGTAATCCGTATCTAGGATTTCGGTTGATTCCGACAAGGCCGATCTAGATCGAGAGTGCTCAAGAGTCCTGCTCTGTTCAAACAATTTCTCCTGGGCTTTAATATAGTCGAAAGACGGCTGGAATTGGCGGCGGGAAGCCTAGATAGAGGAATCAGTTACTGTCGGTTTCGAGCCCTGTGTGGGCTCGTACCATCTTGAAAGCAGGAGCTGACAGCCCCTAGAAACGAAAGGTCGACAATGCTGTTTTGACGAGTCTAGATAAATATGCTATTGAACTGTATGCGAAGTTCGCAGTAGTGAAGTAGACAATATTCAGTTGTCTACAGCACAAATGGTGGGAAACGCTAGTTGGGTATCGAAAAGTGAGGGGGCACAAGGCGAGATCGTGGGATCACACAGCGTTAAGTATATCCCAGTCGGTAAAGGCGATCTGACCCAAGAGGAAAAAAGAAATATCAAAAGCGCCGGCCGCATTTCCCCATCATGTCAAACCGCCAGGATTTAGCCAGCGAAAGTCCTCCTGGATGGATGTGATGAAGCAGACCTGGAGATGCATACGGGAGGGGTGGACTGGGAAACGGCGAATAGATCTTCATCTTGTCCTCCTCGTCCAGGTGCCGCGGGGTTGATTGGCTGCACTGCTGCATGACAGGATTTCCCGGCGGCTAGAGCAGGCCAATTGTATAGCCTCATTCGCTGAGGAGCCTTGACTGAATAACCTTGTAATTTTTCCCGTTGCGAGAAAGGCACATGAGGGAGGGGAAGAGGCGAGTCTGAGAGGCTGGAAGGAATGGCGCTAATGCTGTGGTCACGGTTGGTGGCTGGGTGAGAGCTAGTCGTTGGCTGGGGGAGCCCGGCGCTAAGGCAGTCTATCCCATTTGATCACCTTGAATGTACATTAATTATACCTGTATCAGGTTTAATTAGAGCACATTAGTCCATATTTCTCAAGTTAATATCCCCAGAAATAGCAACGAAGTTATGCGGGCAGAACGGAATCTGTCTCACAGTGCTCACCCGCAGACTAAAGATGTGATGAGAGCAGGTGTTTGAAACCCGTTCCTCTATGTACGGAGTACTCCACACGCCACTCAGCGTGCTCGAGGGCACCTCATATACCAATGGATTTCCCGCCTCTCCTCAATCCTTTGAATGGTTCTTCAACTATGTATCAGTCACATTTTAATGTGATATAGATGCTATTATCTAACCCGGGTCCTTACTAAAGCCCAAGCCGTTCATTATTTGTCATTGTCCAGCTCCTTCAAATAATTCTTGGAGGATTTGGCCTTCCACATGCAACTCTTCCTATGGAGCGATGATCGGGTCCCTCAACACTCTTTTGCACCAAGCACACACTTGAAGCAGTTGATGCCGGCAGCCGTTCAATGAAATTGCTTCGAATGTCGTACAAGACTCGGTGGCACTTTCTATGTCTAGCGCAGTTCTTTCCGGACTGGAGTAAGCGATCGTGGCTGGATCCAAACGTTGCGAGGCCCAAGGTCTGACCGCCACACGGGTAGCCAATATCCCGTTGAACGCCATTTCCTCTGAGCTGCAGTCTCGTGTTTCCAAGCCTCAGCATGACAATGTGTTCGCTGGTCTTCCCATCTTTCCAAACGGTACCTACATGATTGATGGCACAAGCCTAACACCGCCGACCGGGGTAGACGTGTCCAGTGTAACCTTGACTCGATAGTGCCAGGATCAGGATGAAGGTTTTGCTTGCGGCATCTCCGAACCTGAGACTAAAGGTGATCGACGGGCCGCTTCGAGCCGGCTCTCCTTAACGATCGTAAGGTCTAGTTTCTCCACCAATAGAGAATAGTACGCCCTGATATCCTCGCCACTTCAGGGCTCCCAGTGGTTTCACTCAATCAGTCTTTCGGACTCCGCGGGCTAAGCCATTCAGTCCTCTATCGCGGCGCCGTAGAATCTGCATTTGCCAATGGCTTTGCACCTTCGTCTATTGACTGGTGGTTCTATTGACTACCGTCCAATAACGCAAGCCCGTCGCTGCTGGTTGAGAGTTTGTGGAGCGGCGTATACTTCCCGTGACGCATCTCGAATCACATGCGTACGTAGCACATGACAAAGACTAGACCAAGAGAAGTGAGATGCTCAACCAGACATTCACCCAAGTAGCCACCTCTCATACCATTGTATTAGATATTTTCGATGATGACTTCTCACTGTCAAAGTCAACCAGTGGGCTGGGAGATGGTGCTGGGCCCTGCGCCTTTGTCTTGAATTAGCCGATAGCACCGGGACTACCCGTGCCCACGGCACATGAGTACCCTTGTCAATAGCACCTTGGCCATAGATGAAAAGGGAAACGAGATCTGAGACTGACAACCTGGCGCTTGACCGAAATGTCTGAAACCAACATCAACCAACATCCTATTCGCACTCGGAACCCCCTCTTTCATCAGGTTTTGGATGCTGTCAGAGATCTCTTACGCTCTTGGAACCTCGTCTCGCCGAAGCCTCAGCGGTAACATCCTGGTCGGCGGTTAGCAGATGTGATTGACAACAATGAAAGCTAAGTTGGAGGTACTAATAGAGTAAATATCTCAAATCTCTTTGTTCTCGGAGGATGTCTCGTGCATGAAGTGTTGCTAATTATGTTTCCAAGAGCCCTTAAGCTGATGCTGATTGGACTGTAAGGTAGGAATTAGCTGCCAATTTAACAGAATATCTATTAATAGATTGTAGATAATGTGACCTTTCGAGCTTAAACTTGAATTAATTAACATGCAGGCCTCGGCGCCAAAGCAGCTTGCCGCCGAACCTGGAGATATTAAGCAGCATTAGGTTCATGCAAGAGGGAACAGCGCCAACTAGGGAACGCTTATTGGTGGTCTCCTGAGACGAACAGTTGTTGGCGAATCAGATCTTATCAGCTTCGATGATTTTCGGCTCGGCGCGAACCAACAAGTTCTCTGTGCCATGAGTGGTTGAATCTGCTTGAAGCGCCCGTGTGGACGAATGTCTGCCAATCCACGTTGTGTTCGAACCGCTGATGGCTGAACATTTTCGCCAATGGAAGATCATAAAGTGAAGCTTGGCATGCATCTCCCGTGGTTCTTTCACAAGTTAACCTCCCGACGAGCGTTTCATCAGTCGCTGGGACGACGACTGAGCAGGAAAAATCTCATTCTGAAACACAAAATAGCCAATAACAGTTCGGCGTTTTGTTCGAGGTCGGGTCCCCTCGAGCCACTCTCGCACCTCCATCAAAGACTGATTTGACACTTGAAGATGCTCAAGAGTTCGTAAACCACAGCCATAGTAGAGACAGAACGAGAGATCTCTTCTTGCAAACAGATAGAGACATAGAAAGCACCCGTTAATATCGAAAATTAGAGGAACTACCCCGGAAATTGGCGGGGTTGTATCAGAAGCGCCGCATCACTGTATCACTGGCATGGCCTGAGGTGCGGCGCCAACTATGCCAGAAAGAGGACCAACGGACATGGGCCCCGGCGACCCTCCAGCTCTCAAGTTACCTCTGACCCTGATCATCCCCAGGCACAACCGC
Source organism: Aspergillus baeticus (assembly GCA_027569055.1). Lineage (NCBI taxonomy): Eukaryota > Fungi > Ascomycota > Eurotiomycetes > Eurotiales > Aspergillaceae > Aspergillus > Aspergillus baeticus. The sequence continues at coordinate 259,602 of JAPDEI010000025.1, forward strand.
CAGACAGAATCCAAAATTAGCTGCTTGGTCGGTCCGCTATTCGTCCTTGGCTCCAGATCTGCCCCCGCCCGCGCTTCCATATGCAGCTTTCACGAATCTCACCTAGCTCAACCGCCGCCATGGTGGAAAAAATAGAAGCATCAAAGCATGGTGCATTACTACTTTTGGACTTAAAGCTCTTCGTGTCCAGAGATATTAAGCTATCATCATGTCCAACACCAGTTCGTCCAATCCATCCTCCAACAGACGACTCATCTGAAACACTTCGGACTCGGCTTTTTTGATACTTTGCGACAACTCAAAACACACCACAACAGTTGACAGGCTGTGTCTATGTTGAGATTGGCTGCGCCTATGTTCTATTGGATCAACACATACATCGCCGCAACGACTACTCCGGCTATCCCGATTCGACTTCCCGGTGTTCGCGCATTACGTTCCACCTCTTGAGTTACCCACCATGTCGTCTGCTGGACCAAGCACACTCTCAAGACCACAGAGGCCACTAAGAACATGGGAGGAACCAAGCACGACCACAAGAGACCCTTCTCGTGGGGTGACAAAAACACATAAGCGTTCGCGCAACGGTTAGTGCTGTTGAAAGCCACGCCAGGAACTGCCAAGGGCTGTGCTACCCTGAATATGAGCTTGAAACAACTGACGATACCTTGTTGTAGGCTGCTATACTTGCCGATTGCGACGAAAGAAGTGCGATGAGACCCACCCGAGCTGCCTGTCTTGCTCTAGTTTAGGCGTCAGCTGCGAATACCGGAAGCCGAGCTGGTGGATTAGCACACAGGCGCGGACTCTACAAAAGGAAAAGATCAAGCAGAAAGTCAGGGAAACAAAAGTAACACAAAAGGAACTTGCTCTCCAAGGTGTGTGCAGATATGAGGTTTATAAAACAAGGGTCAATGCTAACGATTATATTTTATAGAGTATATAAGGCATGTAGTACCATCATCAAAAGCTCGCGAAGCCCCCGCCATTGAAGCACCTGCTCCTGAACCTCATTCAGAGCCAGCTACTGCCACGTTCGACATGCCCATGCCCTACCTACCTACGCCAACTAGCGCGCCTCTATTAAGCCACAATCCATATGAGTTCAGCGCAGGAGTTGGGGGAAGCGCATTTGTTCCAGACCCATCCACAATTCAGGACCCGAGTGCCTTCATGTTTAATATGGCAGACCCATTGATCCCCACTCCGACATCATTGTCATCAACATCCTCAGGTGCAGTCACAACAACAACAGACAGCACAACCCCAGCACTGCGGAGTGGAGAATGGTATCAGGGATTTGCAGACCCACCACCTCGTGTTCAAAATACACTTGGCCTTGGGTCTTCAGAGTTCCTAACCCGGCCATGGTCAGTCTATCTCGAGGCTACAATGAGCGCAAATGATCGGGAACGGTCTTTACTCTATCACTTTGTCGACAATGTTCTGCAGCTGGTATTTCCAATTCTTGATGTCCATAAACAACAACGCTCCCATGTTCGTGAGATCTTACGCTCCCTCGACTCAAACAAGTCTTACTACCATTGTTGTTTAAGTGTATCTGCTATTCACCTCAAGACCGTGAAGAAACAGCGTGGCAGGGGGGTTGCCACGGACATTATGCAACACCGGTATGCGGCTATCGGGGAACTCTGCAAGGCAATGTATGCCGATAATGGCCATGATACTATTTTGGACACAACGCTAGCGATGATTTTCTTCCGGTGCTTCGTGGGCTCGTCCGAGGCTGATGGTCCAAAGGATGTACCATGGAATGAACACTATACATCGGCTATAGACCTGCTCAACCGTCTGAATCTGGCCGAAGCGAATACTCTCACGATCCCGCCTTTTAGTGTCTCACTTAGCGCTTGGATCGACATCTTGGGAGCTACGATGCTGGGCCAATCACCTCAATTTGCCAACACATATAGAGTCAAGCATGTCAACGAAATCTCATCCGGCTTGCAAGAATTGATGGGATGCGAGGACCGAATCATGTACCTGATCTCGGAAATTGCATGCCTAGAAGGTATGAAGAGAGAAGGTATCATTGATGACTACACACTCTGCCGCCATGCCGCCATCTTGACAGGCCAAATCGACGACGCCGAAAAGTCAATCCCGGAACCTGCTCTTGAGAATCCGATCTCAACCAATGGGATCGTCCAAGCCGACAAACTAACAAAGAACACAACGGCGGTTTTCCGGATCGCTGCCCGGCTTTACCTCTACAGCATCATGCCCGGCTTCCGTCACGACGACCAAAGCACAATGGACATGGTCCAGAGGATAGCAGAACTCCTCCAGTACATCCCCTCCGGACCCTTCGGCTTTGACCGTGCACTTGTTTGGCCAATGTTGATAGCCGGCGCATTTTCCACTCAACACTGTGACTTTCGCATTATCCTAGAACAGCGCATAGAAGGCATGGGTGTTTGCAGTGAATTTGGCAGTTTTGGACGCATGTATACAGTTCTGCAAGAGCTCTGGAAGCTTTGCGACGAGGATGATGACCTGCCTGCCGCTATTTATTCTGATCCTGCTCTTATCGCCTCCTCTTCTTCCACGGCGGGTCTCGGCTTCGGCCACATGGCAATGCCATCGCCAGCAATCGGGTCCATCGGGCGACGGATCAAGAAACAGCCACTTCATTGGAGAGACCTTATGATAGCCCGCGGGTGGAACTATCTCCTCCTATAAAATTACTCCGCAAATGATTGAATCTTCAAGGTACGCCACCCGACACATGCTATACCTCATACCAAGTCACTAACCCTATCCAGTGTACCGGCGGGTTGTTTGATATTTGTGTTCTCTTATACCGGTGGCTTCGTCTTTATTCACCACTTCCCTTCGTCTTTTGATCTAGCATCTAGCAAAAACAGATCTTTCGAGATAGCCAGCCAGCTAGCATTTCAGCTTTGGAGGGATGATACCCACCTCTGTATCAGGCCTTGGGACTTGAAGCAGTCCCATGCTATCTCTTTGTCTCAGACCAATTTCATCTTTATCTTTATTTTCACCTAGCTTGCGCGGGGATATGTTGGCGTTTCTGTCAGGATTTACTGTAGTCCTCTCTTGTTTATATTTGCTCCGTGTCTTGATGAAATGAATGTTATCTTTTCTTTGACTTCGTTCGTTTGTTCCCTACGGTTTTTCAATACCCCTTTGATTTGTCTAGATGGCACAAGAGGGCGCACTGGACACACAGACTTCGTGACATAGGTTTACACTATTTGCTTTCTCCACCTACTTGAGGTCAAGTCTCGGTGTCTTCTAGGTACAAACTTTATTTTCGCTGCTCTCCAGGTCGGTTCTGCATCTAGCCAGCGCATAGGCCCCTCGCAAACCACACTTAGCTAACGTAGAGCAATAGGCTCCAAATATATTGTGTATTCAATTATGCATCAAGTACTGAAGGTCCTATTTCTGTCGCCCGTCCTCAAAGCAGATAACAATTAACCACACTGCTTTAAGACCTAGGGACAAAAAGACAGGCAACATGAATAGGAACACTAACGCCCGCGCGGCAGTATGATGGGCGTATCGCTGCCAGTGATACCGTCAAGGACTGCAATACATCGCTCCACTCCGATGACAGTTGAGTTTACCAAGCGAATCGACTTCCCTACTTTGAAAATGGATTCACAAAAATGCGGCCACTTACCTACTACTGAGTAATCAATACCTTAACCGGCTAAGGAGCTGATAAGAGGTCATGAGTAGACATTACGATCCATTCTCCTCTTAACGACGTACGCGATACGCCGCCAGGATCGCAATGTAAGTCTACAGTCAGCCGCGAAAAAAAAAAAAAAAAAAAAAGGCAATAGCTAGAGGCTGTCCGCATTTGGGACCGGGCTTTAGTTGACATAGGCAATCACCTCGAGTCTGATTAATAGTACTCCGGTGTTCCGGAGGCGTGGGACACATGGGGCGACCCCGGTTTACGACTGCCGAGATTGAGCCATCGGAGAGTGGGAATCGCTGCTCGTGTACATGGCGAGCCTCTGTCTTTTTGAGTTGTACGAGAGCCCAGGGAGGATAAGGACTGACCCTCAGTGGGCGGGGGAATCCACGGGTTGTTGATTTCCGGTTTCACCGTCTGCTCATATTAGCGGCAAGCATTCAAAGCCCGGAAAGATAACGAGGCGACGAAACTGGGTCGAGTCGAGTCGAATGTTCCTCAATGAAGTCATCCAGGCCAAATTCGATGGGAGTGTAACGGTTATGGTTCTGTTTGTCAGTCTGTGCTGTCCGCTTCCACCGGCACACTTGTAAGGGCCACCTGTGATGAAATAGCAATTGCGACGCTGCGTGCGCGTAAATCTATGTCAATAGTGTGTTAGTGATGCAAAGAACCCAAAATAGATACTCATCAACTTAGAGTCAATGCTCGCTCGTTGCTGAATGCGAGACTGTGAACTCAGAGGGGTACATAAGGGCCATACATATTCGTACCCTTTTGCATTAGTGAGAAGTGATAGGAAAGTATGAGCTCATTGAAATTTCAAGAGAAAGGGAGGGCGAGCAGTCGATGTCGAGGAACAGGCTCAACCCAGAAACCACAGAAGATCATCCCTACCTCGCGCCTGCACGATCGTCAACCACGACGAGAGGCACAATCTATCCAGCGGCAAGCTTGCTACCAATCAATCACAAAAAAAGACACTATTGAACAACACAGAATCCCTAGGTTTGAATCCAACTGCAGGTACGATAATCCACAACCATTTCTTTTCTAAATTTGGAGTCTTCAGGATCTCTGGCCCCATGTTAAGCGCTTAGGGCTGCTGCTTGATTGGCCATCCAGCCCAGCAAAGGGTGAAAATGTGACAGCAGCTGCATTAGTGCCACCTAATCGCTAAAAATATCGGTATTTACCGCGGACCAATGATATCGAACAATTGAGCGCTCGAAACCAAGCTGCTGAATCGGCTTTGACCAATGATCTCCATAGCCTGGGTGTATCATCTTTCTAAGCTCGTTTCACCCCATGCAGACCAAAAATAACTGCCCTACGGCGCTTAAGGGTTGATCGAATTTAACCAATTACCTTACCCAACCGTTACTTTCTCAATCTACCCCCCTCACTACTAGGATCAGGCGCTCAATTGTTCTCACTTTTCCCCTCCTTTTGCTTCTATTCTTGTAACCTCTATTGCACTCAATGACGCCAGACAACACGCTCCTGATCTTTTTTTATCTTCCGTCCAGCCAATTCGGACTTCCTTTGCCCATTCCCTCCCATATCAGAGGAATGAATCCGGTTAGGCCCCTCTACACAACAGCTCTAATGCATGTTTAAAGAAATAGTTGCACCTTGCCATGCATGCCACCTCGCCCTGCCCAGTGTCCGGCGCTACGCTACGCATATTGCACCCGCACGAGACAACCACCATCATCAATAGATCTACACGCACACTCCCTTACCATAGACCATCACCCTATCACAAGACGTTTCGCACATTGATCTCTCAACCCCTTTAGCTGAAAATAGAAACACGGCTCCATCATATCCCCTTTTGCATAGTCGCTGGAATGCAGACGCGCAGAGAAACCTGACTCTGACTTCCTTACCTCGCTTTTAGGTTTTCAATCTTTCCTCTACCTCACTAGCTGACCGTTAGTTGCAAGCTCAAATCTGTCTAATTCTTCGCGCTCACTGGCCGCACCGTAGTCTGGCAAAGTCGAAGCGGAGAACGGCCCCTCCTTGTTTCCCCAAATAAATTCGCCAGTCATAGTTGATGATTCAACTCAATGATCATCGAATGCCGAGCTTGAGTTAATTTAACCCCCTATGTGTGATGTAGCGTGTGCGACATGTAGGCAGATCTGATATCCAGGGTTTGGACGAGGAGCGGATGCTTGTATTACAGTCGTATTTCGGGATTACAGGTACCGCTGGTATACTTCGATTTTAACTCGGGCTTGGGCTTGGACCTTGAGCTCTTGGATTTGATAAGCAAGGCGGATTCTCTAGCTATAGTTACTCATGGGTAAGGATTACTTATTGTCTATATTCCATGATGTTAATACCTCTAATCAAGCTCCCTTAATGTCGTGGTATAGAAACGTCGCTTTTCGCGGACCTTTGTAAAGGCAACTACTAGTACTGAGTCATTTACGACTCTGAAGCTAGTACATGGAATGAAGTGAATAGACATAAGAAATCCCCGCCGGAGGCGAGAAATAATTCATTTAGCGGCCTTTGCGAAGCCAAAAAAAAAAAAAAGAGCCTCAGAACTGCCCTTCCGTCTACGCCGACCAAAAAGTACCCTTCGCTTTGGCCCAAGATCCCAGATCGCAAGAAAAGAACGAAGGCAAAAGAGCTCCAAAGCACATACCGCAACCGATAAGCTCCACGTTAAACGTGAAGCTCACAAGACTCACTCACTTCCTCCATTCAACTTGCCCCCTCTGGCCGCTCTTCCCTACCCACGCACGACCAACCCGAATCGGCCGGAACCAACAAAAAAGGTCAATTTCCACGCGCCCGTCCGAATCCTTTAGGCGCTAAATTATCCATGCGCCTGGCTCGTGGACCTCAAAACCTGGTGTCTGACTGTCAGTAGTCGCTCAAGGTTCAACTTCAGGGTATAGATCCAACAGCTGCCGGGCTTGGCCGGGCCCTCATTGGCGCACTTAGGCGGAGGAAGGAACTTTGCGCGCGAAGTGTTCGAGGCGAAGGATTTGGCCCAACAGGTGGACTGACTTTTGGATACGTTTGATTCAGATGATGGAAGAAAAGAAATGGAGGGGTAAAGAGAAAGGAGAAATGGTAGGAACCTTAGATAGGGGCGTGGTGTTCCCACCAGAAAACGGAGTGTCCAGTAGTCATTCAGTCAATTATGGCGATTGAACTAAGATAGATACGTACTATATGTATAGATATTGAGACTCAAGGTGTAAAGAATCCGCGCCACTTCCAACAACGCCTGCTGCTAACAAACCAAGACAAGATGGATCGAACATATAGAGAACACGCTCAACTCCGGCTCTCGCTTTTGCTATGATCTGAAACAGAGGGGAACAAAAAGAAAATCAAAACAAGCGCGCAAACATACAGGCTGACAGAAAAAGAAAAGAATAAAAACAAGACCACACTAACTCCTTCCTTGCACCCAGGGGGTTGTCTCTGAACCGCCAGGGTTGTCGATTGAACCCGTCTAGGATAATATGAACCATGTAGCCGAACAAATAATGGATGTAATAGCGTAAGCAGTAAGAATCATGCAAGGAAAGAAAAACATTCCAAATCATTTCTGGGGCTGGTTCGCCCGTCTCCGCTTGCCCTTCGGTGGGGGTGCAAGCGATGGCACACGCTTGAGAGTCACCGTATGCGTGATGATATGCTGGATCGTGATTGATCTGCCACCTGCGCTGGCAGGAGATTCGACATACCGCAACCTCCGGTCAACTGGCGGATAGGGGGATCGGAGGGGGTGTGCGCTCTTTGGCGAATCCGCCGATGTGGGAGAGCACACATAGTGCGGGGACATTCGAATCCGGCGGTACTGGCGAGGCTCTACTGCGGAGCGTGGGACATATGAGGGTGATGTATGCCCTGAGCTTGTGTGAGCTTTCGTCGAGGGGGTAACTTCTCCAGGGAAAGAAGTGATTGAGGCGGTTGATGGGAGAGACTGAGGCGAGGGGACCTGCTTCTGGTGCGGGTAGTGGGTGTAGGGTGTGCTCCCGCACTCATAGGGGCTTCCAAAGACAGGACTGAGAGCTTTTAGGAATTCTGTGTAGGCTTGAGGAGGTTGTACAGAGGGGCCTCTAGTGTTGTTTTGTCTTGTCGGCTCCGCGCCGGTGGCTCGAAGATATTCTTGGAGTTCTGACGGGAAGGTGAGTTGACTCGGAGTCTTGAGAGGATATAACTCTGGTCGAGGAGCCATAGTGATCAAGAAGTTGTACAGGTAGCAGGCGAAGGAGAGTATGTGGTGTGAAAGTGTTCTAGATGGATGAGATCCCGGTGGAAGAGAAGCAGAGAATGAAGTGATATGGAGTAGTCGAGATGCGGAACTCGGGAGTCGGAAAGAATAAAAAGCAAGTGGACAGGCTAAAGATAGTAATACTATAGCCCCAGATTGCGCCGATGAGGATGAACGGTGCTTGTATAAGAAGATGGAGGCGTTGGTTGGTTGGCGTATGGAACAGTCGTACAATACGAGTACAGGGGGCTCAAAACAGTATCAATACAGTGCTAGCGCCAGGCTGTGCTAAGCTAGTTCCAATGGGGTTAGTTGCCAAGCCTCGACTCGAAATAGAAACACAACAGAAAGGAACATACAGAGAGTGCCCACGTTTTTAGACCAGCTAAAGACGGTGTGCGAATTGAGGGGCGAATAAGGCAATTTCGTGTCAATTCTGCCTTGTTGTTATTCAGCAGCCTGGCTGAATCCCAATGTTGGCTCGAAAAGCAAGACGTCAAGTTGGCGCTTAAACTTCGAAGGATCACGACACAAAGAAGAGGAGAATCAACGGTAGGATCAACCCAGGTGAGAATATTAATTGAAAGATTGCAGGACGAAGGAACAGTGGTAGATGAACTGAAAAACCTAATCGCAGAAGATTCTTCTTCCTTATATGCTCCCTTCTCTCTCTCTCTGCCGCCCAGGGTCTCTATCCTGAAACACGACTCCAAGGCTAGTCAGCCATTTCTGCAGACTTAATCGCGCGCGGCACCTGAAGCAGAGGCCAGCAGGGGCCTTCCCACGAATCCCCGCCTTTGTTGATATTTACCCCATCACGTTTCCAGGGCACTTAATATCTGCAAAGGGGCCACCGCGCTTCCAGAGAGCACCGCTTTCGTCCAGCAATGGCGCGCGGCTCTCTGATACGTCTCTGTTGGCTGTGAACCATCCAGCACCATAACCGCCCACTCTAAGTGCACGGGGCCCCTGGTGCACTTGCATGAAGGCAAACTCCTCGATTTCCCCGACCTTGTCAGAAGAACCGCTGAACCAAAGTGGACGTGCTTCTCATTCACCCAATGTCACATCTCGAACTGACCAACTCTCGTACCCAGTATGGCGGAGATGAGAAGCTGTTGGGCTTGGCATGACGCTTGATTGGCGATACCCTGACCTCACTGGATCTTGCCATCTAAGGTGGGCGGGAAAGGAGCAACGAGCTACTTTAGCTACTGTTTGTGCTCCTGTGAACGATCTTCCCTCCATTCGATCGCGCTTCTCTCCGCTGCCCGTTAATACAGTGTGGAGTATGCTTCGAAACAAAAGTTCGACGCAAGTCAATCTCAAACTGGAGATCAGGGTACACGAGACTGTACTATATTTGGGGTTGATTCGCGCCGTCAACCTTTGCTGCTTGGCGCCGAACAATGTTCTTCTTGACCATCTCGAGTCTACGAGTTCTAGTGTCCCCATGATAGCGCTCCAGGACGGACCTCCACTCGGCCAGACACCATAATTAGTATAGGCGTCAAGAAGATAAGAATAGCATGGATAGAAAGGATTGAGAATCGTGGCGCTTAGGTTGCCTTCATACTGATACTGCTCTACAGCACGTTCTCTCAAGGAAGTGCCATCAAAACGAGAAGCCAATGTGTCATGCGCATGGGATAAACCATATCCCCAAGAGTGGGCTTCTTGTAGACTTATCAATGGTCAGACCCGCCGAGTATCTGCCCTCCCTGACTCCAAGAAAGCCAGCTCTCTAGCTAACGCCTGGTGTATAGAAACAGCTACATCAATCTGCCACGTTTGCGCCTTTTGGGCCCTCCATTCGTCTTTTTCTTTTAACCAGTCAGAGCTGCCCGGGTAACATATACGCATGAATCTGGCAATTATGATCACCTTTGCAAGTGGCTCTGCATCTTCCAGAAGCTGTTTCTCAGCCTCGTCATACTGTCCCTCCCTCCTCTCGCCGTTTAGCCATGCCGCTTCACTCATGAATTGTATCGCCGTCTCATAATGAACAATCAGCCAGCCATTGTAGGGATCGGATACTTTCCAGTGCTTGGAGTAATAATCTCCCACTTACCAAAGACAACCAGATCGCCTTTGCCGAGTCGCGCCTCCAAATTCTGGATCGCTCGCAGGTGGCCGATTCGCAATCCCTAGAGAACAGGATCTGGGTCCATCTTTGAAAAGACACGCGGAAAAAGCGAACAACTCGTGTCGTGCATTCCCCAAACTTCTTATGTGCGCTCTGCTAGTTCAGCCAAGAAAGTTTATAGAACTTGACGCCCGTCGAGCATGGGCATTCCGTAAAGATACCGGCAGATGCGCCAGACCTTGACCATGAATTTGTGGTTCGTCCAACCGCAAGGCTCTGCTTCAACCTGAAGGATAATGCACCGAAGCATGACAAGAGCTTCGTCAACCATATATCTTCTAATTAAAAAAGCAATCATGAAGCACCAGTCACTCAGGCCTTTCCAGGCCGGAGCTAGTGCGATCTTGCGTGGTGAGAAAGCTGGAAACCATCCGATGTTCATCTGCGGGCGTGAAGGACATCGAGAAGACAACCATTGACCATGGCGAGCACTTCCTTCCTGTAGTAAGTACATTTCTAGAGTCCCAACAAGCAGCAGTATGTGGTATCCTTGAAGGGTTCCAGGACCGCATCTCGTACGTATTTTGGTTCACCTTCCCCCTGGACATGTTCCTCTTCATTTTCAGCGATGTCCACGATTGCAGCCGTATGGAGGACTTGTCTCCTCCGCCTCTCGACCTATGGGATTCAACTCCTGAGTTCCAAGATGCAATCGATCATGACGCTGTCATACTAAAATTGACGGTGCGCCCTTTTCACTGTCATGAGAGATGAGATATAGTATGAGTCTAGTTTTCGGTCTTTTGTCTTTCGATATACATACCAGAATGACACTTCTGTCAGTAGTTCAGATAAAATGAGTGATGGTCCCTCAGCCTCTAAACTGGCACACATATCAGAGCTCACGATAATCAATTGTTCTACGTGAACAGGAATGATAGTAGTCCGAGTACTCAGTAGGTTGATAAGGCAATAAGAATTCAAATCGTGTAGAATTAATCAATTCTTTTATCGCAATCATAACAACCCCGTAACACCCTTAAGGCATATACATCAGTCATTTCCAGAAGTGTCCCAAGAAAAAACTAATCCAAAGCATATATGTACTCGGAACATAACCATCCAACTTCCATCCAACCAAAAGGGTAACCAAGAACAAAAGGGGACATTAAACTAAGTAGTAGGGGGTAGGGTGTAAAGGTGGGATAAATAGGGAACAATAGGGGTAAGTATAAGTGTAGGTGTAAGATGAACTAGTCGAATCAAAAAAACCGTGGTATCATGCCGCACAGCCATTGTGAACAAAGTGGTATCATAAACAAGAAAGGTAAAAAAGAAGATCCCCCGAACAGTAAGTAGCCCCAAAAACGAAGAAGAAAAAGATAAATCCAGAGAAACCAAAAGAAGAGGCGAATATGTAACCAGAAGCTCAAACCAAATGAGGTCGGCCGTGTCTATGCATTATTCCTCAGTCAGCGCGTCGTCGCCGGTCTCGCGCCAATCCTTCGACCGCTCCGTTAGTCGTCGGACACCGGAGATGCGCTGGGCCCAGTGTGCTTCAGAGGACGAGCGGAAGGTGTATGCGCGTTGGGACGAGATGACGCCGATGCTCTGGAGGACAGCCTTGCGGGAGTCGCGGCCGAAGACGGCAGGGTGGTTGATCCATTCGAGAGAGGACTCGAGGTCGCCGTCGAGAGCCATCATGGTCTGTGTGTCAACGGCTGCGACGGGAGTGATAGTGGCCGTGTCGGAGGCAGCTGAGGATTGGCTTTCGAAGGTCGAAGACTTGGGAGAACCTGACGTCGGTGTGTCGCCGCGCGATTCTGTGTCGGTAGGAGTCTTTGAGACGGGTGGAGGGAGAGGAGGAAGGCTGCCCTTGCCCAGGCCCTTGAGGATACTTCGTGTCTCCGTCAGCAAATGCTGCGCTCGATCGTGCTGTCCGCGAGAGACAAGGGTGAGAGCGCGGGTCAGCATGTCGGAAGTGAGAAGCTCCATGCGGCGCTGAACGACGGATGGATGAGGAGGGATAGGAGGAGTTGAGGGCCGCCCAGATCCCTTGTACTTCGGGTTTGCTGGGAGCATGGTGATTGCCAGCAGCGACGGCCGAGGCGAATGTGTAAGGTGACCATCACGAAGCAAATCGCCATAAGTGAGATCCGCCTGGATCAAGGGCACCTCTTCAACACTCAGAATGCGCTGCTCATCGGCGTCTGACCCTCCTCCCAGCGCTTCCAGACCGGATACTAAACTCTCCCAAGGATCCTGGGGAGGAGATTCGTGGGTCGCACTGTCTGGCGGAATCACCAGTTGCACCAGAACATCTCGCTTGTCGCCAAATCTCAGGTCGCCAAGAGCAGCTTCAGCATCTCGTCCGGTGGCTCGCTTCGTCGTATGCAATGCTCCGCTGATCTTGACAAATTTAGCTGGAGATCCTTCCGGCAGGCGAAGCTTCAGCTTCACATTCTGGTGTGACGTGGTCTGAACAGCTCCCAAGCAACCAGCGACGCACTCCCTAAGCATCATCCAATCTTTCACATACAGGTATGAACCTTTGGTCCGCGTCGACAGCTCAATCATAGTATCCGGTTTATGGGTTAATCCGAGTCCGAAGGAGTGAATTCCCACCCTGCACTTAGTCAGCTTTCTATCCCTTGGTAACCAGTACAGGGTTGATACTTACTTGGCCGCTTCAGCTCGGGAGACGACAAAGTCCACACTCTCGGGGTCGGAGGTTGACGAGTCGCTGATGAGAAGGATACTCGACACCGGATTCGCCGACTTTCGCTGCATGAGCAGATCCATGGCCACGTTGGCACCTTCCACGACGTCCGCTCGCAAGCTCTTCTGCCCAACTGGTCGGATCGAGCTCAGAATCTTCGACCATCCACCCCACGATTTCGTTGTCATTCCAACGAGAGGAACACCGCCTCCGCTCGAGCCGAAAGTCACCAATCCCATACGATCGCGGGGACCTAGGTTCTGCACGAGGAACTTGAGAGTATCGCGGAGGAGCGCAATCTTCAGGCCTTGCATCGAAGATGACACTGGGATAACCACAACCAAATCGACCGGGATATGGATGGATGCAGATACATTTTCCACGCCTATGTTCGTGTAGTCTGTGATGGCCGTGTTGTTCGATCGCGCGGCCCCATACGATGAGTTCAATGACGCCTGTCGCTTCACATTACCGGTGCGATAGTCATCCTCCTCCTGCCCGGATTGCCGATCAAAGTCAAGTTCCGGGCTCCGAAGACTTTCGATGCCATTCAGATCGAGAAAAGAGCGGCGCCAGATATCCAGTTGACTCCGGTTCGGGAAACGAAGGAAGAAGCAGGGAAGTTCGGTGACGGACAGGTGGAGAGTAAGGATAGGTTCATCTAGCGAAATTAGCGGTTGCTACGTATGAAACCTTTCTTTCCGCATACCGGCAAGGTCTTCAATCGTCTTCAAGTGCTTCTTGATCAGGATTGAGCCCTTTAGGGTGAATCGAGTCGGCCGCTTCTGCTGCCCCTCATATTGCTGGTGTTCAGGAATCCGCTTCTCTTTGACACAAATGAGCATCTCCTGGAACAGATAGCACTCCAACTCCTGCCATGAATCGCGGTCCTTTCCAACTCGCATGTGTCCATGCAGGCGAAGTTTGCCGAACCTACGAGCGTCAGCGTGGGCGTTCGGAACAAACGCGAAAAAAAACCCCCTTACCTCGAGAACTCCAGACCGTGCCAGTTATCCACCTTCGTCCTGAGATCTTCCGCAATCTCCTCCAAGTTCTCCCGAGGCTCGAAAGGCGGCGGCTTGGCGTCCGGTATCGGCTGGAAGCGACCTGACGGGTACGGCTCGTCCTTGGGCTGAGAATGCGTCGTTGAGCCACTGCGTAGATCGTCCGCGTCCGGGCGCCAGTTCCCCGCTGGCACTTCAACCGTAATCAAGCATGTGAGTGATTGTTGCTGCCGTGACCGGTTGAGGGTGGGGAATTCGCTCCGGATTGTGACTGTAGGTGCGGGGATGGGATTCTTCATAGTGGGTGCAGTGCGTGGGCTCAGATCCGATTCCATTGCTTGAAGGTCATAGTCGTGGCGACGGCCATCGTGGTAATCGCCGGAAGATCCGGCAGCGCTGCCGTTGCGAGAGTGCTGTTGTCGTGATCCTTGAGTCAGGCGTTCGATCCGCTCGCGCTGACTCCCAGTATCCTTGCTATCCCGCCGGGCGCTGTACATATCTCGGCTATCACGGTTGTACGGTCGACTTCCAGACTCACTAGGGGCATTCTGCGGGCTGGTGACTGAATCCCATGGCGTCGGCGTCGTCAGGCTCCGTTGAGTCGCGGTATCGCTATTTACAGATCGCACAATACTGCTCAGTTTCTCTGATGACCTTGTCAGTACATATTGCGCAATCGGGGAGGAGCCGGTGAGTATTACCGATATCTAATACGTTTCCACCTCGCGTTGAGTCAAGCCCCAGTGGCGCGTCGCATGTCGGGCAATATTGACCCTCGATCTCACGGAGATATTCATAAAAGCAAGCTTCGTGAGCTACATGGGTGCAGGAGAACTGCAGCACACGTTCGCCACGCAAGGTGTGTTCCAACGGCTCTTCGCAAACAGCGCACTCGCTGCCGACAAATGTGCGTTCCCTCCGCGTGCGACTGCGGTCCACGTCCATTAAGCCCGCCATTGGCTTCCCAGTGGTGTTCGCTGTTGAACGGGAGGTGGTCCTAGAGATGGTATTGGAGTGGGAGTTGAATTGGGAGAGCGGCTGCTTGGGCGTGTCAGGGTAATAGGAGCCGGAGGTGAAGGTGGAGGTAGCCCGTGGGCGCGACGCCGCAGTGTGGCTGGAAAGACTGCTCTCCGGGCGTTCTGAGCGGGTAAAGGAGCGAAAAGAACGCAATGGCGAACGAGCGGGGGAATCCGGACGCGAGAGGGCTAGGCAGCGGTGCGGGTTAGCAGGGAGGGAGGGCAGCAGGAAAGCCAAAGACAAATAGTGTCGCCAATGGGAGAGGGGCCAGAAAGAAGACGGTGTGGTTGTCTTGCATGCGAGTTGCAGGCCTGGGTGTGTTGAGTTGAACAATTCTCCAGTCCCGTGGCGTATACAGCGTGGGCTAGACGAGAGCGGAAGTGGAGGGAAGAGCAGAGCAGAGTCAGGATTCAAGAGAGGACTCCAGAGAAAACTGAAAGCAAAGCTGAGGCCTGAGATAAAGAGGGAAAAAACGTGGAAAGATAGACAAAGAAACGGCCAGATGTAACAGTAATCAAAACAAGATCAATAAGAGAAAAGGGAGATATGACGGTAAGTAGGCCATAATAGCATGGAGTATAAGCCAGAACCAGTGCCAAAAGTGGCGAGAACCAACGCTAGACTGACTTACAGAGCGGAGACTTCTTCTTCGACCAGCCAAAGAACCCACGCTCGCTTGATTCGGTATTCCCAGACTTTGAATCAGATCGGGAAGGGGGACGGTGTTTCCACATGAGCCACAGAGTCGGTCAGATTCCTGACGGGGCAGGGAAAGGTAAAAAGGAGAAAGAGACAGGAGAAGGCAGAGTTCAATGAGATACTTTTAGGGGGGCAAGCGGGGAGAGAGGGACAGGAATAGGCAAGGCCAGGACAAAGAGGGAGAAGCCCGGTGGGGAACAGAAAATAATACGATGATAATTAAGAAGATGGCTTTTTCGAAACTGAAGGAATGGATGGAGTAGGGGGTGTGCGACAGTCAACGAGAGACAGCGCTAGTTCAGGCAGAGAGTCGGCAAAGTGAAAAGGAGATGGGAGAGAGAGTCAAGAAAGATGCAGGAATAATTTCGCGGCGGCTTGAAGGATCGATGCAATGAATGCAATTCTAATCCATGGATGCCACACTGTTTGGTGGGCCGATCCAGGGGCAGCTGATGGCTGTTCCTGATCTGGAGTCGGAATTATAACATCAGAATTCAACCAGATGCCAGAGTAGTCTCTTTTTTGTCCTTCTTTGTCTCTACTATGTATTGATTCTTCACGGGGTACCTCCCTCTCGGATTCTGCACACTGAGCTTGACTGACCTGTCCAATCCGCGCAGGCATCTATCCATTTAACCACCGCAGTCGGAGAATTGTTTCAATTGGCCCATCCAGTCAGGTTTGCCACCTTCTGCATGACATCCATCTTCAGGCCACTCATCGCCTTTGTTTCGTCCATCTTCCATTCCAGGAGATCCCTTGGAGCAACACCCGGAAGAGACCCCGGAGGGCCAATTCGATGCCCCAAGATCGCCCATACTTATAATGATCCTCCCCTCTAGTCTGCGGAAATTCTCTACAATGTCGATCACCGCCGTTAGTTGCCAATTGCCATATGGAAGCCTCAAACCTTGCCCTTTCATTGTTCTTGATGTCGAGCTCTTTGTTTGCTGGGTGTTAAGGTTGCATGTAAGTCGGCGACTGTCGAAATTTCCCCACCGGCTGTCGAAATTCTGGAAGCCACAACTCCCAGAATTTCGACTGCATGACTCTCCGGATAGCGACAGGGCAAAAGTGGTTCTCCAATCAAACACAGTGCCTCGGGTCTGATTTCGCCTAAAAATTAGCGCCTAAACCAGCTCGCCGCTAACCGATTCTCCGTGCGCTCATCCATGGGTCGGATAGGAACCATCCCAAAATTCTTGAGTAAGTGTTGACACTGGCTGAGCTGAGATCTAAATCCTGCATCGATGCAAGGGGCGATTCACACCGGTTACTGCCGCTGTACAATCGGGAGTGGGCAGATGTGCCGTGCTCAAGTGGAATGCTATTTCATCTTGTCTCTTCTTGTCTTAACCGCCCCGAGAGGCAAACTCGATGTCGCTCGCCGCGAGAACATCATGGTGATGCAGCATCACCATGACGCTGTATGCATTGCATCAACCTAAGGACTAGGTACATCTAGTAGCTTGCGGTTTCGCGGCCTGGGCAAAATCATTGGTCATGAGCTCCTCCAGGCTGTTCTTCGGGGAATCACAGGGCAACCCTATAGAGCTCCTTTCTCCATCCAGCAGAGGCACCGCAGCTGCAGGAGTAATTATTCCGTTGGTATATGCACGCTGCAGGTGAAGCACAGCGAGCTGCTTGCTTCTTGTCTCTCTGACTCGCCCCGCCTGTCCGATGGCTAGGAATCGCTCCCGAATCCTTGCTCGAGCTTCAGGATCGCGATCCCAGAATGAAGGAATCAAAGAAACCTTAAACCCCTCTTGAAGCCTGAATTTCATATCTTGACTCGACATGACTCCTCAGTCTTGAATCTGCTCGAGGGCAACAGCGAGAATTTGATGCGAGAGATGATGGGGGGCGCAGCTGGAGCTCAAGGTTCGCGATGGAGCAGGTTAAAATTGCGGGTATGCAGCGCCAGCATGAGACTCAGCTTCGGGCTACACCTGCACTTTCCGTAGAACTCAAGACCAAGCAAAGAACGTCAGTAAATAAAGTGTCGGTTTTCGGCACGGTATCCCCGAGCACACTTCATTGACGCTGCTTTAGTGACTTGAGCCAGTGTTCTCCGCTATGACTGGAAATCCCTCGCAAGCATCAGTAGTAGTTAAGCCGACCCGGTTCCATGGCAATTGGCAAACAACAATTGCTTTGCCGGATGCTTGTCCCTGTCCGTTTCATTCTCGCCCCCAGGTGATCAAATTGATTAATTCAGCCGAACGGTTGACCAGAGGTCCAGAGCAGGGGAGCCAAGACTGGCTAATGCTGCACCCCCCCCTCTGAGAGGATGGGGGAGGAGAGGATACTCCGGAGGACATTCATCTGCCGCTTCAAGTGTTGTTGCAAGCAGGTAAGTGAACTTTTGCGCTTAAGCGATGTTTGTTGATCATATCCCAGCAGCTGTCCCGGCCCCGCCCCAAGAAGACGCGACCGAGGTGACATCGGTCGAAACATCAACTCCGATAACGAAAATATCGACTTGAGCATCGGGAAGTCAAAAACAAGACTCTATCATCTGGCCTTTTGCCTCCTTTCTTCAGTCTGCAGAACTCGACTCCTCAAGGACTGAGCTCCCAGGAGCCAAGCCCCTGTCGCCGTTACGCTAACCCCTCATTCCTCAAAAGCTTGGAGCGACGCCTTCAACGGCCAGTGTTTTCCCGTCCAGAAGCGAGCGGGAGCCCATGCAGGGCCTGGTGGCGGGTGGTTGTGAGATTAGGACTGGCAACGTCGAGCGGCTTCGCTTCCACATCTATTGGTTGACAGGGATCCAAGGGGTGAGTCTGGGTCCCCGGCCTCTCTGGGTCGCAGCATCGTTGCCATGTGAAACAGTCGGGGAACTTCTGCGTTCCCGAGGGACTTAGACACGCGAGCAGGACGAGGCAGGCTTTGCCCTACTCTTCCCGTCCGAGGCCAACGGAG
This sequence comes from Aspergillus baeticus, assembly GCA_027569055.1. NCBI lineage: Eukaryota > Fungi > Ascomycota > Eurotiomycetes > Eurotiales > Aspergillaceae > Aspergillus > Aspergillus baeticus. Next base: position 277,986 of record JAPDEI010000025.1, read on the forward strand.
TGACTCGAGGGTTGCTTCTCTTTGGTCTTGCCGCCCGGACTCGCCCTTCAAAGTCCCAGGGCCGGGTCCCCGGAAGTGGTCCTCTTTCCCCAACGTTGCTAAATTGATTGGTGTTCTTCGTCTGCTCACCCCACAGAGCTGTCGGGGATCCGCGGATTAAGAGCGGCATGACAGGATCGCTCCAGGCTTTGTGATCTGACCACCAAGCCTGTCAACGGGCGCCACTGATCATCATCCCATCCCTGAGGGAGCTAAAGGATGCCGCGCCATCCTTCTCGCCGGTCTGAATCCGGGCCATTCTGCAAGATATTTTCGTTTGGACTAGTTTGACGAGGTTGGTTGTGACAGCAACTGCATGCATTATTCCTGGTCCTTGATCCATCTCAAAAATTAGGCTGTTCGCCTCCTGAGACTGCAGTCAGAACCTTGGTCCTCAGAGTTTCGACAGGTCAAGTGATCACATCACCCAGGATGACCCCTCGCAACGGCTTTTGCAACAAGATGGAGGAACGCATCGACAGATCACCTCCTTCTCTTAATACTATGCAGGGGTGCCTCGCGAACGCCTGGACATTGCGCCATGGTGTTCGAGGAGAGGCGTTCAGCAAACCACCCTACATTAAGTACAAATTATCAAGTTCCCCTCCTTCGCCCCGGCCGAACTATGTATTCACCAGCTTGACAATCTTGAGGAAATCAGGTTTAATACTCGACTTATCAGATTGAAATTCCACTTGATGCAGTTTGAGTCACATCACATCATACGTCTTCTTGACAGAAGATGATACTGTAAATTTGTCGTTGCCGCGGCAGCCTTCGGCTTCTCTCCAGCTTCGCCAGTAGCATTACTTGAAATCTCATCAGAGTAGAATACATGGTGTAAATGCACGCCGATGTCGGACAGTAGTAACTCGGTTGTAACAGGGAAATCCGTTGATGCTGCTCTACAAGACGACCTTAAGCAAGAGAAGGACGGTCCCTCTACAATAACCTAAAAATCAGATATCTGCTCATTTCACCAATGTCCCTTTAGACTCTTCTTTCTCTCAAGAGACATCCAATCTTGCTGAACGAAGGTCTCACCTTTGCACCTAACACTTCTTATACTATTGAGGGAGATATATATTTTGACGCCCAATTCAACAGGGATTTTTTTTATCATTCAATACGCGCTTGGAATGAATACCTTTACTTAATATTATGCCTAGAATGCTTCTTTCCAAAAAGTACTGTATCAGGACAAATGCTGAAGCGTGTCGAGGCGCCGAACAATCGCTGGGTTAGCAGTCAAAGTGGCCCACGCGACATCTTCAACTTCTGAACGTCAACAATGAGCCAAACGGTGGCTCAATCGCTCAAACCTTATGATGAAGCTCACCATAACACTTACTCATACGTCCAAGTATAGTAGAAAAAAATGGGTTACCCGCCTGCTGCTCGATTCGCCCATCGAAAGTGAAAATGGCAAAAGGGCGAGACGCGTCTCTGCGCGACGGTTCATGAGAGCTGGCCTTACATATCCAGGTGCTTCCCTATGTCGACGCGGACTATCAGGGTACATTAAGTTCTCAACAGAACCTGGCAATGGATATTCTACCTTATCCGGTTGGCTCTGGAACAACGACAATGAGGCCTTGCGACGACGCCGGTGCTCTTAGTTCCAATGAATACTCTGATATAACTACTTCGCCACTAGGATATACGATTACACTTCGGGGGCTACTTACTCTACGCCTGTTTCTATGCGCCGTATATGGTCTGGCCGACTTTGTCACCGCGTATGTGATGGCTGCTTCTTTCTTTATAGTTCTGACTTTGTGGAAGCTAATATAGCCTCAGGTTGGACCCGGATGATAGAATATCTCGGGTCCAGACATTCAAATCTTCGATAAGAAGCCCTGCCTGTTCCTAATTAGGAAACCCACACTGCAGTCTGCCGGGACTATAAACCCGGGTCAAAGGTTACGATGAGAGCCATGACTCTTTGTGTCCTCTGGCCATGTGTATCAAGATCTTTGTTTATCTTGTCAATGGTCTGATACCTGTCTGACGCAGAGCGCTCTTTGTGTGCTCGGCATTGAAAGAGATGGCCTGCGCCTTTGTTGTCTATCGGGACATACTAATACAGCAATTCGGCCCAAAGATGGCGAATTTGATCTCATTTTCTGGATATGATCTTTCTGTTTTGATAGTATACTGCATCTACCAGCACGACGCTTTGTTATTTATTATCCATCGCACAGGCCCGAATCGCCATTTTCTATATCAACATGTGGCACCCGCTCTACCACACCATCTACAAGAAGGCCCTAGGATCTAGTGAATCAGAACAAGATTCGGAACTGGAACAAGGACAAGAACCAAGACCAGAGACGCCCAAGACAACAGCCACAGCTGCAACAACAACCTCGAGATCATTCCAACCCCTACGACAGACCTCTCCAGCTGGAGAACAACGACCATATCTCCCTTCCATCCGCACCTTGTCAACCCTCTCCCCACTCCCCTCGCTCTCCTGCACCTCCTCCCCCGCGCTCTCCCTCCCGCCAGCCTCTCCAACCGAGTCCCCAGCTTCCACCATCTCGCCTCTGCTAAGCCATTTCCCTGCGCCAGCGAGCCAGAAAGTGAAAGAGAACACCAAAGCCAAAGCTAAAGATCCAGAATCCACAGACACGTCCGGATATGCAGACAACGCTAGAGATAAAGATGCAGATAGAGATGGAGGAGATACATTCCAGCTCCCGCACGCGCCCAAAAAGCTACCCGGCCACATAATCCAGCTCGCCAGCGCCCCCATCGCAGCCGCAACACTCGCCTCAGCGTTCTCATCCTTCCCCGCGAACCCACACGTCCCCTGGACAACAGAGTACCACGCGCCCGCCCCGGCGGTAAACGTGCCTCGACGAGCGAGCACAACAATAAGCAGGGAACGCCAGCGCAAGAAGATCACGACAAAGGCCTACGAGGCCCTCGTAAAAGCGCATATCCTCTCGTACGGCCTCGTCCTCTCGACTGGCGGCGACGAGCGTAACCCCACGCATGACGCCGTCGCACTGCTCCTCCCGCCTGGTGCGGGCCCGCGCAGCTCGGCTAGGCGCGCGCGGAACTGGACGAAGGGGTGGGGGTGGCGCGTGTATCTGTGGAGTGGGATGTGGATGGGTGCTGTGAGGCGACGGCTTGGGCTCTTCCCGGATCAGGGTGGATATGAGGGGATGCGGACTGGGGAGAAGAGTGGGAGTGGGGAGGAGGGCGGCTTCGAGGGGATTCATCTGGATACGGACCTGCGCTGGATGAAGGCGCGGATGGCTGGTGTGATGGGGTTCCAGGCCGAGGAGACGTGGATGCTTACGGGGCTGGGGACCAGGGTTGGGTCGAGGCCGTTTGGGCTCGGGGGCAGGGCTGTTGAGGTTTGTTGTGATATGGTGAGTTGATAACTGTGCCCATCTACTATTCCCAAGCTCCCCCCCGTTTAAATGTGCTAATGGAGTGTGTATATAGGTCGATGCCCGCGAGAAACCGCTATATACGGAGTGCTTCGAGTACAACGTGCGGTTCTTCGAAAAGTACGGGTTCCGCAAAGTGGGAATGGTCGCCATGGACCCGGTGGAGAAAGGGGTGATCTTGAGCATGATGGTTAGGGAGCCAGATCTGCGCAGATTTCAGGATTCCGGCGAGCATGCGGTTGATGAGGTTTTCGCTTTATTTTGATAGTATCTCTTTTCGTCAGTGTACATGGGATTGGCGTATGGAGTATGGTTGTTCCAGACATGTTGTTGACCTCTGAGTGCCCAGGTACAGCTTTTGTATATATAAAAAATTGCAAACAGACTAGAGGTCTGTTAACCATGATTCATAATTATAAATTTATCTATGGCTGTGGTAACCAAGTCATGAAGTGTATTGGCTATATACTTGCATTGCTTCGCGTTGTACCGCGAAGCACCTGCCAAGAGAGATTGACATTGCTTGTCATCTCATGACCGTTTGTCACCATACGTATCCTGCTCCATCTTTACACCGACCCAATGCGAAAGTAAGAAGACAACTGTTATCGAAGCATAGGAGGCATCTCCTTCACATGTACAAGAACTCATCCAAAAAGGCTCGAGGCCACCAACATCAATGGGCTCGGTCTACATCCGAGGAAAAGCAGACCGAAAAGAAGAATAATCGATTATAATGTATTAGTCGTAAGCAACTCGTACTTCGCACGAGAATGTATCGTTCTAGCGGGTGTGATGGTTATCGAACCTCAACGGCGCTTGAGCTCCGTGCTAAGGACATCCAGAACCTAAACCGGTCAGTATGAGAAGAATATATCACGGCAAAGCACATACCGATTCAGGGACAGAGCCCTGGTTGTACAAATACTTGGCGAGACCGCGGACGACCTCGAGTTGTTCGTCGACCGTCAACCCGTTGATTGCAGCTTCAATGATGTCCCCAACACTCGCCTTGTAGACCGCGATGAAGCTGTGGTAGTACATGAACGCAAAGAATCCCATGATGAACTGGCAGTCCATCCGGTCCGTGATACCACCATGGCCGGGGATCGACTCGCCAAAGTCCTTGATCTTGAAAGTCCGCTTAAGACCCGACGCGAAGAAACCGCCGAATGGTGCAATCAGGGAGGCGAAAGTAGCAAACAGCAGAATGTGCAACTGCATGGGGGCAAGGTAAAACGTTGTACCAAACCCGGTCCAGTCAGGAATCGTAAACTCTTGTGGCACAAAGACAGGGTTGGGTTCACACTCCAATCCAGTTAAGACATTGGAACCAAGGTCATTGACGGGGCAGATAAAGTACTTGTAACGCATCAAGATATTGGTCATAAAGTAACCGAAGATAATGGTACAGACCCAGGCACCTAGGAATCCCTCGACAGTCTTCTTAGGCGACAATTGGATAAGCTGGGTCCGCCCGAAAGTGATGCCGCAGACATAGGCGAAAATGTCGTTCGTAATCACAAGAGACGCCGGGAGGAAGAACCAAATCATGCCCTCCAAGATGTTGTTCATGACAAAGTGTGCCTGCACGACGATCAAGTACAAGGCCATGTGGGTCCAGGCGAACTGAGTGAACTGGAATCGGTAGTGACCCTTTTGCAGCGAAGCAACGAAGAACACAAAGCCTGTCAAACCATTAGTAACCAAATGACAATTTTCAGGTTTAAAAATGAGAAACGAACCCATGACATAGAGGGTAAAGCTAATGAACCGGTGGTGAGTCGCCAGAGGTAGCAAGACCCTGTCGACCAAAAGAATGTGCTTAAAGTAATAGATCACGCTCTCTCCATAGAGAAAGTACATGCTGGTCGCCAAAAAGTACCAATTCAGCGACTTGGTGAACCGGATGTTCTTCTCCTTGCTCGGCACGTTGGCAATCGCGATGACTTCCTTGAACGAGATAATCTGAATAGCAGTAACAATTCCGATGATGTATATGTGGCCGGAAAACATGGCAATGAAGAAACCAAAAATCATGACAAAAGTCCATATTGTGCGTGTAATAAAGGTCTGCTTCTTCTTTTCGTACTCGGATAGAGGCTGCTCAGGTTTCTAAGCACGTTGTCAATGTCAGTACGCAGCTCTGTCACAGGGGGGTTGGTCTGCGGCTCCACGCACCTCTTCCGGGATTGTCGCGGGTCTGTCCGTAGGAGCATTGTTGTTCGTCGGGCTCCCCGGATCAGACGCCGCATCGCTGGCATCTGATATACTGGATCTGCGAGCATCGCGGTGCTGAAACCGAACGCTCCGACGTGACTTGGACATGGCGAAAAAGGAGAAGGCGAGAAGTAAGAGGCAGGTAGGGTGCGCGGGGAAAGGGACGGATGAGGCCCGGGGAACCTAGTTTGTCCAAGCAGAAAAGGGCAGACAGGGATTGCGCCGACCGGGCGAAGAGAACTGAACGTGAGAGGGGAGAGAAAAGAGTGGGAACGAAGCTGGGGGAGAGAACGCAGGCTGACGGACGAGGGATCGTCGTTTTAGGAAAATTTCATGTGAGAACGGCGGATTGCCGGGGAGAAAAAGCAACGATCGAGGGTGAGCCTCGAGAGGGGAGATCAAATTGCACGGAAGAAATTCTATCTCAACCAGACATTGACGGTGAGCAGTCGTCGACGAGAGTAGAGGGGAGGGTGAGCACAGAGAAAGAGCCTACCTAAGTGGTTGAGGTTGTGATCGCACAGGCGACTGCCATCTACGTCAGGCCGTGTTTTCCTCCGCTTTTCTACGCCCTGGCCAACATTTCTTTTCTCCACCCCTCCCAACACCTCAACCAATCCCTTCCCCGGTTATTCATGGCTATCTCGCTCCTTGGGCATGGAAGCTATCGACGATGACTTCTTTTCGGACGACGGCTTCGATGACCTCCCGGCGGACGCATTACTTCAATTAGAGCAAGAGGCCTTTCGCGCTACACAGGCCGAAACTCAGACACAGCCAGAACCCACCATACAATTGAACTACGCTGCGCGAGATGTCGTCGACCATTATCCCCAGAATGCATCTCTTAGGCGGCCGGCTGCCGCTACTGTTCCTACCGTCACGTTGCAACCGCCCGCGCATCTACACACTGGATTGACCAACGATTATGGGGCATTGGATGTGGGGGAGCTGGATGCAGAAGTTTTCGATGCTGGACCGAGCCCGGCAGTTCCCTTCGATCAGACAATTCCTTTCTCCGACCGGCCCTCACACTATCCCGACGATACCATTATTGTCTTGGACGACGATGAGCCTGTACAAGCTCAAGGAAGCCACTCTTTCCACTCCACTTTGCACAAGGAATACGCATTGCTGGCGGAAAAGGTAGTGCACCAACCCTGTACAAGGGGATACAGTGCTGATGTTCTCATAATAGCTTCAGCAGGAAAATGATCGCTACTCACGCCTGGAAAGCGAATTGGCAACCGCCAAATCCCTCGCCGAAACAAAAGCTGGCGAGGCCGCCATAATCCGGTCTAAACAAACGAAGATCATCGAAGACTACGAGCGGCAGATAGCTACGCTGCGTAAAACAATTACCGATGAGATGGCAAAGTACAAGGAAGAGGCAGACGCTGCGCGTGCCGAGGGTAAGATGCTAGCCACGGAAAATGCGTTTCTCAGACAGGATCTGGCAGAAGAAGCTTTACGCCTGAACCAAATGAAAGCGAAAGTTCGTACCGAGGAAAAGGAGCCACCGATAACTCCCAGAAAGACCAAGGTTCTTCCCTTCAGGGATGGATTTGACGACAACGAGATCCTGGCAGCATCTCCCAGCAAGCCCGGAAAATCGAAACAGAAAACTCCAACTGTGTCTGGCAAGAAGCGCAGGAGAACGAGCCAGGGTAGCCCGACACCACTCCGCCTGAGTCCTCACGGAGAGGTGCTGGATGTCGAGACTGCTGAGGACACGGTGGATGAGACAATGCTGGATGCTGGAGATCAACCAATGACTAAACAGCCGACGCAAAAGGACATACATCGGAACCTGCAGATGGTCAAGCGGATCCTCGGTCACCGCACATTCCCTAACAATAAAACTGACCTTGAGGCTATGGCCGAGTTGGCGTTCCCTTCGGAACTGGATCGGACACTATCTAGCATTCTTCTAGAGGAGACGGCCAAACTCGAACTTGACAACTACGCAGTCGAACACATTCATGCCATAGTGTTGCTCTGGTCTCGAGCACTGAAGGAGAAGTTGTACCAGCCAGTTCCAATGTTTTTGGAGATTACGCGATCCATCCTTGCTATGGATCCACCCTCGGTCTTGAGTTCCATCGACCGCCTGGTACCTGTTTTACAGGAGTCTGGCGATGTCAATGGTATTCCTCGCTTCAGACATTCCCCTGTGTCACGCCAGAACTTCGGACAAATACGACAAACCCCGAGCTCTGAAATCGAACCGCTGGTGGACTCGACCGAGGCGCTCGGGCTCCTGTATCAAATGGCTTGCCGAAGTATGACTGTGGAGCGGGACTTAGAGGAGTTCTGGCGTCATATCCGCTACGACTTTGTGTTGATGATGCTCAACTGTTCGCAACGCATCACCGACATCAGCTTGACATTAAGTCTGCTTATAACGAGCGTGCGTGGCGACTCCTTTGGTTCTATCCAGGAAACTGAACAAGACCAAAATGCGAATGAAAATTACATTGTCGACCGCGTGGCTAACCTCATGAGCGAGACACCACAACCGGATGAAGGACAGCCTCCGTACTCGCGGGCAGAGATCTGTGATCTGAGACTGGAAGCGTTGTCATTCCTGATGACTGTGGCGTTTAATCCGATTGTACCGGCGAGCACTCGCGGCAGTCTGGTCATAGCGTCGCATCCGACAGCCTTGGCGCGACTTATCCGTGCCATGCACGACGAGCTAGATGCACTTTACACCTTCCCACCTGAAAGAGACATGCATGCGTCACTGGTCAACAACCTCATGCGCTTGATTTACAGTGTCATACGACGGCATCCACAAGAAGTCGATCTACAGCCGAAGCTCTATCGCGTGGCAGGAGGGAAGCAGAAGTTTCTGGTCGTGCTGACTCGGCTCGCCTTCAGCGAAGGACTCGTTCTTGAGGCTGGGATCAATGATGAGACGGTCGAGATGGCGCACGAGATTTTGGACGACGCCGTGAACCCGCAAGAGGCGGAGGCGTTGCTGGAAGCATTTCCGCATGCCAAGTTTGAGGATACAGATATGAAGGAATGAGCTATTGCATTTCTGGCGTTTTGCGATGGGCCTTGATTTTGATGATATTTAGTACATATACCCTAGGCATGAAGACCATATTTAGAGACGAGCACAATTTATGTTGCATCGAAGATGAGTGTTAAGAGGCAAAAGGATTGAGGATTTCATGTTCACATGATGGATGCATAAAGACTACGGCCGAGGAGCATCAACACAATCCTGGTAGTAACCCAGAGAAGACGGTGCCAAAGGAACACATTCTGAAGGGAAGAGGCAGAGCAAAAAAAGGGGAGAAAATATGCAAATTCTACTAGTTGAGAACGCGATGCATCTACATCGCGAGTTACTGTACTACGAAGTAGGCGAGAACCAGACCCCCTTCTCCATACCCCCGCGCCAGGCGAAGCCATGATGAAAAGAGAATAGAACCACGAAGTGGAAAGTGCCAAAGAATACGCCAGCCAATGACCCGAAAGCCATTGGACAAACTCTTCCGCCGCGATGTGCAATGCAGGGACTAATCTGTAATGGAGGCCGTCTTGAGCGCCCCAACATTCCAGCAAGGTAAGTATGAAGAAGAAAGAAAGAAAAGTTCAAAGAGTCGAGGGCGGGAGCCAGACTTTATAGGTGGCGGCCGACTGTGAGGTGGCGCTAGTGGGCAAGCGAGAATAGTTCGACCAATCGGAGTGAAAGGGACTCGAAAGGTTGGCGGCCTGCAATGTCAGGCTCTAAGCTCTGGTCATGTGCTGACCGCTCACGTGATGACTGCGAAGTTTTGGGCGGCGGAAAATGATGAGAGTGCAGGCAGGAACACTCGGGAGCAAACAAGAGGCAACGCCAGACTCGCCAGGATGAGGAATAGGGCTACCACGAAGCTGACCCGGCCGGTACGTTTGTAAATTCTTCAATAATCGAATTTTCTCTGCAGGTGGGCTCAAGCTAATCTCTCGGATCTCCCTCAGAAAATCCGACAATCATGGAGCAAATGGAACCTGTATAACCTCGCAAACCTTCGCGAGCCCGTAATCAGGAACCGAACTTTCTTCCAACAAAAATGGTCCGCCAAATCCCTGGCCCGTGGCTATCACGGCGAACAAGTCCGTGAGACTCAATGGGAGCGCATGTTCAACCGCCGCGTCCGCAGCGTCATCCCCATGAGTGCCCGCCAGTTGGCCTCTGACGATGGATCAGCCGCTGCTGCTGGTCGTGGATCGGGGCTTGAGTCGAGACCCGGTGTGTCTGTGCAGGCTCAGAAAGAAGTTCCGTATACCGCCATGACGTTTGCTCCGCTGGAGCGTCGGCTGGATGTGGCTATCTTCCGGGCGCTGTTTGCGAGCAGTGCAAGACAGGCGAGGCAGTTTGTTGTGCATGGAGCTGTGACAGTCAATGGAAAGAAGGTGCGTCTCTCATTTTCTCACCTGTTTTAATTGGGCGCAATAGCTGATTGATGTAGATGCGATACCCCGGTTACCTCCTGAACCCCGGCGATATGTTCCAGGTCGACCCCGAGCGTGTCCTGTATGCTACCGGTGCACCCAAAAACAAGTTCGACCGTCGCGAGGCTCGCGTCGAGAAGAAACGGGCCGAGGAGGAAGCAGCAAACCAGACCGAATCCGAAGCGGAGGGCGCTGAGGAGTCGAAGGAGAGCCAGCCGGAAGCTGAAACCAAGGAGGCCGAGCCCCTCGATACCCGCAAGACGCTACAGCAGATGATCTCCCAAGCCAAGAACATCATGGCGAACAACAAGGAGGTTTTAGCGGGCAAGCGCAAGCAGGAACTGCGCGGGTTCCAAAAGGCCGTCCGTCGGGTATTGTCGCGATCCAACACCTCGCAGCTACTGGCCGACAACCTCGAGACTCAATTCTCTGAGATTCTGTCGCTTCTCGGAGCTAAAGAGGCCTCGAAGGGTGACAACAAGAGTTCCAAGAAGAAGAAGAAGAAGGCTGATGCGGTGGCTGAATCTAAATCAAAGGATACTACTGAAGCCACAGAAGCTGCAGCTGCTGAAGCCGCTAAGGGTGCTGAAGCTACCGAACCTGCGAAGGCCAAAGACGCGGCCGCGGCCGCCGATGAGGACAAGCCAACAGACGCCCTCGCCGAAGCCTTCCGCAAGGCTGCCCAAAAACCTGACGAGAAGGTGGACACATCAGAGCTGACAGAAGAGGAAGTCCAGGTGCTCAAGCGCGCTCTCGTCCAGATGCGCGACAACCCCGTGGACACCTCCAAGCCCTACGCCACTCCCTGGAGCCCGCGCGACTACATGAACGCGTTTGCATTCATTCCGCGGTACCTAGAGGTGAACCAGAACATTTGCGCGGCCGTGTATATACGACACCCAGTTGCCCGCCCCGGATACTCAGAAGTGCCGACCCCGTTCAGCGAGGAAGTATCGACTGGCGCCTACCACTGGTACCTGAGACGGCGTTAGACTTTTTGTAATACCTTATTCTCCTCCTTTTTCTTCGCTTCGCTTTCTGTATTACTGGGATCTGGCGCACATTTTTGCTTGTCGAGGCCTCGGGTCCATTCATTTGTGAACAGCCTGCTGATGTACGGATGCATATGTAAATTAAACAATCTAGATGACACTAAATTCACACTATTTCATGAATAGTACACCGTAGGAAATAACTCAGGAGTGCTGATCAGATACCTGGATTACGCTTCCAAACCCTTCCAGTCCAGGACTGTAACGGGATGTGGCCGCTGCTTTCAAATAGGATGAAAAATCGCCTTCCGGGTCGCACCAAACGGTAATAATACACTAGGCCCCGCCCAAATTCAGCGCCAAGCCGGTCCCGCAATGAAATTGCAAAACCTCAGGGGAGTTTTTTCACTCCCCATCGCCCGCAACGGTCTACTAATCGTGGGAAACAACGTCCTCGCTCTCGATTCGACTCTGGCTCCTCGTCCACCAATTTTCTCTTGAGCCTCTTGCTCGTCGGGGCGTCTATATACACCTCTCGTCATCCCTTCCGACCGCCCCTAAACTTGAGACGAGCAGTGTAAACCCCTCGAGCCCAGTCGGAGACGACGAAACGAATTGAAACGAGACTCCGAGACGAAACCAACAACCCCATAGAATCTTTCGAAAACGATAGAGATAGACATAACGAGGAAGGAAGGGGAGATGTACAACCCCTGGGGCACGCACAACCATGGCCACGCGCACACACACACACACGCCCACGCCCACCATGGGCAGCAACAACAACACCCGCACCCGCACCATACCAACACGGCGCCGCCCACGGCCGTGTCCTCCGTCTCGACGGCGGCGTCAAGAATGGCCGCCCTCGACCCTAGCGGCGGTGGGCCCTCCTCGCACACGCAGTCGCCGTCACAGTCCTCGTACGCCATGTCTCAGATGCGCTGGCTGCCCAGTATGAGCACGCGCTCGCATAACCACAATCACAATCATGCTGCGGCGTCGTTACCGACTATATCGTCAAATTTGAGACTGCAGCATCCGGCACACCCAGGGCAGCAGCAGCAACATGGGCATACACACGCGCAGGGGCAGGGGTCGGTGATTGATGTCTCGAGGGCGCCGCCGCCACCGGCGTTGGTGAATCCAGGTGGTCAGGGGATTGGTGTGGGTGTTGGGGTTGGACAAGCGGTGGAGTCTGTGGAGAGTGAGGAGAGTGACCCGTCTGAGAGTCCTGGGGAGACGGCATCGGGGACGAGAGATCTGGGTGGGGCGGATGCGTTAGGGGAGCCAGAGTTCTCGGGGAGGAATGGTCTTGTTGGTGTTGGAGGGCGGGATGAGGATGGTGATGTCGAGTTGCTCGGTGAGAGTACCGGTGGGAATGCTGGGAAGGGACCAAACGGACAACCGGGGGGTATGAACCTCACGTCGCGCAAGCACGGCAAACGGCTCACGACAAAGGAAGAGGTCTCCCTTTTCGAGATCTGCAATCGTCATGCAGCCGAGTTCGGCCGCCGCAGTAACCTCTGCAAGTGGTGGATGACGGTGACAATGGAGTTCACCCGCGGCCAGAAACACCCATACTCGTGGCACTCAGTGCGGCGCAAGGTCGAGATCGTCACGAAGCAGCGCATGAAGTTCCTCGAGGAGCAGCGCGACAAGGGTACGACCGAGGCAGACGACTTGTCAAACCCGCGGTGGCGCTCCGCCGTCGACGCCTGGATCCCAACCTGGCAGCGCTGGGAAGAAGCCGAGGCGCGGCGCATCGAGAAACGAGACTCGCGACGACCACGAAAGCGCAAGTGGACTGTCACCACGCCCACAACTACACTTACCACAGACGGAACATGGGACCTCACCAACTCAGGCGCAACTGCCCCAAGCACAGACAACTGGCAAGCACCTTCAACAACCAGCAGCAACAGCCCGATGGTGAACCATGCCCAATCCCACCCAGCACCACTGCCACCCACAACATCCACATCTGCAACCCCCGTCCGCCTCCCCCCGGGCTTCGACACCATGTTCTCGCAACCCCAACCTCAAACTCCCTCCTCAACAACCTTCAACCCACAGACCACTCACCGCGCCCAAAATCACACAGCACCACCACCAACCGCAACCTCTGACAACACAATGATGGCAGCGGTCCTCGAAACCCTAGGCAAACTAAACAAGCACCTCGACTCCTCATCCAACAACAACAACAACAACAACAGCAATCTAACCCCAACAACCGAGCAACCTTCCTCCCAATCTCATCAATCAGACAGCACCATAAACGGCCTCGAGAACGGCGACAACACGAGCTCCGGACCAGGACTTGACGAAATTCCCACGGCAACACTAACCCGGCTAAAAGAAGACCTGCGGAGGGAAATGCTGACAGATCTCCGCGCGGAGTGGGATAAGGAGCGCGCCGTGCTCGAGGAGAAACTGGATTCCGTGCAGCGCACGCAGGAGATGATCCTTGATATGCTGAGGCAGGAGCCTGCCTGATTTTGTTTTACTTCTCTCTCTCTCTCTCTCTCTCCATTTTTTCAACTTCATTTTACATTTTCGTGGTTATGGTATGCTTATGGATCGGGGCCGGAGGTATGGATTGATTGATTGTGTTCAAGTATGGTCTCGGTGTTCCGTTTCCTTTCCATTCTGTGTGCATTTATGATACCTATTGCTGTTCTGCGGTTTTTTTTTTTTTTTTTTTGCTCTCTGCAGATTATGATTGAATCTTTACGGCTACATTGCGTTGCATACTTGCTATGTCATGCCTTTCTCCTTTATCATACTTTTACCTCACCTCACGCCCATCGCATCTCTATAATGCACGAGACTCCTATTACTAGGAGACGATGATACTAAAAGGAATTGGCAGAACTCCAATAGTATATTTCGCTACGGGAGACCTAACCCAATGCAAACGAAATCCGGCTAAATTATACAAAGTAAACGTTATGTTGATAGGATAGATGTGACATGATCTGTTCCTCTCTCCCCAATGTTCACTGGTAGTAGAAAGAACAGACTCTCTCTATGAAAAGAAAGAAGAGAACTACTAGTTTAGTAGTAGAAGGTCTCGTCGACGGTACGGCCCCTCATCCATCGGGGCTCGGAGCCGCGGACATAGATGTCCTCGAAGAGAATGCGGGGGGTGGTGTCGGGGACGGGCATTTTCTCGGCGATGGCGACCTCCTCGTCGACGAAGGCGCGGGCCGACTTGTCGAGGCTCTTGAGGTCATCCTCGGTCATGACGCCCCAGTCAAGGATCTTCTGCTTGAGGCCGGCGATGGGGTCGTTGGTGCTGCGCATGCGCTGGATCTCCTCGCGGGAGCGGTAGGTGGTGCCGGGGTCGGACATGGAGTGGCCTCCGTAGCGGTAGGTGACGTACTCGAAGACGAGAGGGCCGTTGCCGGAGACGGCGTGGTCCTTGCCGTACTTGACGGCCGCCTTGGTGGCGAGCACGTCCATGCCGTTGACCTTGATACCGGGGATGTACTGACCGCGCTTGTAGTACTCGGTCAAGGCGGAGGAGCGAGCGGCGGAGGTACCCATACCGTACTTGTTGTCTGAACCCCATTGATTAGCAACTGTGAAAGGTATTGGAAAAGAAGGTGGACATACTCTCGCAACCGAAAAGAACGGGAAGATTCCAGAGCTTAGCCATGTTGAAAGCCTCAAAGACCTGACCCTGGTTGGAAGCACCATCACCGTACAGAACGATGCTGGTAGACTTCTCCTCGTTGTACTGCTGGGCGAAAGCCAGGCCGGCACCAACGGGGACCTGGGCACCGACGATACCGTTACCACCGTAGAAGTTGGGGGCGAACATGTGCATGGAACCACCCTTGCCGTAGGCGATACCCTCACGGCGGCCGAGCAGCTCGCCGATGATCGAGCGGGCGGTGCCACCGCGCATCAGAGCGAAACCGTGGCATCGGTAGGCTGTGATAATCTTGTCGTCGCGGTCGATGGCGTGTTCGATACCAACGGAAACGGCTTCCTGGCCGGTCGACAGATGGCAGAAACCTCTGATCTTCTTCTCCTTGTACAGACGGTCGGCGGCCATTTCCAGGCGTCTGGCCATTCAAGATTAGTATGTATTTTCCCCGTGGAGATGAAGAGCTCGTCGTACCGCACAGCAACCATGTCGTAGTACATCTGCTTCAGCTCCTTCTTGGTCACCTCCAGGGTGTAAGGAGGAGGGTCGATCTCGTAAGTCTCGAAGCTCTCATCGGAAAGGCGGACGGTGAAAGGCTTGTCCTCTTCCTACAAAACACCGCAATGCGCGTTAGCATAGTCATCATTAAGATCCCCATATATCCAACCGTAGAAGTGGCGATTGCGCAATTTTTCAGCACTCGGGATAGCTGGTACCGACCTCTGGGATATTTTCAGCATGCGCGGAGGCGGCGTCGGTGGTGACGGAGCGGCGGGCAAGGGGAGCAAAAGCCCGGCGCCTCAGGGGCGCGGCTTGACGGGCCCACGCAGTTCTGAACAACATGATGCCAATTGGGGAGGGGAGGGAGAGTCGGGAGAAGGAGTGAGACGGGAATGGGTTATCTTTCAACAACAGTCGGAGATGTTGGGAACGCAGGAACTTTACGGTCGCGCTAGTCCGCTCTAGGCTGTCGGACTTAGATAAGCCCGATTCCCTTGAGGAGCCCGGTGTGCCGGCCCATGACTAAGCCCGAGAGAGCAGATTATTTCTTCCTCCTATCAGAGCACCACAAAATAGAGATTAGGATATAGATGAGCATTAGGTTGATTTCATCATATCTTAGACCCTGTAACTAACTATGCCAACCAGGATGATGCTGAGAATTCATTTTCAGCGTACGCATGGCACTACGGAAAATCCTGTCCATGAGTTTTTCCTTCTTACGGTCCCAGATTTACTCTGCACACCTGATACTAACATATATAGACATTTATAGGACACCCTGAGGAGGCGTGTATTTCATGCTCCAGCATCGAGGAGAAGAATACGGCAAATCTTTCTACGATTATTAGGTATGTTAGTCTTTGCAGGGTTTTCAATGGTTTAGATTACCCTACCTAACCTATGATCTGCACGGCATGAAACTATTTTTACACCAACTCCCTCACACTTAGGTGGACTTGACCTTATCGTCAACTTGGAGTCTTGTATGATATTGCTGTCATGGCTGATTACTTCTCTTACTTCTCTCAGAGACTGATTATTCCAGGCTTCCTCTTCCATTGTGTTGTCGACTACCCGTGTGTATGTACTTCCCTGGAGTGTAACGATCAACCTACTCTGCTTCTTAGTCTTTACTGGGTTAAATAAAAATAATGCTAAGTTCAATACTATGGAACAAGCTTGAAGGGTTATTTGAATTGTGTTGAAAATATGGGCGTCCCTACACTGTTTGAAACACAAGTTAAGACCAAATATTGGTATTCTTGTCTCTCTCTCTACATCCCAATGCCTGGCTCGTTCCGAATAGGCTAAACTCGAGTCCTAAAGCATTTTACACCTAGCAATAATCTACGCATTCGATGCCAATGCTAGTCGTTTGCGACGGTTCGTGTGCACAAGCAAATAAATCAGGGGGTCGATCTTTCCGATCGGGAAGCGTTCGCCGATTTTTTGACAACATCTACATATTTATGTTGGCAGAGACGGTCGGTGTAAACCTTAGGTATGAGACCCCCAAGATTCAAAAAAGGCCGCTGCTGAAAATTATAGTGGGAAACAATAAAACTATAAAGTTATATTTACACCAAGTGATTAATGTTCAAGGTCCATTCGATTGTTAGGTTTCAACGGATTGCAAGGCATCAACCTACTCGAGATGTTGAGTTGAACGGCATTGGATGGGAAGAATGGGAACGACCGAGTGCTAATTTACAGTGTTCAGTTTCCAAGGCGTCCGCATCTACTGCACATACAACGGAGCTACCGGGTAGCAACTGGCCAAAATCGCGATGAATGTGTGTTGCATATACCCCATTTCTTTAGTTAATTCCACATTTATATAGAGAATTGGCGGATCCGTCTTCCTCTCTCTGTCCGGATGAAACAACATATATAAGAATAAAACCTCGATTGAAATTGCCAGCGGTTTATGCTCCCAAATAAACAGCATCATCCGTAGCCCAACACATCAGTACATTCCCGCTTCGTGATGCCATACTGTTGCTAGGCTAAAAAAAAGTGTAGAACACACCTCATAGATTAATTCCCTGTGTTTGATTACATAAATGCTACTAATCCTTGCCCAATGGCTATATTTATAATACGAGAGTGGCATGATTATATGACGGCGTTCATTATTTTTTGGACAATTCTGATGGCTCTGAGAGCGCTGAGGTCAGAAACACTACCATGTAGCGCATTTTCATGGCGCATCACACATTATTAAGCCAGTCCAGCACAGTCGAGGAGGTTCCGCTGAAAGGGAGACCCAGGGCGAGATCAACCGCGCTCTGAACATGAATCTCGTTTTCGCCTAGAGACAAGCTCACATGCTCGTTATTAGCCTGTAGGATGTTTGTAATGGCGATGATGTCGTCTCTGAAAACCTCAAAAGTTCCCGCAGTGACGAGCATTGCCTTCACAGGTAGGTTGCTCCAGCGATCTGGCATCCCTGCATGTAAAAGCTCTGCCCAAGGGTCCCCTGGAGTTGGCTTCCAGGCATCTATAAAGCCCCAAATATGTGCCGGCGTAATCATATCCTTGTTCGAATGCTGTTCAAAGCTATTTGTCGAACATTGTAGCGTGACCCAAGGGCTCAAAAGATAGACTGCTCGCAACGGTGTATACAGTGTGTCGCTGACAGAAGGTACCCCGGTCTTTGGTAATCGGGAATGTGCAAGCAAAGACAGAGCAAGGTGACCACCGGCCGAATCACCACCAAGGATGATGTTGTTGGGGCTTATCAATCGCTCGTTGACAAGGTATCTCATGGCGGTTGCTGCTTGGACCAACTGCCCAGGGTATCGTAGCTCTGGAGCAACAGTGTATTCTAGTATCCATATCCTCGAGGCATTGGCTGCTTTAGCGCAGTCAAATATGAAAGGCAATTGACCCTTGCCATTGAGAGGGTGTACGTACCCACCCCCATGGAAATAAAAAAGGACAGATTCACTGTTACCTGTGGAGGAAAGTACATGAACAGAGCTTCTTTCAATCTCGTGCAGAGTCAAGGACGGAGTGTCGTCCTTGCATCGAAGAGTTGTACTTGCGTGCGGTAGGCTTTGTTTCCTGCAGTATTCCACAATTGTCTCGCCAGTCGATTTCATGTTATATGATCGTAGCCTTAGTGGCAAGCTGCGGCTTTTCAGGAAGGCAGCGCCGACGATGCGTTTCAAAGGCCATTTAGCTGACTTGTGCAGGGGTAACAGTCGGACAAACCAGACACATAAACTGGCCACTATCGACTGGTTATGTGAGCAACAGCTAGATATACACAAAAGGAGCCTTGAATAAACTGGCGAGTAAAAGGGCGTAATCACCAGTAAACGGCAAATATAATAGAATACATATCTTCTCCCATACAGACAGATCTGGCCTCTGGTGACTAGGCATTTTTCGAGAGATGGAAGCCCTCAATTCTAATTTACTAGTCAGCCAGAAGAGACATTCGAATTTGGGGGAACATCTGCAGCTTACCTTGGTATTAAACATGCAAGTTGCCACGCTGTGTATTATACAGATCCTATTTAAAGACCTCAAATAAAGCATAGGAGAATCGCCGTTGCGCAGGCGGGTTTGCGAGACGCTTAATCAGGGCCATATAGTAGTTTATAGGGAAGCGAGGACTCTTTCGTCTTAAAGTAGAAACAGGGAGTATTTTTCATGTGTGTTTGACTGATGGAAATGCCTCGGTATTGGCCTGGCCGAAGTACCGAATTTTACTAAAATATCTGGAATTTACTAGGGCAAGTTCATCAAAGGGAACTTAAATTTATGATTCATGCTGATTAGGATGACAGCCGAGGTGTTCGGGTCTCCTATGGGCCCAAACATCTGGAATGTTAAATGTTGAACTTGGTCAATAGAGTTGGTGCGGGGACATCCAGTTGATCACCTTAGTTCCTCGTGGAGACTTGAGTTTATTTAGTACCCAGCCGGTTGTCTGGGCACCGAGGCTTCCCTGGCGCAGTCGAGGCTGGGCAACCGAGGTTTTCTATGATTGAACGGTCTCAATTATCCCCTGTGGACAATTTCCAGTCTAGATTCTGGTAGACCGGGTGGGCGACGACCTCAGCGGCGGTTAGAAAGGCCATTTTGGTCAGTTTGGGGTGATAAGGAAAGGCAGAATCCAAACATACATATGACAAAGCTCCTCCTATCGAGAAACTGTAGATTATTGCGGAACTTCGTAATCAGACAGTCAGATCAAGCTTACCAGAAGCGAACTCGTGTCGGTATATCTATTTCGATCTTCTGTGGAAGTCTACAAGGCACACCATGATAGAAAACAAGCTTTCCATATTCTTCGCTTCGGGTGATATTTTTATCCACGAGCACTTTAGATTTTATGGACCTTTATTGGAGAATGGTTCGCTCATGGCCGCACCCATGATTAACTCTCGCAAGCCTTTTCCTGTTTTAGGCTACGGCGGGCATAAGCCAAAGGACAGGTACTGTAGCTCATGGTTCCAATTAGTATCCCGACACTATCATAAAACGCTGTAAATATAACTATGGAGAGCGGGCGAGACCGGCCTATGGCTCTGTCTAGGCTTCCTCTGGGATACAGTGCACAGATTGCCTTGGCGCTCTTATCTAGGTACAAGGGTGCCCTGGACTGTGGTTATGGGGTTGAGGCTGTGCAAGGCAGAGGACTCGAACGAGTCTAACGAGGTAGTGACAGCCGACACATTGGACGGCGTTGAGTGGAAAAGAGCCTCAAGATTTCAAGACCCTTGACTTGTCCCACGCCTTGGTCGACATGGGTCATTAACATGTAGTCGCAACACTGCACTTTTGGGCATCGGGAGCGGCTGCCCTGAAATTACACGGTCTGAGCGAGAAGGTGCGGGACTTTTGAGAAGAAGAAGCAAAGAGATGCAGATGCTGTGGCTCACGTGCGTCGACGCGCCTGCCTGACGAGTTCTCAAAGCGCGACTGACTTCTTTCACACCGTGTCTCTGTCAAGAAATTAGATTCCCCCGATTCATTCTTGAAATATGAATATCAAAATTGAATATTTGTTGAGCCAGGCCTTTTGAACTCCATGCGAACACCTCCAGAGTCGGTGGCGCCCGATTCAACCTCATCTGTGCCTAGGTGAACAGGCCTGCATGTCGATCTCCGCACTAATTCAACAGGGCACACTCGCAGCCTTAACCCTGTCCATATAGAGATACAGTCATCAATGATTGCTAACACGCCCGAGGCTGAAAAGGCATTCAGCCTTGCCAAGCGCTTCGCTTCGCTGCCCACAATCTTTCCAGCTGTTCGCCAAATGCCACGATTTAATTTTATCTCCAGGTGATTCAATGTCTTTTCCTCGACCATCTCGCCATGAATGGCCACGACCAGCGTCGCCCATCGAGTCGCGATGATTTCGACATCGCCATCATATGCGCGCTCCCGAGCGAAACCAACGCCGTTCTTTGCTCACTGGACGAGTACTGGCGCGATGCGCAACACACCTATCGAAAGGCCACTGGCGATGATAATTCCTATGCTTTCGGACGAATCGGTCGACACGCGGTTGTTGTCGCGACGCTGCCGAGGATGGGGAAAATACGCGCATCGAGCGTCGCAAGTACACTGAAAGTGAGTTTCGGCTTCATCAAGCTCGCGCTCCTGGTGGGAATATGCGGAGCCGTTCCGTACAAATCCGATGGAACTGAGATTGTTCTCGGCGATGTAATCATCAGCGAGTCGCTCGTGGAGCTTGATTTCGGGCGCCAGCTTGAAGACGGGTTTGAAAGGCGAAGGGACACCATGTTTGACGCACCGAGACCCCGCGAAGAGGTTGCCGGACTGCTGAATCAAATTAAAACACCCTTCAAATTGCGTGAAATGCAAGACGGACTCGCTCGGCATCTTGAGGATCTCATGCGACGTCCGACAATCCAGACAACCTACCCTGTGGTGTCGCAGGACAGACTTTTTGAGCCTGATTACATCCATAAACACCAGTACGGGTGTATAGGGTGCAGCGCACCGGACGCAATCTGCGGTGCAGCACAGAAGGCTTCGTGCGATCAGCTGGGTTGTGATAGGAACCGGCTTGTACCTCGACCGCGATTGCCCATAGCTTCGGCAAATCAACGGCCTACTCATCGCATTCATTTCGGTACTATTGGCACTGCAGATATGGTGATGCGGTCATCGAAACACAGAGATGAGCTGGCAAAGAAGGAGGGTATCATAGCTTTCGAGATGGAAGGGGCTGGGCTGTGGAATAAATTCAACTGCCTCGTCATTAAGGGAGTTTGTGATTATGCGGACAGCCACAAGAACAAGGATTGGCAGGCTTATGCCGCTGCGGTCGCTGCAGCCGCTGCAAAGGAGGTTCTGGGACAGTATGCACCTCCCGAGAAGCCAGCGTCGCCAGGGATATCAGACGGTGAGTCAATGGCCCTTTCGCAAAACTAGTATGTATCGGATATGGCTGACGGATTAGTGCGCACCAACACTTCTCGGCGAAGTTCAGCTTCCTCGCGCACCTTATCTGGCCTTCCGTCGTTCTATACCATCGATGAGACCCTCCCCAAGACGATATTCGATGACGTTCTGAATGACTTCAAGAATCGTTTCGACACAGACCAGGCGGAGCGCTTCCGGACAACGGATGTTGCTGCACTTAAAAGAGAGTTGGCCAAAACGCAAAGAGACCAGCAAAAGAACAAAGAATTGCGAAATCTTCGACGACTCGAAAGCTTTATCGAGAAGTTCGAAAAATTTGGACAAGTCCTCGACGGTATCCTGGAGGAGCCTGAGCACATGAACTTCGTTTGGGGCCCCGTCAAGGCTTTGCTCATAGTACCACCACTTACTCTTTGATAAACTGGCCTTGCGCACTGACATGAACTAGATAGCCAGAGGCCACCCGGACCTTCTTGACGCGCTTTTGTCCGCTTATGAAAAGATTGGTGACGAGCTGCCAAACCTCGGAGAGAACTATGAAATCTTCAAGTACCATGTGGGATTACAACGAATATTGGCGAGGCTTTTCGTCGATATAACTGATTTTCACACAAACGCGCTGGTTCTGTTTTCTGGCAGAGGTTTGAACCCCCATTCAACAGCTGCCTGGGGCTCACTAACATTTACCAGCGCTCAAGGCGATATTCAAGCCGCTTTGGCAGGATTTTGAGCCGACATTTAAGGGAATTCTGAACCGAATGAGGGCGCATAAGCGGCTGGTCGAAGACAAGACTCGAGCCATATACAGCGACCCGGGACAATATGAGCTGGACGCACAAGAAGTCCGTGAACACTTACGGCGGCTTGAGGACGATGCACTCAAGCTCCAAATAGAGGAAGATAAGCGGAAACAAACAAGGTATCTTGAAGTGGTCGACTGGATTGCAGGCGCAGAAACGGAGACCAAGCATAATGACATCTGCCGCGACCTCCGATCCTACCCCGGCAGCGGGACGTGGATTTTGAAGAACGATAAAGTTAAGAACTGGTTGTCTCCCGATCCAGACCAGTCGGCTAGCTCGATATTGTGGATTAACGGCCGTCCTGGAACAGGTACGTCTTTTTCCCTTTTGTCTTTGGCCTACTTTCTGATCCGCTTAAAGGTAAGACGTATCTCGCGTCCGTCCTGACCGAGGAATGCCAAAAGGAGCAGGATGCTGTCACCTGCTACTTCTACTGCGACGAGTCGGCGGAGCTGAGATCCTCTGCGATTGCCGTGCTCCGCGGCCTTCTTCTCCAACTCGTCCACAAGCACCAAGAACTGGCCCCATACTGCCTGTCCAAAAGGAAGAACTCTCGCATCTCCACCCTAACGGATCTCTCCGTTGCAAATAATCTCATCGAGACGTTCTGTGAGCGGATCCCGCGCTTGTACATGATCATTGATGGCCTTGACGAATGTGAAAAGGGGCGAAAGGACTTGCTCGAAACACTCAAGAATCTAATCAACAAGAGCGATCGATACTCTCCGGGAAAACTTCGCGTCCTGCTTCTCAGCCGCCCGATGTCTGAGATTAAGAATGCCGTTCCCGAGGCTGCTATTCTCCCTCTGGGCCCGAATGACAACAAAGAGGACATCGAAAAGTACTGTAAACGCAGGTCTCGCGAGTTTCAGAAGATGGATTTCTCAGAGAATAGGCTAAATGAGGTGATAGAGCGGATATGCATCAGGGCAGATGGTAAAATATTTTCTCTCACTATCCTCCGTTCTAACGTCGTACTAGGTATGTTCCTGTTTGCGACCCTCGTCATGAGCAATTTGGCAAGGCAACCAAATAGACGTGAGTTCTTTAATGAGATAAGCGCCGAAACCCTGCCAAACAAACTCAACGACGCGTACGTATGCCCTTATGTGCCGGTATTACAGGGAAGTGCTAAGGAAAAGCAGATATGCTCGGATTATGGCACGCCTGGAGCGAGACTTGGACGAGAAACAGTTCGAGTATACCCGCCTATTGCTAGGCTGGTTGGTGTGCGCTAAGCGGCCGTTGAAATGGACAGAGGTCCAGCTCGCATTCTCCATTGACATGGGCACATCGGCAATCAGAAATGACCTTGATATGGATCTGAAACTCCGAGATGACGCGCAAGAGTTGTGCGGATCCCTTGTGCAGGTTCTCAAGGGAAACCGGGTCGAGCTCGTTCACAGCACAGCCAAAAAGTTAGATTCTCTCAAGCAACTGATACGCGTTAGCTAACAGCGAGATAGTTTCATACGCGAGAGCGACATAGATCTGGGCGTAGCAGAATGCGATCTCACCGTCCGCTGCCTGCGATACCTTACCATTGACCTCTTTAGGAGCGAGACGCCCGAAGCCGACCTTCGCCGCTATGCGAGGCGTGGTGACCTCGCTCTGCAGGACTATGCTGTGGCTGTCTGGCCTCTGCATATTAGAACCATGGTCCAGCAGGAGCACGACTTGTTCGATGGAAATATAATGTCTCTAGACCCGAACTTTACCTCTCAAGTAGACGCAGTTACGCACGAGCTCGAGCGATTCGTCCACTTCTACGCCGACAGCTTCCCTGACACCGATCACCCCAACCAGCCGCACAACACCGACTGTGACTTCTTCCAACACTACCCTTTCTACGAGGACCTCGTCCGAATCTGGGACCACATCTGCATCGCACAACGCGGTGAGCTTAAATCGCGCAACAAAGTGAGTATTGAGAAATTGCGCGACGCCTTCACTCGAAACCGCACCCTCCTCGAGAACCTAAGCCAAGACACAACCTTCAAGAAATTCGCGGACCTCTACGACGCGAAACCCTTCCGATGCCCGCAACTCACCTGCTTCTGGTTCCAGGAAGGATTCCGCAGCGCAGACCAGCGCGAGAGGCACGTCCACCACCACGAGTTGCCCTTCCTGTGTGGCGTGGAGACGTGCGACAGGTCCACCTTGGGGTTCAAGTCGAACAACGAGCTGAACACGCACATGAAGAGACACCACCCGGAGGAAATTGATTCGGGCAACACGTTTACAAATCTGGCCAGGCCCGAGGTCACTAGCACCAAATGGGAGTGTACCGAGTGCCACAGGCATTTCGCCCGCAGAAGTATTCTCGAGGACCATATGCGCGCGCATCGGGGGGAAAGACCGTTTTGTTGTGCAGAGTGTGGCAGGGGGTTTACGCGGAGGTCGGATATGAGGAGGCATGAGCAGATCCATGAGAGGAGGAGGGGGTGACCTGGTTATGCCTGTTTTTGCACTTCCTTGTCTTTCATGTTTCTGGTTTTTAGAGCCTCGGCGGGGTGGATTGTGTACTCTTCATTCATTGATAAAGCTAAAGGAGCATGTTTGGGTCTCCTAGATATAATTTAAGTAAATAACTATTCATCTCTACCTATCAATCTCTCTCTCGATAACTATTTAGATGATACTCTACTGGCCGTCTCGATAGTCAGGCGAACCTGAGTAACATACTAAACAGGGTGCTGCATCCACGAAAGCCTACAGACACAAACCAAAGCTGATGGTTACACAGGCAGCTTCTCCAAAGCAGAGTTTACTCCCTGTAAATCCTGTAACAGTATGTAGTACCAACCCCCCCCCCCCCCCCCAGACTAAAATTGCAGTGCAACCTACATGGCGCAGTTCACCCCCAGCTAATCTCCTCCCTGTCAATACTTCGCACCAGAGTAGTAGTACCCACCTCCCACAGGAGAGAACAAAAAGCAGTGCAATTAATCGAGCTTATCTAAATCTGAAAATACGGCGCACCTGCATTTCGCACTCCCCCTCATGCCTGTACTCCGTATGCTCTTCGCACCAACTGCGCCCATATGTAGTGTGACCACATTTCCAAATATGGACAACTTGTCTTCTTTGCCCTTACATCCCCCGAGACCTAGAATGTAGTCCGAATCGTCGTGCTTTCCAATACTGATAGCCTGCCTGAACCAGAGGCTTCCTCAGAGTAAGTAAGTGGACTTATTCTAAGCTGTCCGGGTGTACTTAAAGCGCACCCCCATTTCCTGGCCCCAGAAATAGTATGTTATGGCGTTATGGCTTGTCTTATTCGCAATATGTTTATACAGCGGCGGAGGTAAGGTTGTGGATAGCGAAGCCTTACTCAGCGAAGCAACAGCTGGTGCATCCCGATTCTCTTCCTCGACATCATCTAGGTTCGTCAACGTTCGGTATGCGTAAATCCAACAAGCCCCTGTAAATAAAAACACATTATATTTTGGAGCTTTTAGCACAACACGGAATATTCCTATGGGGGCACCACCAAGTGTGCGGCCCCGCTTTGATCAATAAATCCCTCCCAGCCTCACGCACTGAAGACTCCCAGCCCCAGAGACTAAAGATGCAGTGTATACCGCTGCAGTCGGTTATGACGGGCAGCATTGCTTTCCATCTGCACTGGCAACGCAACTTGGACACTCGAAAGATGCCCACTCAAGCCCCCTAAAGTCCCAGGAATCCAATGAGTACCTTCTTTTTTTGCAGACACATTCTCCCTATATGATAGCAACCCTACCCCGCTGGACGGCACATCAATATCTGGGATAGTCAAAACCTCCGCCAGGGACTAAAAAAGCAGTACCTCTGAGACTTAAGGCAAACTGAACATCTGATATTGCGAGGCTTGTTGTATACAGAATCACTCAAGCTGCTGCCTTCCCTCACTTCATCCACAGCCTCACGATTGCAATACGTCAGCTCTTTTTTTCGCTTCAAGTTTTCAATATTATTGTTGACTACCTAGGCAGACAGCTATCATAATACCCTAGGGCCTTTGGTACTTTGGAACACTGAGAATATAAGTCCTGGTTACACTATCATTATGGTAAGGACCTGATTGTTCCCTAGGACATGGAAATCACGCCTTATACGCAGGATGCCAATGCGTCGCAAGGCTCCAACCGACCAGCCTCAGGGACTAAAAATGCAGTGCAAAAGATAAGGTTAGAAAAGTGTCAGGCAACAACAAGAAGTGAGGCTATGACCACTCCTAAAAATGCAGTGTAGTATCCAAGGTGTGATACCTCGATAAATTAGGACAACTCGAGTTTCGTGGTGGTGCTACCGAGTGCCTATAAATTTGCTGTGGCTCACTGGTTCAAAATAACTTCGGCACTGGCGCCAGAAACTGAACGATGCAGGCCGAAGTTGAGACCATGGGCTGTGACGCACCTTGGTCACCGCAGCTTTGAGGCTCAGAAAATTTCTTTTTTTCCCTATGCCCCTTGGTCGTTGATGTGGTGCGAGGGCCTGCTCCTTAGCAAATAGAGATTAGACCTGCTACAACACAGTACGTACTCCAGTACCATAATCCCAACCCCTCTTCGGGAACCTGAGATGCAGTGTATGGAGTGAGTCTATGGTGTAAGAATCAGACCTGCCAGTATGACGCACCCGCTCCTGGGCCCTAAAAATGCAGTGCAGTTGGGTGGCAAATACCTCATTGCATGTACCTGAGCCAAGACCCATTCAGCGAATTAAGGTACAGCCTTGCATTGCACAGCCTCAAGCTCTTCGTGAGATTGCAACCGGCTCCGGGGACTAAAATTGCAGTGTAGTTACAGTGGCACGACAAAAGTTTGCGTCCCGCCACTTTTCCTAAGCCAATAATATATCTGGATTCACATTCGCTAAACCCGACACACGTCGAGCCCACCCACTCGGGTATCGTCTCACCCTGGCGTCCCAAGGAGCGGAAATGGAGAGCGGCGAGCAGATTTGAATCGCGCGTTTTGCGTCGTACACGCTCGAGATGTTCTTTAGGTGTGTACTACCCACCAAGTAGTAGTGGGTCGAGTGCATGCCGATGTAGCAGAGACACTATTGCAGGACATAGTGGTCCCAATCGGGGTAGCTAGCTGTCTTTGCCGCAGTGGATGAGTGTGATAGAGGAGTCGATGAGTGTTAGGGCCATACAAGCATTTTAGTGGACTCGTTGAAAAAAGGGGCTCTCTCGCGATTCCACAACATACCATTTGTCCACAGCACAGCCTTCTTTGCGTAGTTCTCCTTGCCGCTGAAAATGCAGGCGCTGAACGGTCGTCTACTTCATCGGCTTGTATAGGGACTTACCCTACATGTAGCACGCGGGCTACAACACCGCGGATACCTTTAGGCCGCAGATCGCGCAGCATAGCCTCGCCATGACGAGACAACAACATCTGCTCATGGTTCGTTGTCGGCCGGCGCGCGGGTGAGTCTCACCGTGACTTTGCTTTGCGTGGCTAGTCCGGGCACCCGTGGGAAGCCCCAGGGACGTCGAGGCCTCTGTGGGGTTTATCGTCATGTACAATTTCCACAATATTTCCATCGGCGCGACGGCGTACACGCTGCTCTGAGAGGTGGTGACCTTGCGATTGCAGTACACCATATACTCTTTTTGGGCGTTTGCTAGCCCGTATATGTTCAACGCGGACCATGCGAACCTGGGCGTCAAGACGGCCGGCCGCAGCTATTCAAGATGAGAGTCAAGGTGAGGGATCCCAATAAGTATGAAACTGATACTCAGCTGAGGGCTCGGTGGGTGGAGAGGGTATGGGGTAGCTCGGAATCAGAAGGGTCAGCTGGGTAGATACAAGTTGACCTAACTGAGATATGGAATAAGGAACATATCAACTACATGCATGTAACCCAGTAAATATGTCAAGGCTATCATTCAAAGATTCTGAGGACAAAACTTTATCTCTTATGCACGACCTAAACATGAAGAGGTTGGGTCTTGTGAGATTTAAGACAAGCCATCAGGATATCTCATGCAAATGCAGGTGTGCAAACTCAGACAGAATACATTACAGGAAACCCTGGCAGACTTGAACTATCAAGACCAACTACTCCTTCTTATATTAGCATAGATAATCACTATATATTTAAAGATCCTTGATTCGCGAAGTCATCCGTATTATTAGCCCTGGATCGCGACTGCATAAGGTAACCAGCCCCAGACCCTAGAAAGCAGTGCTCTGAAGACCCCCCTTGGGCAGGTTCAAAAAAAGGATCCCTACTACAGTAAGTGCTATTCTAACAATGTCAACTGCCAAGAAACCTTCCAGCCACACTGCTACATGTTTTCAACCGCTCTGGAGAGCTAAAACTGCGGTGCACTGCCGGGTCGCGTAGTTTCGGCCCCACCCTCCAAGAGGCGCCGCGTGAAATCGCGCGAACTCGCGCGAGGCGATACCTACATAACTATTTACCGTAGATAAATACTGACTGATGAGAGATGCGAGGCCGTGCAAGCTACTGTCACTGCCTGCACTTTCAGGCCCTCCCTCTAGCGGATTTTGGGCGTAATTATTCCTCCAACCACCAACGGCTAGAGCC
Source organism: Aspergillus baeticus (assembly GCA_027569055.1). Lineage (NCBI taxonomy): Eukaryota > Fungi > Ascomycota > Eurotiomycetes > Eurotiales > Aspergillaceae > Aspergillus > Aspergillus baeticus. Next base: position 307,018 of record JAPDEI010000025.1, read on the forward strand.
TAGAAGAGCGCAGTACTGTATTGAGATTCAATCTGCGAAATTCATTTACCCAAACATCGCGAGAGGAGAAGAGTCTCATTCAACCGCGAGTTCGACTCACCGCTTGTTTAGGGCTCGGGGGGAGGTTGGCCTCGCCCAACCACGTCGACAAGGTAACGTGGGAATTGATCTAATAGGCTGGTTACAGGGGTATACATATCATTGCTGCCTCGAGTAGAGAGATTATATGAAATGCTAACCGCCACCGGGGACTTAAAATGCAGTGCGAGCAGCGGTGATGGCGAACCCGGCGGAGCCTTGCGCTCTACTGTAGGCACCAACTCCGGCGCGGTGTGCACTCCGCATGTCTCAGTCTCGCAAAGAGAGGATAATTCCCCCCCTCCCCCCTCCCCCCCTCTCCCCGGAAGTCTAAAATACAGTGCATTTGGGAAATGGCATGACTGCTGGGCATCAGCATTAGCACCATAGCCTTCAAGTATTGCTTGCACAGCATAAATATTCTCCGAGTTCGGAATCTCTCTGAATTCATGAACTAGCTAGGAGTCGGCTACATACATACATGAAGCCTAGCAGCGGCCACGGGACTGACCACCTACATACTTACGTTTTCCCTAACGAATTCCATTACGTATCGATTAAAACCGGCTGAATTATAGAGCCGCCGTATTCCTGGACCCTATGATGGCAGCTGCATCGGTAAAAACAAATAAATCTGGTCAGGCTGGGCCCGTACATGCCCGTCAGTGGATACGACACTGCAATTTTAGGGCACGCAGGCGGTTTGCACTATCACCTTTATGTGGGGTGGTGTAGCACGGAAGACCCCCGAAGGTGGTCGGAGAAAAGTACGTCACGAGGCTGGACTCCTGTTGCCAGAATATTAGCCACCGTCCAGTCCTACTGGAGTCCAGTCCTAGCGCGTGCAGGCTCGGTTGATACGGTACGTAGACTTAGGCCTCGAGAACGCGGATGACACTTAATGGATCTACCCATTTGCTTCCTAAAAGGCTGTCCAAAGAAGACATACTCCGATCAAGGAGGGCAAATGTGGCACTTAGCATTTGAACAATGCAAGACGAGGGTGCAGGCTTGGAATCTGTGTTAAGAGTGGCTCTGGCCAGAAGAGGCACAAATAATCTGTGAAGGCATGAGGGGTCACCTGTGGACCGTGAGGCTGATTCCAGAACCCAAGATCGGTTTCTATTACTACTAGTTGCTTCTTCAACCGTCTGTTGGGTTTGAAAATGCAGTGAAAACCGCCTTGCTCCGCAACCGACTTCCTGCTTACCTTGAGGTAAAACGTCATCATGCCCACGACATGGATGATCAGTTTAACTCTCCGCCGATTTTAAAAATGGAGTGCAGTGGACCGGGTGTTTTTCTTCTTAGCGCTTGCCTTCGGTTCAAGCCGACGAGGCAGCTTCTGGCGTCCAGGCGGTTGCCGAGTAAGCCTTCTGGTACCTACCAAGGCCCGCCGCTCGCACAGGCTAATAATGCAGTGCAGAAAAGGGATGCATGCAGACGAGGGATGATCCAACTGGTGACGTACACAACCAATAACAATCAAAGACACAAAGTCTGTCAAGTACGTGCTCTGGTATGGTTGCTTCCGATTTATCTTCTCCTGGTCAATTGCTACAGAGAGCAAACCCAATAAGGTTGGAATAAATAGTACTATAACCCCCTCTTCCAAGTATGTGCCGCCAGGCTGCGATTGGCCTACCTGAAGCTGTCTAAGGAATGACAAAGATATCATTGATAGCCCTTTCATTTTATCCCTGGTTCATTATTCCCTCGACTTGAATCTGAAGTTTGACCGTGTATCCCGGCGTCCATAATTCTCAGTTGCAAAACCTGGGCAAAGGAGCACAGGGCAACAAGCCCAAATTCTACGTTGGTTGGACAGGGAAGCTAATAGGGATCTCTTTCATGCCGTCGCTACAAAAGAAAACACTCTAAGGTTGTTCCCCGGTGTCTAGTAGAGCGTATAGCTCACTATGTCATCCCCAGTCCGAGGGTCTGCATCTCGGAGATGGCGGCGATAGCAACCGGCCCCGGAGCCTAAAATTGCAGTGCAAGGTTGGAGCCCAAAAAACCGCAAATCACCCACCCAATTTCAGTATAGTGAACCTCGAACTCGTGGAAATATCCTGTATGTACTATATCCATGTGGACTCGAAGAGCCCCATCGTGAGTCTGGCCGGTTTCTCTACGACCCCACGAGGCTTGGCTATCAATCAGAAAATCTCCGTCGTCTTACCAACCTGTTGAAGACTAAAGCACTATATGGATATAGATAATAGGCTAGAAAGACGTATTGAGAGCATGGCATTAATATGCCTGGGATAGACTAGGGACGCTGGTCTGATTGTACTAGGCCTATTCAATGAGAACCAAAACAGCGTACGACAGATTCTACCCTAGGTTTCAAAAAAAAAAAAGAAAAGAAAAGGTTGCGATACACATGCAGCAGATACTGACGTCGGTCACTGAGCTTTGAAAGCAGGCGCCATGGCGCCTCTTTGTGCGAGTGATGGTCTTAGCCTTGTATCCGATTATAGCTCTAATGCTCAGGGGCAGAGAGAGCAGGTGCCTAGGAGAACTGGAACGGGTGATGCCGTTATTATAAGCTCAATGAAAAAAAACACTCAGTATCGCATTTCCTTCCTCTGCATGGAGATCAAGTTTATATGCTTGACCGAGTAGTAGTAGTGGCCTCTTCGGTAGGTACATGGCTAGCTGACTTGCTCGCAGGCTCGCTAGCTGGAACATACAAACTCCAGGCTTATGGTACGGATACTCTCGATGCCGTTATTTAAGAATGTTACCAAAATCAATCCCGAACTTATTCGTCATCGTCGCCATACGTAGCAGAACCTTAGACTCTGCAACCTCCACGACTGAACCCCCTTCGACCTCGACATGATATTTGCCGTTCTATGTTGATTTATTAGCACCACTACAGCAGATAGTAGCTAAGAGAATGAGAAAAACCTCGTAGCTTTTGACAGTGCCCTCGCTGGTTGTACCGTCGTCTGCGGTGAATGATACTGCGGTTCCTCTGTTCATTATCAGCGATCGTGGCCAAGGCAATGAGGAGTAGATTGGCGAGACACATACTCGGCAAATGACATGGTGGCTGAGATTCTGCGGACGGATTCGACGTGGAAAAGGTGTCACAACGATGAAAAAGTCGCGGGGCTTGGATACTTTCGCAATGGCGGAAAGATTTTAGATTTTTATACTGAGCGTCGTCTCTCTTTCGGTGGCTGGCTGAATACGCGGACTGCAAAGGAAACTCACAGCCAGCCACTCGTACGACCTACACGCTACCTGACGGTGGAAAGATGTGGTTGAGAGTCCTTCTGATAAGAGAGGAATCTAGTCTAGGGAAATCTCAGCTAGCCACGTCTATTGCATGCAGGGATTCTAGCTAAACCAACTGCAGCGGGATACACATTCTAGATCCACGGACGAGACATCACACTCAAATGGCAGCCTATTCTGAAAAGAGTCCTCAAGGAACTGGGCCCCGGACTCTACCAACACTGTAATAAAGTTTGTGAGGATTCGGGATGTCAGTGCCACAACTAATCTGGGGGTGGTGGCGAGGTACATGGTTCATTCAGTTCTTCAGGTGAGAGCTGGTGCAGAGACACGATCCACTTCTGCAGACAAGTCCTTTCGGGTCTGCCAAATCACTACCCCACTAGCATGTCCGAAAAAAAAAAATCGCACCCTCTTTGATATGGACTTGAGCATCATTGAAGAAGTTCCTAGCTGGATGGCACAACAAGTGCCTAGCCACGGCAATGTAAAGAGACTCTTCCTTGCTCTGTCTACACACTGCCAGGTACATTCAAGAGCTAGCCTGGTTTAAGGCTATTAGTCCACTAAACTTTGACCAGTGCTTGCTTATACAAGAAAAGAGGAACTATAGCATAGATAAGCAAGTAGACAAACCGTGGAGATTAAGACGTTAATCTAGAAGCCATATACGCTACCCCCGAGAAAACCTCCTACATATCAACCAGACCATGCAAGACTAAGGTAAATCTAATCTAATTGCCGCTTTTTACCCTATCAAGGTTATTTGTGTGTCTTAAAAATTTGAATAGTATCGAGTCTGCTGCCTTGAATGGACTACCTACTTGATTTTAGACAGGCTTTGTGCTGAAAGGGAGTTTCAGCATCGTAAAACTATTTCTTGTCTAGGTAAGCGGAAAAACCAAAAGAGGGAGGCCTGTAGGGTTGGGCCCCAAGTTGGGATGCGATAACTCGTTCAAGTTTGCGGTTGCTACCTACAACTTTGTAGAGACGACACTGCGCCTCTAAGCCGTGCGGCTAATGATTAATATCAGGGCCAATGTTGGCAGAAGGATTAGTCAGCGGCTGCGGCAGTCACGTGGTGCAACACCACGATGACTTCTCGCTCTGAGCCCACACACAGAATAAGAGACTAGGCGTTTCAACACAGTCAACAGCCAACATTTTGGAGACGAAGTTGATAGCTGAGGGAATAGTAAGTATCATTAAATCCTAGTCCAGTCTAAGCTTACCCTAAAGTTGCAGTGTGTTCTCAGGTGGGATAAATTCGAGGGCATTGACCACTAACTTTCTCTTGGCATTTGCGAAGGCGACACAAGCTCACCGGCCGTGGGGCCTAAAAAAGCAGTATAAAATAGGCTGTGGAACCGTCCGAGGCGATTCTCCCGCAAACCTTGCCAATCAACATGCACGGCCAACCCCACAGGCTTACATAGGCTTATGCCACATCAACCGCCCCCAGTGACTAAAATTGCAGTGTCTAGGACTTCGGCCAGCTTGTCCTAAGATTTTTCGGGTCTTCGTATAATTGCAAGACTACACTGCGTAGCATAGGGCGCGCACGCATACTTTGCTAGAGCCCTCATCGCACCAAATTCATGATTGTTGGATCAAACTGGCGACAAGAGACGGAGGTAAACCGCCGCTGTTTAGGACTGGAAAGGCTTCGAAGCATAGATAGGATCGTTATCTTTCTTCTGCCGGAAAGCAAAAGAAGAAGGTAACTAGACAAGACATGCCTTAGTCAGCCTTGAAGAGTGTAGGAAAGTATAGCCTAGATCTCTAAGAACTTTCAAGACAAACGCTCTAGGCAGTACAGTAATATTAATCAATCCTCACAAGAAAAAAATAGGCTGCCGTATTGGTCGGTACATAAAAAGCATGGTGTTACAACCCTAGCCTAGGCGGCACAACACGGCAGAATGAGAACCGCAGGCACAAGTCGCACGAGCGCGCGCGCCTATAATAAACCCACACGAAATAAAGGTAGGCGCGCAGGGGAGGAGTATACTAGGGAAAGGTATACTTACTACTAGGGCAACTAGGATATAAGTAGAGTTTTTATGGGGCGGGTTGGGGCGGGTTTTTGACCCTAAGCAACCCACCCAGGCGGGTGGGTTATTGTTACCCGCACCTCAAGGTCACGTGCAAAAAGGTAATCTAGACCGTTAGGCCACTATATCAAACCTTCTGGTTTGATATGCCTTGAACCTGCATTTGCTGTTCACCCTGGTATCGCGCAAATTAGGAATACCTATATTACTAGCCCTAACAATAGAGGTCAGACATTATATATTACTGTAGACTAGGTCTGTGACCATTACTTAGAGAGGGACCTACCTTCATGTGGCCATTCACTCCTAAATCTTCGAAGTGTACGGCTAAAAACATCTTGCCTTGATATTAATACCACTGGATCCCAAAGCATGTTATCTATGTCTTCGTTAAGCTGTGGCCATGCGTCCCATTCATCAGTGGCGATATACTTATATTGCCTGAAGTCATAAGACAGTTTTATTAGTGCCATAGCCGCGGCAAGTCCAATAACCCCTTTACGGCAACAAAGGAGATACTGAAAGCGTCTTTGGCAAGTGTAGCCATTACAAACGAAAATTATTACTGACAAGATATGACCTTTGGCGGAATATTCCAACTTATGATGGCATTCAATACAAAACGTGTGAACAAGCATCCTTTTCTATAAGAGGAAGAAGCCGAGTATTGGGAGGGAAGGGGTAGCTAGATCTTATGTATAGGTGATTGGCTTAATAATATATTTATGCTAAACTCTCGGCAATAAGACTGAAATCTAGTGAGAAGGATGACTGCATGGAGGAAAAGGAGGGAAGAAAACCATTCAGCCCATAGGCTCTTCCTCGCGTGCGTTCTCTCCAAGGCGACCTGCGTCTAAGTGATCATACTGAAGGCTAGAGAGAAACTGGACCTTCCTACTAGAGCTCTGCAAGAACTTGCTTCAGAATTGGATGACCAATCACACGTGGTAGTGGCAAGCTGAAGACGTCCTATAATTCTCAACAATATTTGAGGATAGAACATTAGTAACAGGTCAACACAGGTTGAGACTCATTCGAGAACGTAACAAGCAGGGGTGATTGTTGAAAGTGACCAGTCCTCTACATCCTCCTTGACCTATGCGATGCGAAACCGACACCACTTCACCCTGTATCCGCTAGGTTTCCTGTTGGATTCGGCCAAGGCGGTTCTACACCATTTTCGGCACCACGAAAATGCATTGGACGACCTGGGACTGCACGAAATGGTTGTCATAACCTCATCCATATTGTTGACCAAATCTGACCTACCAGGAATTTGACTAACAAGGCCACTAAGAGTTCGACATAATCTAAAGAAACAAACCAATGTCATATTTTTCAGAACCTTAAATGACCTCCACACTGTGCCCACGTAGAATACCCCAGATTAGCTAGACCCCACATCAGCGTTGAAGGAAACTCGCCACCAGCTCCCGCGTTAAACATGTGTTCGCCATCGTGCATTTGAATCATCTCATTATATATCTAATCATCATTTCCCTCTTGCCCAACAGCATGATACGGCCGTCTCCGTCTATCTAACCCCGAAGAACTAGATGCGCCATCATCACCATCATCAACCCCCGTCGCCGCCGTGTTGGCAAGCGCAATAGTAGATTCCGCGATATACCGCGGAAGCGGGTCCTGGCCATTTTCATCCGCAATCTCGATCGAAGTCGACAGAGTCGCTCCGCGCGTCGTCCGGAGAATCGTCGAGAATTTGCTCGTGTAGGAGCCGTGGCTGGCGACATGTGCATAGAGGCCTACGCTCACAACACCCAGGGTGAGGAGCAGGGCGACGCCGTATGTGGCCCATAGTACGGCCTTGGAGAACGAGTAGAGATTGGCTATTTGGGTGAGCGTCACGGGGACATTGTCCGGGGCGAGCTTCGAGGAGTAGTTGAATCTAAATCAAGAAGGCTAGTGTTAGTTTCGATGAAGCAGGGGGGGGGGGGGGGTGGAAGAATAGACGGGGTTTAGAGAGAGAGAGAGAGGGAGGGAGAGACAGAAGGGTGAGGATTATTTGTGGAAACATACTGGAGGCTGTCCGAACTCATCATGGACAGTGTGATGTTCTCAAAAAACCCGTCGATAATCTCGGGCAGGCTTTGTCCCGCGGTGCGGCCGGCAGTCATCGCCGTCGACAGACCACCGACGGGATCTACCGGCCCATTATGCTCAGTGTAGTTTGCCAGAAACGCCAGCTCCGCCGCTAATCCTACTACCGTGGACATGACGGACGTATCGGTGATATTCAGTCCGTGGGTCACTATTGGGGCGGACATAATTCCTTCAGGGACTCGGGTTTGCGCGAGGCCGATTGCGCCTACGAGGACGCGGCCTAGAGCGTCCATGACGGCTTGATAAGACAGGGTCTCGAGCTCAGACTGAGCATTAATCTGTGCCTCGGCGGTATTCAGATCTCCGTCGTAGATTTTTTGCACGTAGGTGACGTTGTTCAAGAACCGGCCCCGCGTGAAATCCACCGACTGCTGCACTCCGTTGACGAAGGTGAAATTCCCGGAATAGGAGGTATTGTACAGAGTACATTCGACGACCGTTGCGTTGGCGACGAACGTGCTGGGCTTGGGGCAGTAGCTGTCGTTGGCGAAGTAGTCGTCGGTATAGGTCCGCTTGAGCATCTCGGGCAAGACGGCGACATAGAGCGTCAGGGGTGCCGTCCCATCTAGCGCATCACCATACGCGGGCCCCAAGGTCCCTGTCTCGAGGTCTCCGGTATCCTCATCGAAAGGCACAATGCTGTCTGGGACCGTCACCGAGTGAGGTTCATCGTTCCAATCATACGCTGTCCGGACCCACGACAGGTACCCGTACACAGTCCCATCCGAGCAGTTGTTGTTCTGTTGGATGTTGCTGAGGATCTCAGTCCGGGATGACTGGTCGATATTGTGGCAATCCAGGGCAGGCCCATAGAAGTCGAGATGCCAGGAGGAGTTGGGAAAGGGCGGGGTGACAGAGAGGATATCCCCCCCGGCCGCGACGGACTGAGCAACGGTTTGCACATCCAGCTGCGGGCCATCATACAGGAAATACCCATCCTCCGAATTCCCAAAGCTCGCAAGCTTCAAGCTCGCAAAGTCTACTCGAGGCACGCTCTCCGCGCTCGTCTCGTTGTACGAGGTCGATCGGACCGTCAGAGTCGCGGGCGTAATCACGGATATTATGGGGAGAAGCCTGTGTGCAGCTGTTAGAGCGAGTATCAATGTGGATGCCTCTGCAATTGCGTTACCAGAGAATGACACCAGCAAGCATAGCCAGAGGATACCGCCGCCACAGCTTTAGGTTTGCGAGTGTGAATAGTGCACTGGGAATCGACAGCACATCATCCACCGTCGCTACCTTGGTGGGCTCCGCTCGGATCTGCCTCCAAGTAACCTGGTCAAGGGCCGTGACGATCCCAAAGCCAAGCATTGTTTTCACCAACAGAGCAAACAGAGATCCAATACCAATGTTCACCTGCTGGCCCGAGACGCTGAACGAGCTCCCCCAGATGTTATAGCCGGCGTCTGGCGTTGGCTGACCGTTTAGGCTGTGGTAGAAGAAGTAATGGCCAAGCATGAAACCCACCCCAAGGAGCACAGACACCGACATTTTCAGTGGTGCTCCCAGGAGGGATATAGGGATAGGCTTTGGTGGTTTCTCTTCCATTTTGAAGCTGGGTGTAGGTAAGTTGATAGTCTCAGACCAGTAAAGATTTCAAGCTACGAGCAATAAGGGACTTTTGAGGGGCAGGCACTCATGGGCATGGATAAACTACGAAAACCGCCCCAATCACCAGCCCCCTCCATCAAGACCACCCAAAACCTTTAGATGGCAGGCTCCTCAATCGCACACAGGGAAGGATCACGCTACACGCCTTTGGGCCTAAGCTCGAGCAAAGGAATGGGTGGGCTTATCGGCGATGTCCGCAGTACTCTGGACATTTGACAACAATGGCAAGGGTCCGGACCTTGGGAGCCTTTTCAGCAGTTTTAAACCTGCCCAACACAAGAAATAAAAGAACAGACGGGATGTTGGGGGCCAAAAACCCCATATCACACCTATCACAGCGGGGTTTGTCATGTCGCTGCTCGAAAGTGCGGACATTGGGGCACCGATTCGGCATGGTCTGCAATTTAAACTGGGTCCAATCTAAAGACACGGGAGCTTGGCGAACCTTGTCAAGTTGCCATGCTCGGCTCCGTGATTTAGGAATCCACAACCCAACACACTGGCCTGTCTGGATGGGGTAAGGGTGGCACCTGATTGAATCTGGTCGAGCCATGGACAAATGTCGAATTTGACCGCTCAGCTAAAAAAAAAAAAGGTGTAAAGACACTATTTCTAGCTAATACGGTGTATTTTACCTCCGACAACAAACAACGATCAAACGGTAAGAAGCATCCCGGGAATAATATCCGTACAAATCCAAACACAGAGGCCAGTGCTAAGAGCTTGGCTGATCTTGTTTTCAACGTTTCGGCAGCCTCGACTGGGCATTCAAATAGCTGCCATGTGGTGCACATGCTGCAATTGCGGTCAGAGTCACTCCGCGACTTCTACCTTTCAATGAAATGGCAATCACAGCTTTCACGATAACTGCAAATAGCTAAGACGACCCAGGCTGGTAAGTACCTCGACGATGAAGATGAGGGAGCATCAGAAAGGAGTCAAATCACGCCGTGATTTCCCCTGGGGGGATTCGGGAGCTCCATGACGCTCGACTCATGGATTTATAACGCCAGGGCGATTTGCTTTGGTGATTTAAGTGTATGTTTTATGGCAGCATCCACCACTTGCCAGATATCTTCCGAAATATGATCACGGGCTTGGAGTAGCAACTCCAATTAAGCAAGCAGTACAGTCTTTAAGCACTACGGCATTTAAATAGTCATCATTCCTTCCAGGGGAATCTGAGGACCACATACACTAGCCTAGAAAGCTATGTCAATGTCGACTGGGCATGGCTAACGCTGTTAGCAGCTGAGCTGATGGTATTCAAGATCCTTCTTCTCGTCTCTTAAGCTCTAACAACCAGACGTACGAAGGCGCGGGCCATGGGGAACTATCAATCTTCCCCTCTTTATACAATGGCCCCAAGGACAGCCTGTTGCAGAGGCGGGCTGTTAAGTCTGCGAGCCAAACGACACACTCTGCTGGGACAGTTAAGGTCCAGTTATCTCCACCAAACATGGCAAGCAAATCGGTTTCTCGCGCGGTAACTGGTTACTGAGAGTACTGATGTCGTAATTTGCCGTTATCTGCCTCCATCATACTTTAACCACCTTAACGTTAGGCAGCGCCCGGTCAGTCATTTGGTTAACTATCGTATGGTTTCTATTGCTTACAGTACCAGAGTGGGAAGTATATAAATACTGGTCTCGAGGATGGAGAATGGTCCTAACCTAACTATAACTAGTTTTTATACTAGTTAGATATTAAGTAATAGCCTTATAAGTCCCAGGTAAGTTAATCTAAATTATTAGGGTTTAGGTTAAACGCGACACCAAGATTAGGAAGAGTACTTGAGAGGTCAAGGCCCTTCTATAACACATGGGTGTGAAGCAAACAGATTGCTCTATAAGGATAAAACTAGCTGTGCTTTTCTGCCAGTGGATTTAACAACCAGACCTTTCAGTGTAATGGGCGCGTGCTCATCAATTCAAACAGTGTCTATTTATATGCTTTTGAGATCCTTGTGTATGTAGATAACATAATGCTTTGTAACCTACCTATTAGTCAGATGGCTGAAACAGCTACCTAAGTATTACCAATAAGTATATACAAGAATTTCTTTTTTTCAGGATCCTAGTTTTGAGTTTCATTGTATATCACCATATATAGAAAGATTCATAATTATTCACCCCCATTATACCACCCCATATAGAATTCACAAGACCCAGTGGCCTCACACTGTCTATTGGCGACCAAGGTGTCTCGGGGGGTCGGGGGGGAACTGTCTTAAAAGAATCTTTGGCCGTATTTGTCTCCAAAATTTGCCCCTGTCTAAGAGGGAAATCGTGCTCTTGTTTCCACACTGTGAAAGGACCTCCTTGGCTCGATCTGTGCATGTTGGATGGTACTCTTCGATCTCCTGCATAATCGCAACGTGTATTGGAAGATACTTTGAGTTGACATTAATGAAGACGTTTGGCGAAGCACCATGCATCAACAAGAGCACTATAACATCAAGTGTCGAATGAAGCTGCGTCTTGGTAAGGTGGTTTAACCATATTCCCTCCAGCATACGCCCTAGGTACGATTGCCAAGTCGAGTGTTTTGATGAAAGCCAGCCAAGCTGGCGACGATTAGGATTCGCTCCATGTTTAAGTAGGAGATTAATTATGTCAGGCCTTTGTATCAGGCTGATACCTGGCCGAGTGCGGTCAACATCGAGAGCGGCGCGAAAGAGAGTGTTGACCTCGTTGGTGAAGAACTTGGACCGCAACCGAAGACTGGTAAGGTAGTGGTCCATATATGCTGTGAGGTTCCATCGCATGGCAAGTTGTGGAAGGAACTGGTCTGCATCATCCGAGATTGCCGGCGTACCCATCAAAATCACCCACTCATAAGTTACGTTAAATGAGTTGCCATAAGTCCTGAGTCGTTCAGCTAGTATTAGTAAGATCTCTATAATCTCCTTGAGGGTGTCTTCTGATGCGCAGCGGGCATGCAAAACAGCAGTGCGGCTGAAAATCTCAAATTCGGGAAGAAACGTGTCCTCCAACTGTAATGTAAATGCTCCGTGTAATGTAAATGCTCCGTGTAATGTAAATGCTCCGAGTAACGCTGTGTGAGGGTCCCACTTGGAACTAGAGAATGTCCGGACAGAGGTCTTCTCGACATTGCGTGGCAATAGAAGGAAGTCCCGGACTGATCGGTGCAGGTAACCGACTTTACCTGAAGACCCAGTCTCAACAAGTCCGGCGCAATATACCTTCAGTTGGTCTTCCATTCTTTGGCACAGAGATTGCCTCACATCCACGCGTACTCGATTTTGTTTAAGATCAGATAAAATCTCCGACAGTGTACGCAACGCCAGCGCAAGGGTGAAAATGTCGACTTGTTCGAGCTCGTGTCCTTGCATATAGAGTAGATCTAGTTCCCACGTCTTTATCACCTGATGTGAAGCCTCCATCAATTGAAAGACCTTGACTGCTTTTTCCTGGTAGAAAGGGTTGATGCTATTTAGCATGTTTTCGAAGAGGTCTTCCAAGTCATCGGGGATGAGCGAAAGCCGGTGCTCAAGATCATCAATGGTGTCCCTGTTCCCAAGCCCTTCTAGGAGAGATTTGACCACCAGTCTTACCCAGAGAAAAACTCCATCAGCTCGCTGGAGAACAGTTTCTACGAGCTGCGAAGCAGTATTCATATCACTGTCTCTCAGGGAGCAAAAGTGGTCGTTCTCATTGAATTTCGCATTGATATAGTCGCTGATATCGTTGTAGGTGAAATCCTGTAAGCGAAAGGACGGCGCCGAGTGGAATGCATCCTGGAAGGCGAGCAGCGGGCGGCTCGATATGCAGACTTTGATGTTTGTGGATTCGGATATCTTGCGAAACAGGCCGGCAATGTACTGATGATCACCCTCGTATTCGTCCATACCGTCAATCAAGAGGCAAATCTTCTTGGATATTGTGCTCTGATCAACTAGCTTTTCAAAGGCCCAAGTTAGCTCGGACGGTGACCAGGAGTCTGACTCTCCAGTGTTATTGTAGGGGAACGGCTCGGATAATCTCGAATAGGCCTTTGCCCATCGGACGGGGAAGAGGACAGGAGCCAGTGTTTTGTTCTGGAGGAGGATTTCGCGCAGGAGGGAACGCAGGAGCCCTGCTTGCGATCGCTGCTCCGGTGTACCACTCAACCAGAAATAGAACCTCGCTGTCACTAGGTGACTGTCGCCCGCCCATTCTGTTAAAAGAGAGTAAAAGTCGGGTTGTTGGAATATGTATTTCATCAAGGTCGATTTCCCAGAGGCAGCTTTGCCATTGATCCAATATACCCCGTCGCCACATCGAAGCCAGTTCACAAAGCTTCGGGCCGGAAGCGATTGGCCATTAAAGATCCATCGGAAAGTCTCCTGATGGGCTTCAGTAATTGCGTCTTCGCGGTCTTCAATTGCTGGAAACGATAGGTCGCCGATAATCTGGGCAGTGACCTTTGATTGTAAGTCCTGCCTAGAGTTGGCAAGACGCTGGTAAGCCCCATTTTCAATCATATAACCAGCTATATTGCCTAGGAAGGAGCTCTGTTGAATCGCCTTGGTTGACGCTGTTGCCTTTGCTTTGTCAATATTTGCCAATGCGGCGAGCGTGATAGCCTGGTCTTGTGCAATCAGATCAATCTTCCCCAGTAGCTGGCTGATTGCGACCCCTTGAGTCTCCATTTTGTTATGGTGGCTAGAGAGTGCAACTATCAAATCACGGGTAGATTGATCGAGGTTGCTGGCATTGGTTCCCGTCGAGACCAGTGTGTCCAGTTGCGCCCTGTTCTTTCATGTTAGCCTGTTTGTCTTATGTACGGCTAACAAAGTCCTCTCAGATGTACCTGAGATCCACAATTAGATGCGTCTGTATCGCTGCCCTCATCTCGGCTAACTGCCTCATTATGCTTTGGATGTCGCTTTCTGAAAATACCGATCTGAGAGCCTGGGAAAACGTCTTGTATTTTGTTTTCTTCCCTCGGACTCGAAGTTTCTCGAAGCGCGCCAAAAGCTTCGAGGCAACGTCAGAACATTCAGTGAGAAGGGCTTGCAGCGAAGCATCATTGGTAGACTGAGGCTTGCAGTTTTGGAGATGCTGGGATATCTTGTAGAGGTCAGCGGTGACCAACTCGCATTGTTGGAAGATAGTGACGTTCCCAGTCGCTTTGTAGAGCTCATGTGTTGTTGTCAGAACCTTAGAGCTAAAGTCCACCACCTGGATTATGGTCCCCGCCAACGAGAATGCAGCCAGAGCCTCCATGGCTGGCCGGTGTGGCTAAGAGAATTTCGCTTCCTGTCTTGCCAGCGGCGGAAGTGGTGAAAGGGCAGAAGGGTGGAACAGCGGGGAAGCAGCTGACAGCTCAACTTTCAGCCTTACTTTGCTTTTTCCACGCAACGCGCCACACACACCTCATCTGACAAAGAAGCTATCCATCCAGTCGCGCGGTTCCCTTTTAGAGTCATCTTAGATCGCTATTGACGATATCCCTTGTCATCAATCGCGCAGTTGACACAGCTCTTGACGAGACTATTGTGGAAGCCCAGTTTACACGACTCATTCTTCAGAGTGCCACCAAGTCTGAGCCATCTATAAGAGGGGCGCCAAGAAACTTCAAAAGCCTTGGTGTACGAAGGGTTGGAAAATGGTGCAGGTCCAACGGGAACGACGTCAACGACGAGGAAGTTGTAACAAGACGGAGCAGATCCGGGGAAGGTGCGATGATCCAGCCACGGGGGGTGTAGGTAAGTAACCCAGGAAGCCGATAGAAGTCCCCAGTGAAGTTCATAGTTGGAACGCGGGCATTATCCGTAAAGTTAGTGGTCGTTTGTGAGGCGAAACGGAGAATACTTAAGGTATGTAGTAGCAGGATTGTCAAGTCTTATGTATGGTTGGGAAGACCTGGGGTATTTTTCTTATCCAGTTTGGGCGACAATTTGATCACTGAGGCAGTTTTCGAGGTATTAGGAGTAAAATTGTGTTTTTACGTGTCTGTCCAACCATGAATATATAAAGCAAAACTCGCAGAATGTGAATAATAGTCAAGTATGAAACAATCACGCTTGAGGGGTATAAACAAAATACAGGACCAGGTTGCCTCCATACTGTCGGTCCTTAGTCCATCTGCCGAATCCACGAAACGTTAACTTCATCAACTCAATCCCATGGTCTTTGTAGCGCTCAGCCGGGGTTGGAGCATCCTTTTTGATTTTAAATAAGCTCGAAAGATCCACGCCCTCGATGTATCCCTTGAAGGGAGAAACCTCGGTTGTGCCCTGTAGCGGTGCAGCGTCATACTCAATTCCCGTGGCTAACGAGTGCTTCGTGACCTGTACAACCTCATGTCGATCATAGCCGTAGTACCTGGCACGCTGGATATACTGGCTGAATACCGACGCATCCAACTAAATGAAATGAAATGGGACCGTCAGTCAGTCAGACAGCAGATGTAAGCGAGAGGGATGGATATGGATGCTCGTTTGTATACAGTAGGTACAGTACTCACAGATTGAAACCGGATGAAGAGGTCCCGCTTCCCAAAGGCTCGATTCTCGTCTCCACATCCTGGAAACACATACTCGACGCCCAGCCGGATGGCTGTCCCGAACATGAGCTCGTGCACCACCACGGCCTGCTCCTGCCCCCCCTTCTCAGGCCCGTAAATATGCTGTTCGGCGAATATGGTCGGTGTTTCGTGGATCTCGTCCTGGTGGGAAATGAGAATAACTAGTTTGACATATCGCTGCCGCTCGTACGCCGCATCTGGATTCAAGATCTCGGTTTCATCTGGTTATTGCGCGTAAATTGGGTTAAGCCAGCAAATTTAATCAAGGAAGAGGAACACGAACCAGTTAAAAATATCTTGCGAAAACAAGCACCCTCGACTTGATTCCGCTGCTCGCTATGATCCTTGCTCGTACTGAAGATGGTCAAGGGCACAGTCTCTTTATATGAAGCCGCTAGTTCGGCTATGGAGCCGCGACAGCGCGACGTTCCAACAATGACCGTGGGCGGCGCGACTGACTGCGGCGATTTCGTCTTCGTAGTCGCTTTTACCTCTTCTTGCTTTGTGTGCGGCGCCCTCGATCCAGGGTCCGAGTGCCTTTTTTTGGTGACCCGGGCGGCCGAGCGTTTGCTGCTTAGGATTGGGTTGCCGCTCTCGTCCACGTCGAGGACGGACGCGGGTCGCGGCGGTGTTGTTTTCATCGTCAAATCTATAACAGTCGCTCGTGGAAGAGGTTTAAAGTCTTGATGTGCGCGACCACGACGCGAAGAGATACGCGATGGAGAGTGAAAGCACTTCTTATCTCTGCGCATTCCCCCCGCTCAGATAAGAGAGCGGAGAAGTTTTATTTTTAGAGCAGCAGGGGTGCGCTGCAGACTCTTGTCCGGCGGCAAATCATTCGCTTCGGCGATTCGAACCCTCCAGGGCTCATCAGTGGCTTGGCGTCCAGGCGCTTGCTGTAACTTGAAACTAACACCTCTTCACAAACCAAACAACCAAACCTCTCTTCAGCAAGCGCTTTGGCTTCCATGTGGTGGTGGTTGTGCCTGACTTAACACACCATAGGTAACCATTGGCTCGCCGATAACCCCACAGTCTTACTCCACACCAAACCAGAAAGAGCCAAGCCAGGGCGAATACCTTAGGTCCCAGGCTTGATAAACTCTCTCTTCCCGAAATAACAGCTTGTATCTATATCTACTCCGTGTGAGCTTCTCCCTCTGCGCAGTAAACGTCATCTTCCAAGCAAAGTAGTCATGTCTACCAACTCTCAAGTTTTACCCATAGTTTCAGCGGACCCTTTTTTCCTCCTCTGTCTTCTTGCTTTTCGTCTCAATATGCACATCCCGACTGGCCATTCGCGTCTTAATGGAGGGCGATGGCCCAACAGGCCCTTTCGCAATGTCCAAGCTGCCATAACCTCATACTTCAACCTTGACAACAGCCTACACCTCCAGCCGTAGCAACGGACTCCGCGTGTTAATCGCAAGGGATATTTGAATCGACAAACTTACTTAGTACCCAATGTATGTAATTCCGACAACCAAGATATCGCCCTTGCCGTTCGGCAGCGACTGCTAGACTCTAAGTCCCCATTGTGCCATGCGCTCTTCAATCAATCTCCGTTGTGCGCGAGTCAAGTCATGAGGCTCTGGGGTCTGTGGTGTTGTGTTTCCATAGGTCTCCTTATTTGGGGCATCTCAAGGACGTAACTAGGAATTGTCCTCTATGGACCTTTGGTCAAAGCTAACCAGCTTTTTAACACTCCTTAACCATGGCCCTTAGGGATCTTCAGTGGGGACTTAGAGATCTTGGTTAAATAGACTCTTCGGGCTTGAGTAAATACTAATCAGAATTCCTGCTTGTCTTAGCTAAAGGCTATTTAAGCTTTGGCACAGCAACTTGCTTGTGTCCTGGTAAACATCCGTGAGCCTCCTAAGTATCAGTTCATCCACCCCTGGGGCCTAAAAATGCAGTGCGCCCTAAAGCGGTAGCTGGGTTGCGATTTCGATTCGTTCATACATGGTTGCCGTCAGGCGAGGGTAGCCCCGACCATGGCTATGTCCGACCCACTGCCCTGCCTTTGCTCGACCTAACAATCTGGTTCACTTGGAGTTTAGAGCCCTTCCACCAGAATCTCGCTTCGAGTACAAGGATTTTTCTAGAGCCAGTTTAAAGTGATGCTAGCAGATCCCCGTTCTGTGCAATTGTGTGTTTTCTCGCTGCTCCGTGGCAGGTCTTATACACTGCTTGAAACGGGTTAGAATCCTCTTTCGAACCTTGTGAAGTGAAACTTTATTGTAGATATGAAATATCACTAATATTCGGCACGTTGCATGGTTTACTTAGACAAGAGGCTATCCTCTCGGCTGTATTGGGATTGAAGCCTTCCAAAATAACGTCATCGGCACTCTGGGTTTTCAATGGGCCCTGTGGATTACAATTGCAGTGCACTGTCGGGAGATTCTGACAAGCCTATAGGGTGCGAGAGTGTTGGCCTGCTGAACAGGGTGACGCGCCTTGGAAGCACGCAGCAAAGCAGTCCGCGTTTTGTGGTTGACGTCGAGAACCAGCCTCGACTGAACATTTCAAAAGCCCCCAGCCTGGTATTTCTACTTATCTTGGCTATGAAACGGGCCCATGGTACATTAAAACCACTAAGCGTGCCTGTCGTTCGGACAATGGCTGTTCTCAAAGAGATTATTGGTACCTGTACCGCGTCCTAGTGCATGACGTCCTGCCATGACGATGGTTTGCTGTAGCCTTTCGGCCTGCAAAAAAGACATGGTGTAAATCGCAATCAAGGATAATCCCTTCACGCGGACTCAAAGTGCAATGCACAGCCAATGTCTCGTCAAACGCATAGTGAGGCTTTGCGTTTGACGAGAGCATTGGCTGAACTCCTCTTGTTATATAAGACAAATCTGATTGGACATAGCAGCTGTGGAAGCGAACGATAATTATCCGTGGCTATTGGACTGAAGTACAGCTATGACAAACATGTAGGGTGAAGGCTAGTGAGCCTCATGGGAGAGTTCCTAAAATGGGCTGTATAGTGCTCAATATAATTGCAAGACATTGCAATATGCTCGAAATACGATGAGAGACGCTACAAATATTTTACTCAACTGGACAACGTATCATACTTGTCCTGGTCAATTAGACCAGCGTTAGATCCATCCATTAACCGTCCGGATCCTCGTAGTAAGGCAGCCTTAGATTCCGCCCGCCAGCACTGAAATGTAGTACAGGGCTGCGACCCTCGACGCCGCTCTCTTGACAACAGATTGCCTGGGCTCCAATGCGATGAAAGCCTCATCCATGAGTATCATTGGCTCCAGCCGGCAGTGCGACCCAGGCCTTGCCTGTAGAAAAATACTGTCAATTTATCGTGTCTCGTGTGCACAGTAATCGATCCTCAAGCCTATTAATTTGACCCAGTTGCTCTAGAACACGAGGATGGAGTAACCAGCCTTGTAGATATGTACTCTCATACATTAGGAATAGCTAAACAACGCCCTACAATCAAGCACTGTTTGCAATGCACCGTTCAACAAATCTTACGTTGCGCTAATTATGAGGACACCTGAGCTTGGTCTTCGTAAGGCATCTTCCAACCTCCCCCACCCCCCACCCAGGCTAAAATTGCAGTGTGGCCGCAAAAGTGATGGCCTGTCAATAGCGATAATACCTGAACTAAGAGCACCGTACCGCTGCCAAACTCACAATTTCTCACGTCAGCTAAAAGCTCATTGGCTACTGTGATTGCCAGGTGAGCCCTTCGCCCTGGTTAAAAATGCAGTGCAACTGGCAAATCTGCCTTGGGAAGATAGTTTTTCGTCGATTGTGCCTTGTGGTGGGCGAGGCTCAAGCGGCAAGACTAAGCCTTTCGGAGGGAGGGGCTGAACTATGAACTACGTCGCAAGGCCACGGGGATGCGCCTACAAATTTGTTCTTATATGACGAATACGCGTAATTCCTTTAGCGTCGCACTCCGCGCTGAAACCAGGACATGGCTAGGCGTATATAACGTTGTACTTATGTACCTACAACCTTGGCGAAGATGGGGCCCTACTACTATATTTGTCCCATCTGAGTGAGGTTGCTAACCGTTCAACCCCTCCGCCGAAGCTAAAAATTGCGGTGTTGGTGAATTGTTCGAGAAGGATTCCATCCAAATCGGGCGGGTAAGCACTCGCGCGCAGAGAGTCTCGTCAAGATGGGTCAGCTGGCCCCGGAGCCTAAAATTGCAGTGCATGACAAGCTAAGAGCCTTGGCGCGATGATATGCACCCAATTAGAGAGAGAGACTCCCGAAGCAACCTCCCTCATGCCCTAAAAATGCAGTGCTGGTGAGCACATGCGAAAAACAGCAGTTGTATGTCCGTGTTCACCCGTAATCAAACCATCCGGGCGCAGTCATCAAACTAAATCTAAGATGGATAGACACAAGCCAGGCGAATCGATATAAGCAACACCCTTGCTCACGAGCACGAAATAGCGCCTCGAAGCAGCACGGCCGAAAGGGCGCGGTCCAAGCTGACCTCTGCGTTGCTGTATCCCCAGTCAGGGCCTAAAAGTGCAGTGCAGGTGACGCTAAAAGGCGACTAAACCCCAAACTTTCTGCCATATGTACTGAACATAATTGCGTGTGTGCAAACTTGGAAAAATCTCATGCAGACTCCATCCGGAGGGGATATCGACCTGGGGACGCAACCTTATATGTTCCTGTACGATTGACCAAGTCATGGGAACTGCATTTGAGTGAATAATAAAATCCAGAGTCAACAAGTAATAGGTCCGAACCAGATTAGATAGATATATAATTAAATACATAATACAATCTCAGCGCCCGCCCAGCATAAAACAAGTAACAAACCCAGCGATGAACAATCACAAAACCAAAATAAGCCACAGGAATCTACTTTCTAAACATCCACAAGACCACTCTCACAATGAGATCCAATGTCCCCAGCAGAGCCGCGGCGAGGACGTCGACCCATAGCCACGAGCCCGGAGGTAACTCTGCCCGAGAGTGTCTGCGTTTCATAGCGGGAAATATCGTCTTCCCATCGACATAGCTGTCAAAGTCGCTATGCGTGTCGATATCGATATCGATATCCATATTCATCTCAGCCTCGACCACCTCAAACCCATCTGTGTCCGCCTCCTCCACCGCGAGTCACTCCCTCAAAACTCCCATCCCCCTCCACCGCTCCACATACAACCTCACCAGCTCCTCACTGACAACCCCCTGCCCCGCAAGCGAAACCGAATGTTCCTCGGAGCGCGCGGTATCAAGAACGAGCCCGCCACATGCCATATGCAAAAACGCCTTGGTGAAGAACTCCATGATCTTCGCCGCAGGGATCTCGCGATCGCGATCTAGTTTCGAGGTCTGCAGCAAGTGCAGGAACTCCCCGTAGGGGATGATCCGCTCGCTCGGGATGCCTAGGATCCGCGTTATCACCCCGTTCATCTCCTTCCAGGGCTGGCCAAGCGGGTTGTCGATGTGGTACACGGGGTACGCATCAGGCTCACCCCCCTCCCCCTCTTCTTCATTCTCTTCCCCCGAAGGGAGCAGCAGATCCATCATCGTATCGGCAACAGTATCAACGGGAATCCAATGCAGCGGGCCGTCGAGATCCGGCCACGCGCCTAGCGCCTGTGCCGTCTTGATCAGCATCGGCATGTGCTCCGTATGCGGCCAGATGCCGCCCTCGTGCGAGCCCGTGATCTGGCCCGGCCGCACAACCATCGGCCGGAAGCTCTCCGGGAACCGGTGCAACGTCTCGTCGAGCATGCGCTCGCACACCCATTTCGCCTCCGGGTAGCCGAGCGGGAGCGTGTAGCGTAGGGGGACGCGGGATTCCAGTACGCGTGTTGTGTCGGCGCTGCCCACGACGGAGATGGAGGAGACGAGTTGGAAACCGATTCGCTTACTGCCGTTGTTGCCGTTGGCGGACATCGTGCGTGCGAGGTCGAGTAGGTTGCGCATGGCCTGGAACTGCGCGGCGAAGGTGTGGATCGGGCGCTGCAGGGACATGGGCCAGGCGTTGTGTACGATGTGCGTTGCGTTTTGCTCGAGGAAGGTGTATTCATCCTGGGATAGGCCCAGATTTGCCTCACTGGTTGCGCCATCGAGCATGCGCAGTTTTGCCGTTTCAGTCTCTGTCAGTGTAACCATTCGCGAAGAGAGCGCGTCGCGCTGTCGGATCGTGCCTGGGGTGTTGCTGCGCCGGTTCAGGCAGACGACGGTGCGGACGGTTGGGTTGCGCGCGAAGCTGGCAACGAGATGGGCGCCGAGACTGCCCGTTGCGCCTGTAATGATGACCACGGCTCCGTCGGTGCTACTTTTTCTAGGTGCATTGTGTCGTGGCGTTGGCGGCGCAAATTCAGCCGAGTATCGCGCAACATACTCCTCCGCAATGGCCTCGCGCCCCGCATCCTTGTTGACCGGCGTGCGCGGTACTGCCGGCGCTGGACTCTTCTGTGGATGCGGCTTTAGAAACTCGTGTTCCCCCTCTGGGAGAGAAAGGAGGTCAGCATCGTCGCGCGCAGGCATGATAAAGGGCTCCTGGAAGTCATCGGTGGTGCATACATCGGTTGTGGTTGAGGGGGTCGAGTCGGTCGACTCGCCTGTGGACTCGCCGGCGACACTGCTGGAAGAGGAGGTGTCGAGGGAGGCGGGAGAAGCAGGGGAGCCCGGCATCGAGGTGGAGATGTAGGTTGTCAGCTGCTGGACGGTGGTGGCCTCGAGAAGCTCCGTGTGGTCAGGGGAGAACTTGAAGACGCCTTCGATCTCGCGCGCGAGTTCCATCGCCATGAGCGAGTCGACACCCAGGTCTGCCAGGTCTGCGTCGCGGTTGATCTTGACAGGCTCGATGCCGGAGACGCTGGAAAGCAGCTGCCGGACTTGCTCTGAGATGTCGACCTGCGCGGGCTTGGAGGGGGTTGCAGACACAGCGACGGGGATTGCTTTCGGTGCGTTCTCCAGTCTCTTCCTGACGATCTCTGGCTCCGCACGCTCCGGCGCACCAGGCATATACTCGGTGAGGATCTTGCGCATAACCGTCTTGGGGAGACGACTGAATTTGGTGCCCAGGATAACCTCCGTTAGCTGGCCGGTCGTGGAATCAAAGACAAACACATCCGTCAGATACAACTTATCCGAGACCTTGTGGTGTCTCGCAAGAACATGCCAGACGTCCGGACCCTCCTCCTTGTTCTCCTGCGCAGCAGCGAGTTTCGGCGACCGCATCCACTGCTCGCACCCGGTGGCAATGAAGACATCGTCGGGGCTGCGGTCCGTCATGCAGCTGACCCAGATCCCACCAGTCTGCATGAAACACTCGCTCAGCGGGACATCGAGCCATGTCTCATGAGACCGTTTGCGCAGCACGCAGCCCGCGCTCTCGCTGCCCTTTCCAACGAGGCGCCACAAGCTGCGGTAGAGGTCCGTGTACTGGATCACGTCGCTGAAGCCTTGGTAGACGTTGCGTCCCTGCAGGAGATGGATCTCCTCCTCCTTGCTGCTCGTCGGCGTCGAGCCCGCCAGATCGAGGAGAGAAGTACACTGGCGATGAGGGACCATACGCTCGAGTTTCGCAAACTCCGCGCGGTACGCCGCATCATCGGGGGCACGAATGTGCAATCCACCCTTGACATGCAGCAGGCTACTCGAGCCCCCTCCTTCCCTTGTCGACGAGATATTCCAGTCCCAGACACTCTTCGACTCGTCGACAGCAGACAGCTGCAACCAGAACGTCCGTGACGGGTCCAGACACACGGGCGCGGAGTTGACCATGTCAACCAGCATCGGCTGCAGCCGCTTCTCCCTCCACTCCGGGTGCAGGCTGTACAGCGCCTCGATCGCCATATCGACCTCCAGCCCCGCGGGGCAGATCGCCGCCGTGCGCGCCATGATGTGGCCCTCGACCTGCGCGAGGTACTTCGGGGAGGTCGAGTTGATCTTGAACCGCGGGCGCAGCCGCGTCTGGCCGTCTTCGTACCCGATGAACGTCCAGAGTCCTTCTTCAGCTGGTGCGGTGGGGCCAGTGTTCGAGGTAAGAGCGTTCTTCGGCGCCTGGATCTCCTGCACGTGGCGCGTGCGCGCGAACACTCGCGGCGGGAGGAGTAAGTGGGCGTACTGCGCGCTCTGGGCAAAGTGGTGCTTCCAGAAGGACACGCGCAGGCCTTCCTTCCACAGCGCCGTCGTGGCCTCCGTCAGGCCGTCGACGCCGCGTCCGCCGTGCGTGATGTTCAGCGCCTGGAAGTGGTGGCCTGTGCTCCCTGGGGTGCGGATCGCGCGGCCCGCCATCGCGGTGATCGTTGAGTTGGATCCGGCCTCGAGCCAGATGGCGTCTGGGTAGGACTGTGTAAGCCGCTGCACGGCGTGGTTGAAGTAGACGGGTTTGCGGAGATGCTCTGCCGCAAAGGATGAGGGGAGGGGAGCACCGGTTGAAGGGACGGGGCGCGCGTGCTCGATGTGGATGGTCGGTGGGTTGAAGACGAGCTCCTCGCCGAGCTTGGTGAGTGGCTCGACGATGCCCTCGGCCAGACTGCAGTGGAACGAGTTCGTCACGTTGAGCACCTTGTGCCGCATCGTCGGGTACTTGGCCACAATCACCTCCTTGACACCCGCAATTGCCACCGTCGACCCGGCAAGCGTGAAACTGCGCGGCCCATTGTAGCACGCGATAGTTGCCGGATGGGGGTCTGAAGGAGTCACATTCGCAGCAGCATCCGCGAGCAGTTCCTGGATAACGCTCTCGTCGCCCTCGACCGCCATCATGGCGCCCTTGTCCGCGCCCCAGTTATCGCGGATGAGCTGCGCACGGCCCGCGACGAGCTTGATTGTATCGCGGATCGAGAGGATCCCCGAGACACAGAGCGATGTCAGTTCGCCGAAACTGTGGCCGACGACGGCGGCGATCTTGCCGTGGAGGCCGGACTCGATCCAGGCGCGCGCGCAGCTGTATTGCATGGCGAAGAGCATAGACTGCAGTTTGACTGTATCTGTGATGGGGGTTGAGTTGAAGATATCTGGGTATATGCTCTCCAGACCCATCTCGGTCATGACCCGGTCACACTCGTCGAGGTGGCGGCGCAGCAGGGCAACGGTATCGTAGACAGCGCGGTTCAGGCCGATGAAGGTGGATACTTGGCCGCCGAAGCAGAGGACCACGGGGCGCTGGGCGGGCACGGAGGATACCGGTTGTTCAGAGGCGAGGATGCTCTGCAGTTCGGAGAGTGATCGAGCGCTGAAGACGGACGCCTTGTCGAGGGTGCGGTTGGACTGTTTGCCCAGGTTGAAGGAGAGGTCTGCAAGGCGCGCTGTGGGGTGCGTCCGGATGTACTCGAGCAATCTGGCGCTGTACGCGCTGATATCGCGTTCGTCGCGGCCGGTGATCCAGAAGGGGACCGCCGTCCCGTCTTCAATTGATATTGCGGGCACGCCTTGTGTCGGAGTGGCCTTTGGTGCCTGGATCAGCACAGTCGATGTATTCGAGCCTGAGGCACCATAGCTGTTGACCAGTGCCGCCTTGCGCGGTGCATCCCACGCGCGCAGCGATGAGGCAATCTGCATCTTGTCCGACGCAGGCTGAATGCGCGGACTGAGTCTGTTGTGGCTGGCCTGCGGGGGGATGAAGCCCTCGTTCATCATGGTCAACACCTTGACCAGCGAGACAATCCCCGCAGCCGCCTCAGTGTGGCCGACATGACCCTTGACAGAGCCCAGCGTGAGCGGCTTGCTTCGAGAAGAAACATCCAGCGCAGCGCGAATACTCTCATACTCCGCCGGATCCCCGACTGCGGTGCCCGTACCGTGCGCTTCCACAAGCGAGATATCCGCTGCCGACAAGCCGGACTTGGCCACAACCTGCCTGAACAGATCCGACAGCGACGGCCGATTGGGGACAACCATCGGCGTGCAGTTCTGGTTCTGCTGCACCGCCGTTGCGGCAATGCAGCCTAGGATCTGATCCCCGTTTGCAACCGCGTCGCTCATCCGCTTCAGCACCACGCAGCCCACGCCCTCGGCGCGGCAGTATCCATCGCCCGCCTCGTCAAACGGCTTGCACTGCCCCGTGGGGCTGATGAAGCTCGCTGCGCCGAGATTCTGGAACCAGAAAGGGCTCGTCATCGTCGCGACGCCGCCGGCGAGTGCGGCGGTGCATTCGCCGGAGAGAATGCTGCGGCAGGCGAGATGCACCGCGACGGCAGAGGACGAACACGCGGTATCAACCGTCATCGCGGGTCCTGTCCAGCCGAACTGGTGCGCGATGCGGCCGGCCAGGAACGCGCGGAGGTTTCCGGTTGCCGTGTATGCGTTGGGATCGTAGCATGCAACATGCTGCTCGTAGTCCGCTGTGCTGATGCCGACGTACGTCGCAACATCGAGTTCGCGCTTGCTGGCAGACCAATACCCAGACTGCTCGACAGCCTGGTAAGCCGCCATGAGGAAGAGCCTATGCTGCGGATCCATAGCTGCAGCCTCACGGGGGCTCATCTTGAAGAACGAATGATCAAACTCGTAGCGGTCGCGCATGAGGTTGCAGTACCACTGGCGGCTGTTGTCGCGCCAGGGGGTGTCGAAGTCGATGTTGTCAGGCTTGATGGGGACGTGCTGCGCTTGTCCTGTGCGCAGCATCTGCGCGAACTCATCGACGTCGTCGGCGCCTGCTGTCTTGACTGCCATACCCACGACTGCGATTAGGTTATCGGGGTTCACACCCGGGAAGCCCTGCGGCTCGGGAGCTTTTATCGAATGCATGTACAGCGGTTGCAGGATGGTGGTCAGTGTAGGCGGGATGCACTTCTCGGAGCCGAAGCAGACGACGCGCGGGGCGCTCGGTGTCGTCGTGAAGGGCTCGAGCGTGCCGTACCAATCGCAGAACTGCACGAGCATACCCTGGATCGCGAGCTCGGCCATGCTCTGCCCCTCCGTGTACCCTGGGAGGTTGATCGTCGGCGCAGATGCAAACTGCAGCTCCGGCACCCGGGTACACACCTCCACAAGCCCCTCAACATCCCCTCTCCGCGCCTCATTCGGATCATGGAATCTTCCCTGCAGCCGCACCTCCGTCGCCGAGAGCCCGGCCTCGCGCAGCGCCTGTGTAACCTCAGCAGCGGCAGATGCAGCGCCGGACGCCGTAAGCGTGCATCGGGCGCGGTCGTAGCGCACGGACATGTAGACCTCGGGATGCCGCCTTTTCAGGATCTCGTGCAGTTTTGCTTCTTGCTCGGCTGTGTTCCATCCGACTGTGTGCGAGGACGAGCGGCCGGTCCCGGAGTTAGATTGCCGGCTCTCTTCGGCGTCGACGAGGGCGCCGATGAGCGTGGCGAGCCGGAGGGCTACGGCGCCGTAGTGTGAGAACTCGTTTGGCGTGGTCGGGTCGGAGCTTGCGATTGCGTATGTGGCGAGTAGGCCGGTGCAGAAGCCGATTGCGCTCGTGTTTGTGGGGGATTGGGTATCTTGTGTGGTGAGGTAGCGCGAGTATTCAATTAGGTGAGTGAGGACGACGAGCGGGGTGAGGATGATGTTTGGTAGAGATGATTCTTCAAGGCCATGCTCGAGGACCCGTGATAGCTGGTTCAGGTGTTGGTCCGCTTCGGGGAGGAGCGTGGGGATCTCGGGTAGGGCGTCACAGAGCGCGCTCCAGTATGTCGGGAGCCCAGCCAGAGTCTCCTGGATCCATCGCCGGTGGGTACTCGAGTTGATCTCATCGCGGAGCCTGGCCAGAGCCCGCTTGTCGAAGGTCAGACTCTGGGGCCCGAAGACGAGCAGTGTCCCGGCCTGGGGTTCCGAGTCTGTGCTCTGCATTATGTTGTGTGGTGTGGTGTAGTGTAGTATGATGTGATGTGCGTATCTTGTCTGAATCTGGATAGCAGACGCCGGGGATAAAATCGACAAGGCCGGGGTAAGAGCAGGCAGTGATAGAGCTCAGTCAGTCAGTCGGGAATAAATCCCGGATATCGATCCGGTGTACGGAAAAGAGAGAGAAAGAATGGACTGGACCGGGCCAGAGACTGTGCTCGCGAAACTGTACAATGAGGAACTGCAACAATCCAGGTGGCCTACACTAGCTAACTAATAAAACCCGACCACGATGCCCCCCAATCCCCTTTATACATGAGTAACCAAACTGTGCGGGCCCTTCCTCCAGTCTTCAGCGTCCCGGGCTGCGACCGCCGATTGGACGGCCGGACTTGGGCGAGAGGGTTCGGACTATCTATACTGGAAGGCCTATCTCTGGGGGGGAGGTGAGGGTGGAACTGGAGGGATGAGGTGAGGCCGAGATTGTCGGGAGTTTGGGTGGTACTCGGGGTTGTTGTCGTGGCGAGTGCTCATTATCAGTTCCCGGTAAGCAGCACGAGCCAGCCAGCCTATAATGGAGCTGCCTAGAGTACAGGATAGGATATTACTGTAAGGGCATAATAGCCGTACAAAGCAATTGTCGCCAACAGGCCAAATGACCTCTCCAAAGCTTTGCCAGTCTTGTCCACGCCAGCACACGCTTACTCCTGCTTCTAACGCAGTCAGTCCCACGCACTGTGGGCCTGGAAGAATACGAGGTCTGAATCAAGTGAAGAGATATTCCGAACCCCGTCCGGCCGAAGTGGGCCGCTTCTGCATCGATAATCGAGCCGATCACTGGCCCACTGCACTGCAGAAGTCGAGTTCGAGCTCTTAATAGCTTGCAAGTGATACGTCAATTCTACCTGTAGCTAAGGGGCCACTAGCGACGCTAAGCTCATTAACAGCCCGTCACCGCGTCGTCTATTTGGCCCTCATTTGGTTCGTCTCTCGGCCATCCCGCTGTCTGTCTGGCCTGGTCCACTCCGGAGTTAAAATACCCCGCCTGTCTGTCTCCTTCTGAGTCTGGCCGAGAGAGTGCGCCCGATCCGACATTAATAATAATATCAATAGTAGCGATGCGGGAACTGCGGTACGTATACTAAACTTTGTCCTCAGCTGGGCGAACCACGCGACGTGGCCGACGCAGAGACAAGACAATTGAGACAATGGGGCCAGATTAATTCTAAATCGAGCCACGCATCGAGATGAGGTTTCCACTCTGCGGTACTTTCTTCTCTCCTCAGGCTCAGCTCGGCAATCCCTGTCGAAAAAGGAACCCAAAAAAAAGCCTCGTTCCTTCTGCTGGGTTCTTCCCCTGATGATCCATTCAGCCAGCCCAGTCACTCGGTCTCCAGTGGGAGGGGCAAAGCGACCGGAATTGGAGCCTCCGTAGCGACAGTAGTGCATAGTATGGCGAGTTAACTCGTCCTGTAGCCTGCCTATATAACCAAATGCACAGCCCTACCTGAAACCTACCTTCCGCTTCTTTTCCCCACCTCGCCTCCCCTGCCTCCCACCTGCAGCGCCCCGACGCAGGTACACAACATCTACACACCAACCAGACACCATAGACGGTCGGCGGCATGGCGCAGCTCCTCTCGCGTCTCTCTATCGCCTCCCTGGCAGCCTCCGCGCTCGCCCTTGTCGATGTCCCCAAGAACCACGGCGCCGCGGGGATCGACGCAACCTACGACTATGTCATCATTGGCGGCGGCACTTCAGGCCTGACGATCGCCGCGCGCCTCGCTGAGGACCCCGAGGTCAGCGTTGCGGTCATCGAGGCTGGTGGTTACTACGAGGTCGAGGGTGGGCCGCCCAGTATCATTCCGGGGCTGGCGGGCATTGCGAACACGGGGACGGACGCGAATGATACGTCGAAGATTGATTGGAATTTTATCGCGGAGCCGTTGTCGGTGGGTTGATATTTTACCTCGCTTATCTAGTGGTTTAGTCCTGACACGATGTAGGAAGGAAACGGGCGTGAACTGCGCTACGCTCGCGGCCGGACGCTGGGAGGGTCTTCAGCAAGACACTACATGGTCTACCAACGGTACTACTACTCCCCCCTATTCTCTCGTCTCAGGACCCCTACTAATACCAGCAAATGCAGCGGCACAAAAGGCACCTACGAACAGTGGGCCGAGCACACAGGCGACGACTCATGGACATGGGACTCGATCCTCCCCTACTTCCAGCAGAGCGTAACAGTCACCCCCGCAAACGAGGGGGACCGCTTCGCCAACTCGTCCGTCTACTACGACCCAGCAGGCTACTCAGCCTCGGGGGCCCCGCTGCACGTCACCTGGCCCAACTACGCCTCCCCCTTCTCGACCTTCGTCGAGATCGGCCTCGAGGCCATCGGCGTGCCCCGCGACACCGACTTTAACACGGGCTACCTCGACGGCTCCAGCTGGGCGCCCATCACCATCGACCCCAAGGACCAGACACGCTCGTCGTCTGAGACGAGCTTCCTGCGCTACGCGTACGCAAACACGGGTCTCGTCGTGTACCCGCACACGATGGCGCTGAAGATCGAGTTCGACGGCACCACCGCCACGGGCGTGCAGGCGCGCAGCGAAGCCGGTGTCCCCTTCACGCTGACAGCAAGCAAGGAGGTGATCCTGTCCGCGGGCACGTTCCAGTCCCCGCAGTTGCTCATGGTCTCTGGCATCGGACCCGCCGACCAGCTCGAAGAGCAGGGAATCGAAATCATCAAGGAGCTCCCGGGAGTCGGCCAGAACCTGTGGGACCACTGCATGTTCGGCGTCGTCAACGACGTCAACGTGATCACATCTAGCCACCTGCTCTCGGACACCGCGTTTGCCCTCGATGCCGGCGTCAGCTATGCGGCGAACCATACCGGCCCACTGACGGCACCCGGCTTCGGCGTCATCGGCTGGCAGCAAGGTCCCCTGGAGGGAATCTCGCAGGAAACGCAGGATGCGCTCAACGCGGAGTTCCCTGACGACTGGCCCATCCTTGAGTATCTCTCCCTCGACGGGATCCTCGACGGCTGGCACAGCGCGCAGGACCAGTTCTATGGCAAGGGACACGAGTGGGCGTCGCTGGCCGCGGGGCTCGTTGCGCCTCTATCCCGCGGAAACATCACGCTGCGCTCCGCCAGCGCCGACGACGCGCCTGTCATTGAGCTCGGATACCTCACTCACCCCGGTGACCAGGAGGTTGCGGTTGCGGCCGTCAAGAAGCTGCGCGCGGTTTTTGCTGCCACGGGCGTTGTCATCGGCGAGGAGCACCGCCCCGGTCCGGAGGTTCAGACTGACGAGGAGATCCTCGAGTTTGTCAAGTCGACTGTTGTCCCGGTTTTCCATGCCGCGGGCACTTGTTCCATGGGCAAGGAGTCGGATCCCCTGGCTGTCGTTGACTCGACGGGCAAGGTCTTTGGCGTGAACAACCTCCGCGTTGTTGATGCGAGCATCTTCCCGTCGCTGCCTGCGGGACACCCGCAGAGCAGCTGCTATATGGTTGCTGAGAAGATTGCGGAGGATATCAAGAATGGGAACTAGATGTTCCTTCTCAAGCTTGGTGAGGGGGACGTGTGGAGTTGTTGGTAAAATGTGGGAATTTCTCGCCGATAGAATTGTTGTGTTTTTTTAGACTTCTTGTATAGAGCAGTTACTTTCTAATTATTATAATGTTTTGGTTCTGCCTACATGATCTTCACTATACCTGTCATTCTGGGCTGGAGGTGGCTGGGACAATAAGATGGAGATAAGATCGTGTCTCCGGGGCATTACGAATATCCTGACGTTGATACTCCGTCTTGCATGGATGATGCATCCTACAGTCATACAGATGAGAGCATCCCTTACATATCCATGGCAACGCTAACGCCTAAAACTGTATTCTGCGCCATCCTATGTCAGACCAGTCCAGATTCCTCCAGCTCGATTCTTCACCGCAACGCGTCATGCCCGATTGAGTGAACGGCCCACAGCTCGGGCTCAGCTGCAGAATCGTTCTTTGGGAAAGCTTAAGATGCGGTCTGTCGGGTTCTTCTTTTTGCTTTTTTCTTTCGGCTTCGTCAGGTTAGGCGGCCGACCCACCCCCCAATCGATATACTTTGTCATCGGTAATAGTGCATTCCTACGGCCCCGAACAGATACTCCTACTCCGGCCGCAGACGGCGTATCTTTCCCGCGATGAGAGAGCACACGAGGCGATGAGCTGTCTCTCTCTCTGCAGACACTCCTTGCGGGCTTGTCTGCAATGACAGACAGTCAGACCGAAGAGGGAATCTCGTCCGAACCGAGCCCTATCTCCATCTCTCTACAGACATAAAAGGCATTACCCAAGCACGGCCTCGTCCACACCCTCCAAAGCCAACTCATCCATACCGCAGTTGATACCACACTGGAATAGCGGCCAGCACAGCCAAGATGTACTCCAAATCGTGGATCCTCACCTCCCTCCCGCCCTCCATCGCCCCCTATGTCGAGCTTACCCGCGTCGGCTACCTCCCCGCGGGCGTTCTCATCTCCTACCTGCCCGTGCTGGTGCCCCTCCTCCACGTCGCCACTATCTCGCACCTCCCCGCCGAAACCGTCCTCGACGCCAGCCTGAAATGGCTCCTCCTCTGCTTCAACTACAGCGCCTACGGCTGCGTCGTCGACGACCTCGCGGATGTCGACCTCGACCGCAAAGTCGAGCGCTGCCAGCACCGCCCGCTAGTCCGCGGCGCGGTCTCCGTGACACAGGGGATGGTCTTCGCGGCAACACTCGCAGCCTCCGCCCTCACCCTGACAACAACCTTCTTCCCGAACCAGCCGGCCACGCACGTGCCCATCGCGATCGCGGGCTCGATCCTGTACCCGTTCCTCAAGCGCTGGACTAACTACGCCCTCCTCTTCCTCGCCCTGCTCTACGTCTCCACGGGGCTGAACGCCTCGCGCACCCTGGGCTTCGATATCCTCTCCCTCCCATCGCACAGCTCCCTCCTGCACAGTAACCTCCTCCTCAACGGCGCCATCTACATCGCGAACATTACCGTCGAGACTATCTACATGCACGCCGACGTCGAAGACGATATCAAGTCGGGGATCAACTCGCTCGCCGTGCGCATGTACGGCTACTCGAAG
This sequence comes from Aspergillus baeticus, assembly GCA_027569055.1. Classification (NCBI taxonomy): domain Eukaryota; kingdom Fungi; phylum Ascomycota; class Eurotiomycetes; order Eurotiales; family Aspergillaceae; genus Aspergillus; species Aspergillus baeticus. The sequence goes on from JAPDEI010000025.1 coordinate 339,563, forward strand.
CCCGTGCTCAGTCTGATGGCGCTTGCCTACGGCGGTCTGGTGCTTTCCTCGGGGTTCACGGCGGGCTTCGGGGTTTGGTACTTCTCGGCTGCCGCCGTCTCCGCTGCCATCTTGCTAGGTATTGTCGCTAAGGTCGATCTAAAGGATGGCAAGCAGTGCGAGGTGTACTTCTTTGGTGGCAATGCGATTGTTATGGCTACGCTTGCGGCTGGCTTGTGGGCGGAGTATCAGTATGGGCGTGTCGCTCTTGCGGCGTCTGCGGCTGCGGTGCTGTAGATCATATTATTTTATCAGAGCGGGTTGGCTCCGCATGGGGTAGGGCACAACTGATGTGCGAGAGATATATTGACTGGGTGTGAAATCATATATTTAAGTCGGTTGGGGGAAGTGAATTAGATAGGTATGAAATTGGGGGGGGGAGTTTTACGGCAGTGCTATTTACCACTGGGTCCAGTACACAAGGCAGGGAGGGGTGGCGTCCAAACACTCTTCTCTACTCTATCTGTCTATCTATTGATATTTTGTCTTGATACACAATTATGAAATGGTTCTACATGATTATTATTATTATTATTATTGCGAAACCCTCGTCTCTTCGCTTTCTCGTTCTTGCCAAGTTATGGAAATATATTCCTGCACCAACAGCGGATTCCCACTTAGGGCTACACTACACGGGAGCAGACACAACAGAGCAAACCCCAAACAGCCGACACCGTAAGAATGTCTATATCGAAAATCAACTATTTCTCCCTCGATTCATACTTGGACAGGGATAACACGAAACCCTTCATGTTGACTAATCGTGAGAGGGACTAACTATAGCGAGGATGGGTAGCCACGTCAAGTCGAGCAAAATAAGCCGACAGAACCAACCTCTCCCTCCCTCGATCTTCGAGACCGACATGGTATGGTATCCCCGACCCCGAGCCCACCATGCTTTGTCCAACTGCGGCCGTCAGCAATAATACCTATCTACTCTCGATTTCTCGCCGCCCGCTGATCCCGGTGATCGGTGGGGCACGCTCCTTCCCTCCACTTTTCTATCGATGTAAATAAAGCGCTGCATCGGGCCCGAGTTTTAATTAATATCAGCTCGTATATGTCGAGATACTCCGGGCCCCCGCGCACCGCCTTTTGCGAAAAGAAAGAAAGATAGATTTGAATTGATTTGAATTGAATTGTCCGCGGCACGACATGACATGTCAGCATGTTGCATGAGTTATTCTGGAATGAACACGACAGCTCAGCTCTGCTCTGCTTGGCTCAGGTGACCTCCGCATAGGTAGCAAGCTGTTGTTCTTGAAGAGTTAGTTTGGCACGATGGGTTCATCCTGGTCATCGCTCCGCGAAACAAAAACCCGATACTCGAAGAGAATGTCGCAGGTTTTCGAAAGCAAGAAGGAGAGTGAGGGGACAATCGTCGTCGCGAGTGAGCCTGTCTCAGTGACACCGACCCAAGAGGCAGCTCCGCCAGCTCTTTCGCCTAAAACGAATGGCGAAGGCACAACGACGACGGACACAGAAACAGAAACAGCAACAGAAACAACGACACAAAATGCCTCCCCCAACACCAGCGTACCAACTAGTATCGAAGCTCCCACCCCAACACTCCGTGAAACAACACACATCGCCATAATCGGCGGCGGAATCATCGGCCTAATAACTGCCCTGGGCCTGCTGCACCGCGGGATCCGCGTCACAGTGTACGAGCGCGCGTCAAAACTGACCGAAACCAGCGCGGGCTTCTCCTTCAGCAGCGGCGCGCGCCAGGCCATGTCTCACGCTTCCCCGCGAGCCCGTGAAGCACTCCGCAACGTCGCCGCGCCGAACCCATACCCGTTTATTCGTTACTTTGATGGGTTTACCCCCGGGGTGGAGGATCCGTTGTGGCAGATCCCTGCTGAACGGCCAGATTATCATGGGTGTTTGAGGGCGGCGTTTCTGGAGGCGCTCGGGAGTGAGGTAAGGAGTGCGGGGGGCGAGGGGGTTATTAGGTTTGGAATGAATCTTGAGGGGTATGAGGAGCTTTCCGAGGAGGAAGGGGGGAAGGTGCGCTTGACGTTTGGGGATGGGACTGTGGTCGAGGTTGATGCTGGTACGGACACTTCCAAACTATACTCTCCACTATCTACTACCGTCTTGGGTTCCACGGGTGCTAATTCAGATGTCTGCTCTAGTCATCGGCTGCGACGGGATCAAATCGCGCACGCGCCAGATCATGCTCGGTGAAGACGACCCTGCGGCGCTCCCCGGCTTCACGCACATGGTCGCCTACCGCGCCGTGATCCCCCTCGACGCCGTCGTCGCCGCCATGGGCGAGGACAAGGGCCACAGCCACTCCCTGCATGTCGGGCCAGGGGCGTACACAGTCACGTATCCGGTACGCCCGCGCGCCCCTCTACTTCTATCCTAAATCTATGAGACTACCGATGGAGGAATACTAACCAAAGTATAGATCGCAAACAACACCCTCAGCAACATGATCCTCTTCTGCAAAACCACAACCCCCTGGCCGGACGCCAACAAGCTGCTCGCGAGCTGTCTGCGCTCAACAGCAGAGGAAGCGATCAGCACGTGGAAGCCTGACATCCGCAGCCTCATCGCCCTGCTCCCCGAAACCCCCTCCAAATGGGCCATGTTCGACATGTCATCCCACCCGGCGAAATCGTACACGCGCGGCCGCGTCTGCGTCGCGGGCGACGCCGCGCACGCCAGCACGCCGTTTCTCGCCTCGGGCGCGGCCATGGGCGTTGAGGATGCGGCGGTGTTGAGTACTGTTCTCGAGACTGCGCTCGCGCGCCCAGCGACAGGCTCGGTCGGCGAGAAGAGTGCGGCGATTTCAGCGGCGTTCCACGCGTTCAGTGCGCGGCGCATCGAGCGGTCGCAGATGGTTGTGCGGTACTCGCGCGAGGTCGGGGATATGTGTATGTGGCAGGATGAGGAGGTTGGGAGGGACCCCGAGCGGTGCTTTCAGGGGATTTGGAGGCGGTATAGCGATGTGTGGGAGTTTGATGTACAAGAGATGGTAGAGGGTGCGCGGAGGGATTGTACCGCGCTATTGGAGGGGGGTGAGAAGGGGAGCTCTTGAGGAGGAGTATGTACATCTGTATCTACATTGGAATTCATTTTGATAGATTGATGATCGGGTTTGTATTGGCTGGTGTTTTCGTCATAATACAACCGTCTCATGTTCTTCAGCTTGGGCGTGCTTCTTGAGCTGGTCGCTGACTCGTGCATCTCTGTGGCCAACGCACGCCAACAAGTGCATTGCATTGTACGCCTGACCGTCTGTATGCGCTCAGCAAAGTTACCTAATTTCTATTCTCAGCTACACGAGACATAATTAATGGCCAAAACGTGTTCGCAAGGCGGATTCGCACATAATCCAGAATGGTGAAAGACAACAAATTGATTTCTTGGTCGAGCAGAGTCAATCAGTGCCCTAAGCTGCCCGTATGGTCTAGCCAGAGTTGATAGCGGAATCGCCCCAAATTAGAGCAGGAGCAGCCCGAAACCAGGAAAATAGGCACAAAATCCTCGCACTAAGCGATTAAGGCCCTGATCTTGGCGGCGCTCCATAGTGTCTCCACAGCCCAATATTAGGGCCGACCGGGTTTCGGACACGTCAATGCCGCAATGGGTCTGTCCTCGCGGTGTTGTCTCTTTCCATCAATTCCTGGTCTTTCCTTCAGTTCCGGCTCCTCATGACGAGCTGCATCCACCTGCTCGAATTGTTTGCCCTCGCTCTGCCCTCAACAGGGGTTCGGTGGATAGTTATGTCCAGCTGGACGCGTTGACTAACTGCTGACCGCAGATCGCCCGCCCCGGAGACGGAGTAATCTTCCGGTTGTGGTGGAACGCAGACTATTGATCCTCTAGTGGTGGAGATCGCGGTCTTTGTGTTCCAATGCCGACTGGCTCCTCCAATGGTTGACTCGGGGCTAGTGTAGACTGCCTTATCGGAGTATATGTATCAAGCAGCGCGCTCCCCTCCCCCTTGATTCAACTCCTCCACCGGACAAGAATACCTACCGAGAAATCGACAAGATGCCCCCCGCCTTCCTCACCCCGAAACCCACCCTCACCGAGGCCAACCTGCCGGACCAGTCCGGCAAGGTCTTCATCGTGACCGGCGCCTCGTCCGGATACGGCCTGCTGCTGTCAACGATCCTCTACCAGCGCAACGCAAAGGTGTACCTGGCGGCGCGCAACACCAAGAAAATCGACGAAGCCATCGCCGACCTGCGGGCGAAGTTCCCCAACTCCAAGGGCGACCTCGTCCCGCTCTCCCTCGACCTCAGCGACCTGTCCACCATCAAGAAGTCCGCCGACGAGTTCCTCTCGAAGGAGACGCAGCTCAACGTCCTCTGGAACAATGCCGGTGTCATGTTCCCTCCCGAGGGTGCGCGCACCACCCAGGGGTACGAGATGCAGCTAGGCACGAACAATGTCGGTCCGTTCCTCTTCACGAAGCTGCTGTATCCGATCCTCGCACAGACGGCGGCCTCGGCGCCTCCCAACTCGGTGCGTGTCGTCTGGGTTGCATCCGATGCGGTCTCGTGGGCACCCAGGCCCGCGATCGACTTTGATAACATGGACTACCGGCGCGATGAGTCTGCGCGACAGAAGTACGGACGCTCCAAGGCGGGAACGATCCTGCAGGCTGTTGAGCTGCAGAGGCGCGCCAAGAACGACGGGATTGTTAGCATTGTACGACTCCCTGAGGCTCTCTGAATTGTTTCCAGGAAGTATCGAACTGACGATAACTCTAGTCCCTCGACCCTGGTATCGCCGCGACGGGTCTCCAGCGCGACATGAACCGTCTCATGGCCACCGCTGTCGTAAGTCGCGTCACTTTTCCTTCCTATACTCTCTGTTTTCATCCACTAATAATAATGATAATTCTAGAAACTCATCGCCGGAAAGCCCATCACAGGCGCCTACACGCAGCTCTTCGCCGGTCTCCAGTCCGACCTAAACAGCGACACCGCGCTGAGCAGGTGGAGTACGTTCCGTCATGCTTCTTTTCTTTTTTTTTCTCCTCCCATAAAATGAGTCAAAAAGCTAACGAGGTGAACAATAGTCACACCCCCAGGTAAAGTCTCGTGCCCGCGCCGCGACCTCGTCGAAGACGCGGACCTGGCCAAGAAGTACTGGGACTGGAACGAGGAGCAGGTCAAATCGTTCCTGTGATTTTGATTTAAACGGAATGACGTGTGGCTGCGCTGCTTGATTTCGTCGGATGGATGGATCTGTACAGTTCTTTTTGTGTCACGATCATATACCTACATATACCTTTAGTTACTTGCTTTATCGTATACCTCTGATTTGGGCGTGTTATACTCGTTTAATTTATGGATACCTGCCTCTCTTCATGAGCGGAGTTTGTGATCGTTGCGTTTATTTAATTAAGTAGAGCTATATTCTTCTTAACAAAGTCAACTATTTTTCTTCTCTCACACAACCGGACCGGACAGATAACATAGAGCTACGCTGGACTAGACACGACCAGGATAGCTCCCCAAGTCCCTCCCTCCGTCATGGTCAGGCAGGTCCAGTCAGTGGGTCCGTCAGCAATTGACTTTGAAGCCCTGATTGGCAACTCGACTTCTACACTATTTTGGTGCGGACCGCAGCCTGGACCACGCCTCAATAGTTGACTACTCCGTTTCGAGTACTAACTACGTATTTGCCTGGTTCTTTTAAAATCGAAATTGAAAGATGAGCGCGATCGCCGCCACCGCCGCCACTTGGCTTCTCCTAGTACGAGTCTGGCGGAGATAATATTGGCTTTGGTCCATCGGAGATAAGGCAATAGTGCGCTTTCTGTCTGACTGCAACCTGGAGGTGCCCAGCCCATGGTTCCAGCTAATTAGTGGTGATTTGGGGGATAACTTGGGTCAGGTCAGCGCGGCTGAAAGCCGACGGGAGCGGGAGATGGACCCCCTTCCCGCCCACTCGGGCCTTACTGGGGTCTTGGGAGTTCTCGGGCTGAGTCTCTGACTATTATTGAGTAGTAAGCTTAGGCAGGTCTCGGAGGCACAGTAAGCGCACTGACCATCCTATCTATCTATGTATATCCTTCCCGCCGTCCAGGTCCGGCTGATCTCCCGGAGTATATTAAGCCCGCTTAGGCCCTCCATTGTCTCTCAATAATTCCGACTCTGCAGAAAGCCAGGGTCCACTGTCTAGAATACCGACCCACCATACAAGAAGAAGAAGCGATACGAGACCCATCGTCGGACTCGGGATATCTCTATGAAGCCGAGACGATGATTTTCGACGTTTCCCGGGGCGCTGAGCTGATAGCGGCCACGTCCGTCGAACTCGGGGTTTTATTGAGCTTTGCGACGGCTTTTTCTCGTGTCTTGTCTTGTCTTGACTTGTCTTGACTTGACGGTGGCGTGGAGTCCGCTTTCACTTTCCACATCGGCGGGCCCGGACTTTCATTCTTGAAGTAGGTCCGTAGAGACGAGGCTTGACTAAGATAGATAAATACATTTGGCATTCTTTCACAGACACTGTGAAAGAATAAGACGCGCGGCTGGGTTCATTCGATTCTAATCAGGTTCCCTCAATTGGCTCGTCGCCATTCATCCACCCCATTCTGTCCGCCAACCGTCCATTTCTTTCATCCAAGCATAGATACATTCATTCGGACACGCCACTAGACTGGACCTCCCAGTATCTCGACTTGACTCGCCATGGCCCTCGCCGCCACCCTCCAAAGCACCCCTCTTCCCCTCATCCTCCTCTCCCTCGTCCTCGTATATGGATTAATCCACATCACCCGCGTATTCTTGCGCCTGCGGCACATCCCCGGACCATGGTGGACGCGATTCACGAACCTGCAGCGCGTGCTCTGGGTGCGGACGGGGAAAGCACATGAGACCCATCTTGACATCCACAAGCAATATGGCGACGTCGCCGTCCTCGGACCGAATATGGTCTCGCTCGCGGACCCGGCGTGGATTAATGTGGTTTACCCGGCGAGGATGGGGATTCCGAAGGTATGTACTCGAAGCCCATCCGCGCTTTGAAGGCGTATGTGCGTTTTGTATTCTATAAAATTGGAGAGTGGGTGGTTGGGCTAACGCGTTGATATAAATGAATATGTAGGGCCCCTTCTACAGCACCCTAGCCCCCTATACAAAGAAAGGCGCACTGCCCGCCGTCTTCTCGTCGCGCGACGAGGACGTGCACAAGCGGCTGCGCATGCCCATCGCATCGCTGTACTCGATGTCCAAGGTGCTCCCGCTCGAGAGCTTCATCAACAAGACGATCGAGGTGATGAGCGCGCAGCTGGACGCGCGCTTCGTCGACTCGCAGGAGCAATTCGACCTCGCGCACTGGCTGCAGTATTTCGCCTTCGATGTCATGGGCACGCTCACCTTTTCGAAGCGCTATGGGTTCCTTGAGAAGGGGGTTGATGTCAATGGGATGCTGGGTACTATTTGGGCTTTTATGAGGGGGGCTGCGCCGGTTAGTTTTTACATTTGTTTCATGGGATTCCATCCCTCCTCCTCCCCCAGGATCTCAAGCCGGGTGGGTGTTAGGAGGTAGCGGGTGCTAATTTCGGTCTCGGTGCAGTTCACGCAAATCCCCTGGCTCGACCAGGTCTGGAACAAGAACTCGTTCGTGAGCATGTTCCGCGGGCCAACAGGGTTCTCCATCCTGGGCATTGTCGGCAAATTCGTTGCGGAGCGCCAGGCAAACGAGGCCGAGAGCAAGACAGTTGACGACGGGCTGCGCGAACGCGATATGCTCGATATGTTCCTAGACATCCAGACGGGTAACGCGCTGCCGCAGTGGTATGCCCTTCTCCATCTCCGTCTCCCACTTCATCTCAATCTACGGTCGAAGATGATGGATAGCATACTAAAAGATAGTGTAGGACGGTAACAGCCTGGACCTTCTCGAACGTAATCGCCGGATCCGACTCAACCGCAGTCGTCATGCGCACGATCTTCAACAACCTCCTACGCCACCCAGACACCCTGCACCGCCTGCGCGACGAACTCCTCGAGGCCGACGCCGCAACCACCTTTACGAAACCCTACCCATCCTACAAGGAAGTCTGTGACCTGCCCTACCTGGACGCCTGCGTCCTCGAGGGGCTGCGCCTGCACCCGCCCTTCTGCCTGCCCTTCGAGCGCGTTGTTCCCCAGGGCGGGATGACCGTCGGCGAGAACTATTTCCCCGAGGGGACGATCATCGGGATGAGTCCGTATCTTGTGAACAGGCACAAGCCGACGTTTGGGGAGGATGTTGAGGAGTGGAATCCGGAGCGCTGGATGGTGGGGAAGGAGCTCAAGGCGCGCAGGGAGGCGGCGGTTTTGACTGTGAGTGCTTGCTTCTCTCTCTATGTTTTTTTTTTTCTTTGTTTCGTATGTGTTTTGCGGTGCAAGAGGTTCTGACGGGTGTAGTTCGGTGCCGGACGACGCGTCTGTCTGGGACGGCATATTGCCATGCTGGAGCTGAAGAAGATTGTCCCCGCTCTGGTTCTGCAGTATGATGTGAGTACCTCTCGATACACCTCTCTTTAGATTGACAATAGGGCTAACGAGTGCAGTTTGAACTCCGCGACCCGGCGCGCTTCAAGACAGAGAACTTCTGGTTCTTCAGACAATACGGAATGGACGTGACTGTCAAGAGGCGGGTGTAGTAGTAGCTCCGTTGGCCCCGCGAGGAGTGTAGAGATTAGCCAGATAGAAGAAGGTTTTAAAAGACAACAATTAATTGGTTCCTGCTTATTTTCTTGTGTTTTGTCTAAACTTCATTCTTGCCCTTTGACGTCTTCAATTTTCACAGAAAAACGCACCAACGGACTGTAGATAATGTGACTGGGTGCAAAGGAGGAAAATAAATGACGCCCTGGCGCGTGGATGTCTATGCTATTACAATATATATGTAACTATGCCCAGGAACATTTTTCCAAGCACTTAAGTACTTGCAAGTAAATCCAGATCACACCTATATATATAGTTACCGGTCTTACCGGCTTGAGGTGCTCATTAGGGAGGCCTAGGGAGACAACGAGCCCTCAAAATAACCCCCTACTCCGATTATCGTAGAAAAATTAAGGCACCACGATCAACTCCTCGCAGAAAACTAACTACCGCTACCTGGTACGTATGTGTATCTTACTTAGACTTGTTACTTGTGATATTTTTATAGCTATTATGCGCTTAATTATACAGGATAAAAATTATACTGGTGTTCTCCAGGAAAATAGGCCCCCAAACATGTCGCCGGGGCCCAATCCCTAACGCCTGCACTGCAATTTTAGGCTCTGGCGGGGGTGATATGGGAAGCCAGCCTTGACAGAATCGTGCTGCTTGAGGCAGTCGGAGTCCGTTATCTATATTGATACATGGATATATCAGTAGCTTTATATCTATTGGAGGATATGTTTTATAAGCCCTTCTCTTGAAAAAAACTATCTAAGGCGATGCGTTGTCCGCTGGAAACTTACAAATCACTCCCTGTGATGGGACTGACTATTCACCCGCCTGGTGCTATACATGGCACAACGACGGACTGCTGTGGAACGGAAACCAAGACCATCATTCCTGTTAGTATCTACATATCTACAGTCTTCGTCAGTATTAGTATGCCAATCATGTCTACTTCAACCAGCACCCAGACGGCATCCTCAGCCCTTCGCATCCAACGTGTCGGAAACCACGAATGAAGTTGACTTCCACTCACCCCCAGGTCTCTCGACCGGTGGGAAAGCGTGCGTCGGGGCTGGTGTTGCAGTTGGAGTTATTGTTGATAGTCAGGTTCCTGGCCTTCTTCCTCCGTCAGCGGTGCAAAGAAAGACAAGGCTGTTTCGATGGCAGAGCAACTAGTAATCACGTTGAGGGTATTGTCGCCACAAGAGGCTTTGGTAGCATTCTGGAGTTTATAAGATGTTAGCTGGTGGTCGTGATGCTAGACATGGACTGCGTAAGTGAATTGGTATATGCAGTCATCGATCTTGTTCTTATATTTCTGGCTCGAGAGACAGGATGTTTGTCCTAGCATCCTAATATGGGAAACCGGCGGGAACTCCCGACCACAATTCTCTTGTTGCACGATCGACAGTCCAGCAAAAAAGACCAGGCTCCTAGGGCATCATGGATCGTCCCGGGCTCCATATTAATCGCCCCCGAGGTCGAACCTCATTGAGCAACGAAGCAGTGCGCCAAGAGGGTCCGCCAAGCGAGGTCTCTTTCCACAACCACTCAGGCACGTCGCCCACTGTTGGTTTCCCCACAGTCATTTCACCCTGATGCCCTGGCCGACTCGGCGACTGCTTCACTCTCACCTCCTTGTGGAATAATAGGACCCTGAGACTCACTTATATGGGGCCGTTTCTTGGTTCATCTCCATCTCCCCCGTAGCGAAGCAACGCCACTGCGCCAGGGTGGGGATAGTGCGGCATCGCCTCAGGGCCTTCTCGTATTGGGGTTTCACCCTTTTAGGGGACCGTTAGCTGGTCGCTTGGTCGGTTGGCATGGGGTATTTATTATTTAATCTCCGATATTGCCCAGTCCTGCGCCCAGCTCGAGTTGATGTCTTGTGCTCGCTTTCCGGTGTCGTGTCTAGGCGGACAGAAACGTCTCTGCCTACCATGCTCCCACACAGTTTGACGCATTTCGCCGGCCTGGCTGTGCTGCTTGTCATCTCTGCTATAGTACTGGCTGGTAGTGTTGCTGCACAGACAACGACAACAACATCGCTGGCGAACAACCCGGGATGCTACGCTCGTTGCAGTACGTCTTCTGCTACAAGTACATACCTACCTCACAACACTAACAAACAAACCTTATCTACCTAGGGTACATCCAACTGGACTATGACCCTACACGGATGAATGAGCTCTGCGACAAGGAACGATCGCTCGGCTCTCTCTTTCTAGACAACATCAAATCCTGCGCCGAGTGTGTTGAAGAGGAAGGCGAACTAAGCGAATATTTCGACCGCGCAGATGCGCAGGAGGCGCTGAATATCGTGAATCTGTGCCAATCGCTCTTTGGCACCGATCACGAGGAGATGGTTTCGGCCATGTCGGTCATTAGTAGCGTTGGGGGTGTCGTGGGGACTATAGCATCTCCCAGCGTGACCGTCAATTCCACTACTAATGTCCCGACTACTACTACTTCTACGACTACTACCACCACCGACCCAAGCTCACCAACGCCGACTCCTGCGACCGATGAAAGTATGCCTTCTGAAGAATCCAGTGCGTGGATCGCGGGCCCGGTTGTTGGATCAGTCGCTGGTGTTGCCGTTATCATCGCCGCAGCCCTACTGTTGCTAAGGAGGAGACGTAAGCGACGTCAGGCCACCGCGGATCCTTATAACGGGGAAGATAAAGACCATAGCAAAGGAGGAGCAGATGAGCATCATCTTTACGGCAAGCCTGAGCTACCCGGTGAGGGACATACCCGGCATGAGCTTGATGGTCACTCTGCCGCCGTGGAAACGATGGCGAGGCCGCCACCGCAAGAATTAGACGCTGGCGAAGTTGTTGGTGCTGAACTTCCTACGAATAATGTAAAATGATGACAAAATTCGCGCTTAGGATTGCAACAATAATAATTACCTATATCCTTCCTGTTGCAATCACCCTGGGCCACAGCTCCCAGGGCACGGTCATAGACATCATCGTCATCCATCCCCAGTGCGAGGGTTGAAGCTCGAGGCCAGATACACGGTTAGCCGTGCTCTTGTTCCGATCCGATAGTCACAGCTGCAGAAGCAGACTCAGGTACGGGACATATCTTGCAGGTTCGGCTTCGCACTATTTATGTAACACTTTTTGCTTCTTTCTTGGCGGCGCCACCCGAAAACGCTAGTACATCTATGGTCTAGAGAATTGTTCTTGCATATGACAGACCGTCCTCAATAAGATAATCGATACTACTGGAGACAAAGTGGCGACCACGCGGAGCAGAGGTCCAGCCAAAGGGAACAGTTTCTGGGCTATAACAGCCAGGTAATTGCTTGGGCTGCGAGGGCCACGAGCTCGTGAGGAAAATAAGGGCTGGCATTCTGACATTGGTGGTTGTCTAGTTGGAATAGCTGGAAACCGGGCGTAGCTGGTAGGGAGGTTTAGTATCTAGATCGATCGAGGCTGCAATGTAGAGTTGGAGAAGTGCTTGGTCAGAAGGTGTGCTCTTGGAGTACGCAGGAGTGTGCGACCGGGCCGCTAGAGATAACGCGGTCTCATATTTCCGTAACAAGCCCCACTGGGGCTTGGACCCTGCCCCAGTTTTGTCTCCGATGAACCCCCCTCCCCCTGATTGCAGGACAACTTCTAGAATCATGTGTATCGATGATCCGCCCATATTTCCGGTGAAGCCTTGCGCGTGAACTCCTTCATTCCCCCCTCCATGTCGGCGACCAACTTCGGCTGAGCCCTGCGCAAGAACGGCTCGTGCCTGGCCTCGGAAGTCGACTGCGGCCAGACCGTCGCGCCGTACCGAGTCTGTTGCCCCAACGGTTCCTTCTGCCCTCACGCCGAGAATGTCGCCTGCTGTCCGTCGAAAGAATTCTGTACCGATGCCCTCAACGGCCAACCCCATTGCGCCGACACAACCTGGGGTCTGTATATCAACGGTGGATACTTCTGCTGCGAACAGGGTACCATTGCCTATGCTGTGGATGAGGGGTCGAATGGCTGCGGGGAGCCCGGTTACGAGTTACAGGTTGGAGAGACACCCTTGAGCGTCATCTCTACGGCACAGAGAAAGGCTTGAGATACAACGAACGTCATTGGGTGCACTGCAATTTTAGGCCCAGGGAGGTGTTGGATGTTTCCCAGCCTCCTGGACTTATTGTGGATGTCAGAAGCTACCCATTAATATTGGCTTTAGCGATCGTTGGTGCTATGTCACCATTATGGCGAACTGGACCCCCTAACTTCGTGTACTCGTTCGAGGCCATTTGCTTTTGCTAAGTATTGGCTTTGGTGTCGCTGCGGTGTAGAGAGGCGATAGATCCTCCAGATTCTACAAAAGCCTTAATAAGAGGGCATTTATAGGTGTAAACTCTTACATTACATAGTACTGCCGATCCAGATTCCCATATAGGGTCAGGGTGCCTCTTTTCATGTGGTCACGATAACGAGTCCGCCCTCTCGTAGCTCCACGACCGGCGTCGCGATCCCTACGCCCAATACTGAGCGGGATGGTCACGATCTGCCGCGAGTTCTGATATCGTAGCGCAAGGCGACTACTGTTATGATGTTGCGCCACGCAACTCCTACGAGAGGAACCCCGGCCGTGAAGCCCGACTGTTCTAGGCTGCACCATACGTCTGAGTTGTCCAAACTACCCCTCCAATATCGACTACTGACTCATTCACTAGAAACAGCAACGGGGCTGATCACAATCCCGACGCCGACGCAGAGCGACATGGTTGCAGAACTGCGAAAAGTTCTATTTCGTCCAATCCGGGGATGGCTGCTATGACCTTGCTGCGATCAGACAGGCATCAGGCTCTCAGACTTTAACGCCTGGAACCCCCGTCGTGAAGGGTGGATGACTGCTTCTCGAGCTTGAAACCCGAAAGCAGAAGCGGAACTGTCAATGGCTATGGCTATGGGAACATATCTTCGTAGAACCCTCCTTCCCACGGCGTCTTCTTGTGATACCCTCTCCTGGCCAGCTCATTGACGGTAACATTCGGCCGCTCGTACTCGGGATCAAGACTATCCTTCAGCACCCCGATTCCCAGAGAAACATGTGGATTGGTCCCCTCGAACGGGTTGGGCCCATCCCCGTATTTAAACTCTGTAGCTTCGAGATCAATCCACACCACAATCCCGATATCCGCGCTGTGCGGCTCGACGCCGATTTCCAGTCGAGTTTCTCGCGCATGTCGGACAGCAACGAACCTCAGCTCCCGCTATGGTCGACGAAGTAAAGGAGGCTCAGTCGGAGAGAGCGCAGCGTCGCCGGCAGCGCGGCCAGGAAGAGCACGAGGTCGTCCTTGTCGACGAGGAATCCGGATAACCCAAAGTAGCCGAGGGTTGACCAGGCATCGATGGGGAATATCGTCCGCAGCGGCACGAAATGCGAGCGTGACCCACCGTCGCCGTAAGGTACTGTGTGGTCGGACGCGGGGTCGGGTTTGACTTTCATGCTGAGAGTAATTCGCTGCAGGTGTTTCGCCTCGCGCAACGCGGCGTGTAGAAGGCAATTCCAATAGCACGGCCAGCCTGTGAATTCCTGTCCGTGGACGAGGAGCGCGAGGCCGAGGCGGGTGAAGTTGGGCCGCCGCAGGAGTTTCACGAAATCAATATACTCAGGCTCATTCTGATTCTCGAAAACACGGCAGTTGAGCCTGGTCAGTAGCTGATTGGCGTCGATGATGAATTCCGAGACGTGATGACTGTTGGCGTACTGCGCCAGGGCGCGGGTGACGATCCCAAACCCGCGAAAGCGTTTTTTTCGCGGCCTTGTCCTCCCATAGAAGCACTGCCGGCCTGTGGGATCTCCCTGGCACGTTCGGCCACCCACGCGGAATCGCGTAGTTGAAGCCCCTTGGGAGCGCGCGGATCATCGGCGTCTCGTATAGCGTAAACAGCCAGCCATGGGCAGCAGGGGTGATGATGACGCGCTGCAAGGCGGGAAATCGGGAAAGGCCATACACAAAGGCGTCGGCGTCCTTGTTTTGGACGATAATGTCTTCTTGCTGTTGGGCTGGTATAAATTCTGGTAATCTTTCCAGCAGATCGAGAGGGCAGGCTGAGCTGCAATTAGGTCCGCGCGCGCCAAGTGGGCGGGCGTGTCAGCATCGAAGCCCCGACGTCCGGCCAAGTGCTCGATATTCTCCCTGCATTCTCTCACAAACCAGAGCGGGCACCCTTCCTCGCGGTCCATGAACAGACGAGCGCGGGGCGAGTCTGGATCTGGCTCCCCCGGCGGCGCTCTTATCAAGCGGGGCATCCTCCCAGATGATCTCCTTAATACCGTGTCGGAACTTTTCGCTTTCTGCGATTGCGCGAAAAACAGAGACATTAAGTGGATTGGCCGAAAGGAAGACACGGTCGAGGCGGAGACGCGCTGTCTTGTTCGCTTGCCTGCAGCTGAGGCGTAGGGCCTTGATACTGCTGTTAGGAAGGTACCTGCAGATATCGGCGACGAGTTCCACAGGTAGGGGCAAAATAGGAGCATCCATGCTTGCAAGTAGTTTTTCCAAGGGCACTCGGAATGAGCTCACACCGAAGCGCCTTTAAACCCAAGATCGCATAGTGAATGTGATTCAGGGAGCAGGAGGCTAATCTAGTATCAGCTGCACGTGATATTAGAGATCATGAAATGAAAAGGAGAAGTTAAGAATAACAAATTTTGCCTTGTACTGCTAATATTTGAGGTTCAAAGGCTTGTGCCTGTAGATTGGAGTGGTGGAGTAAGAAGATCGTAAGGAGGGCAACATAGACCGCTTTAGACGATAGGGAGGAGTTGGCAAGGGCCTAGTGGATAAGTATATAAGCTGGCTCTACTAGGTTATGACCAAGTATGATAAGGGATTATAATGTGGTAGTCTTAACTATAAATATTAGATTGGGCCAGTGCAAAGAGTGCGGGACGACGTGCAGTATTCGATGAGCTGCCCATCTGTATCGGTATACTTAATCGAAATAAACAATATGGGTAGATTTATAATAAGGGAATGACCTCTAGTATAATTAGTGCATTCATTCGTAGTATATTTTCAAAAGACTTACCAAATCGCCCGGTACTCGCCAGATAGTAGTGCATGCGAAGGTCAAACTCCGGCACACATTGGCCAGACTCGAGACGAGCGCCTGCCAACCAAGCTTCCAACTATGCGACAGTGCTCGCACCATAGCTAGTCTTGCATTATTGGATTATGGCCATAATAGCCACAATCTATATCCCTTACATATGTGGATTGACCAAGCATGTTGCGCACACGTGGATGTTGCATGATCACATTGGTGAGTGTAACTCCATGCAACTTTCGTTCAAGAATGCAATTGTTAGTATGCGCCCTTGTTGATGTAGTCTAGCTCAAAATAGGTGACAGCAGAAGAAGCTGCTTTCGCTGCGTTTGATTAGTTGAATTAGATGAGGCTCTGCGTTCGTGACCTGGACATGGCGCGGCCGCTCGCTTGAGAGCTCCCTGTTGAGGAAGGTCGACACTGCAATTTTAGACACTGGGACATGTTGGAATCTCACGTCATCCCAGCAAGGTGATGTCATATTTTGCCTCAATGCTGCAACTCCAGCTTGTACATTGCGAGAGACTGAGTGAGACTTGGCACACGCTATTTGAGTATCTACCTATCTATCCTCTTACACTTAAGTTGTGACTCGAACACCTCTCACTGCTATAAAGTCTACCTTACTGGTACAGCCTGGGTATAGAGCTTTCGGCGAACTGACTTGACGCCCATATATGAATGAGAAGAGCTCCCCCTCCGGGAGTTGCTCATGTATGAACCAATAGATCATTATACAGACCAAGCTTTAACCTCAACGCAACCTTGATGTAAGCTTAAAATGTTCCAAAGTCCTGTGTCCAGGTTGGGAGTTGAGGCTCCGGTCTTCCGAATCGGGACCTACACTGCAATTTTAAGGCCGGCAGGGGATTGTCTTTCACGCAGACAGTGTGAGGTCATTTATAGTTTGGGCTTGATGGAGGCTCACACTGCGCCGAACTAGGCCGTGCAGGTGGCAGATGTCGCTCAGCTCCTGCTCATCGGGACACCACCCCTTCCGAATTTGGGTCTACCATAGCCTGAAAACGGTCTTGTTGATGTTGGGCGCTGGTGGCGGTGGCGAAGCAGACAAATTGACTTTTGCCGAGGTCACACTGCCCCCTCCCTCCCTTCTGCTGGTATTGGACAACTTTCAGCTTCCTATCCAGGCGATACACTGCAATTTTAGCTCGCAAGAGGCGTTGAGTTTCTACAACATCTGACAGGACAGAAAGCGACGGAAGGATTTTACCACTCCACCTCTTCGCCATTGTGACTTTGCAGAGCTTCTGAAGAGGAAGCAATGGCATGAATACTGGATTAGTTATTAGTTAAGTTCCGATATGTATGTAAACTTATTGGGCTGCACATTGTAGATTAGGGCTTTGTAGATGGACCGAGAAGCATTATTAGTGGAAAAGTGCCAACCCTACCTCTAGCTTCTTATGCAAGTGATAGTGGCGATAGTGTGGATACACTGCAATTTTAGTTCGCGGGAGACGTTTGATTTCTTTCGTTATGTATTGGACAGAAGGCGGCGGAATGATTTTCCATTTGTTCGCTTGTTGGTACATTCCCAGGCTGCCTCGGGCGAGGCAGCAGCAAGCACAAGTACTCATTTTATGGGTTCTCTCAAAACTCAGATAGGGTTATTTACACATGCATATCCTTATGTCGTCAAAACAGGCGCCAAGTTAGTGTACATACTACCTAGTTGATAGTGCATACGGTCCAGGCTGCATCCTCCCTTTCAAGGGCTGGAGAGGCGCAGCGTAGGCTTTTCTCATTCCATAGCGCCGTGAATGGTTGATCTGTAGCACTTTCTCAGTAAGGGCAATTTCATAGAATGTCTGATGCTATGGATAGTCTTTGGTTTTGCGAAGTAACAAGCATAGTGGCTGACGCTTCGGAGGCCACTGAGAGCAGCGATTATCACTTTCTAGAGAAGAACAAACTACGCTACGTACCATATCTGGCGCTTTGATGCGTAAAAACAGGTCTCGAGAAAAAAAATATTTGGTGGCCTCATGCTTGAGATCTGCATTCTTAAGAAAGCAGAGAGAATGAAGACCAAAGGGTCGGGGAGCATACGATACAA
Source organism: Aspergillus baeticus (assembly GCA_027569055.1). Taxonomy (NCBI): domain Eukaryota; kingdom Fungi; phylum Ascomycota; class Eurotiomycetes; order Eurotiales; family Aspergillaceae; genus Aspergillus; species Aspergillus baeticus. Next base: position 357,382 of record JAPDEI010000025.1, read on the forward strand.
CTGGTGTGTTGCACTGCAATTTCAAACCTCGCAGAGGGTTGAACAGCCATGCGCAAAAAGGACCGGCAGGCAGACACTGGCTGGTTGTCCCAGAGGGATTGAAACAAAGAAGGAAATAAATAGCGCGGCCCAGTTCCATGAACAGAACCTGCTCTAAATAGCAAAGCAGGACGCGATGCGCACGACTTCGCTAGGTATGTATGGCTCGCTAGTAGATACACCTGCGACAAAATTCGCGATCTTTAGCTCTCTCTCCATCTGCCTCCTCAGAAAAGCGCAGAATGTTGAGAGAAAAGGTCGTGGAGCGTATGATACAACCGGCGTGATGCACTGCAATTTCAAATCTCGCGGGGCGTTGGAAGCAAAGTCCACGCACAGAATACGAACAACGAACTTGGCGACGCGAATGAGGAAATAAGTAGCGCGGCTTGCTTTGTGGACGGGAGGGTATTCGGTATCAACGAAGTATTTCCTTAGAGCCACGCAACGCAACGAAGGCCGCGGAGCCTACGACACGACCATTCAGAGAGAGAGAAAGAGAGAGAGAAAGAGAGAGAGAAAGAGAGAGAGAAAGAGAGAGAGAGAGAGAGAGAGAGAGAGAGAGTGTGTGTGTGTGTGTGTGTGTGTGTGAGAGTTAGGATTCGTGCGCGAGGCACCGGTCGCCCAGGGAGTTGTTTTATGAGGTTGCGATCGTAAGCACCCACAAGACAAGACACAGTGGTACTGCATTTTTAGTCTCGGAGGGGCGTTAGAATTTCATGTTACGACTGAACGCAGAATCCCTCTAGAGTAGAGTACCATTGCTAGTAGCACCCCCTTGGGGCGCAAAGCAAGACAGGACGCGAAGCCTAGGTGCCCGACAGGAACTGTAATGCAATCTTAGCCCCCGAGGGGTGGGTGTTGGAATTCCATGCGGGTGACACCAGGGCGTAGCACACCTTGACTCAAAAAAGCAAGGCAGGCAGGCAGTAATCGCTGTACTGCAATTTAGTCCCTGAGAGGGAGCGACAAGACTGTCATTATTGCAAGCATCATCTGCCCCCGCGGCCTAAAGAAAATCAGGCCGCGATGCCTGATACGAAGTGTACTGCACTTTTGGTCCCTGAGGAACGTTAGGATTTTTACATTACTGTCGAGTAGAGTCACTGGACTGTCACTACTACTGTCAACACAGCAACCGCCTGGAGTGCAAAGCAAAGCAAAGTCGGCCGCGGGGCCTACGATACAACAGGCACTGCAATTTTAGCCCCCGCGGGGCGTTGGGACCTGGAGGATAGGTTAGGTTATGTAGTATTTAATGCTTACGGCTGAGCAGGCCGGGGACAGTATAATTAGCCGATTGGCATAGCTCGCCGCACCCAGGCTGCTTCGTTCACCTGCCGTGAATTTTCCAGGGAGGCAGAGGGATCGATGATCAAAGGTATGCTTCTAGACGAATAAATGACCCAGGCACTCGCATACACGCATACCCTTCAATAACGATACCTGATCCCATCCTGCGCAGAAACTCGGACCTCTTCGACAAGTCTTCTGGTAAATAGTTTACGTGTGGCACGCGTATCTCCACCACTCCTGAAGGGGAAACTGGTTAACTAAGAGATGGCAAGATATAAAGTTCTATTCAAATCAACAAAGTACCATTCCATCCTTCTAACTCAAAGCGCGAAACATCACCATCTCAACAAGCCCACGTATATCTACAAAGTACGTCCTTAGCCGCAAGTATCCACGACAAACCTGTCCAAATCGTCGCGGAAACGGAGAATGGTGACCATTCCAGACTCCGACCCGATTGCAATGGTATTTCCGAAGATGTCGCAGGAAGTGACACGGCGATTCTCGGGGAGATAGAGGATCCGCTGGCCCAAGAATGTGATCCATCCTCCTTCAATTGTCCATCTTGCTTCGGCACCTTGCAGAAACATCTTCGGAGTAACGAGGAAATCTCTCGTAGCGGACTTGCCAATCCAGTCTTTCTTCGGCTGCCCTGGCGGACTGACACATACCCAGAAGTTTGTTTCTCCGCTGGAATTCTGACACGCCAATTGTAGACCGTCTGGGGAGAATGACAAAGCTTTGACTGTATGATACATATAGTGTGCAAACTGGGATTGGAGAAGGTCCAGTTTTCTGTTCTCCTGAAGATCAAAGAGGTAAACACTATCGTCGGAGCTCCCGCAGGCCAGATATCTACCGTCTGGGGAGAACTCCACCGACAAGGATATTGGAAGCAGACTCCAATTAGCATGGAACTCTGTCTCTAAAGTATGTATCAGCTCCCAGTTTGTAGTGTCCCAGATGTCGACACCCGAACAACGTCCGCCAGCGAGAAATCGTCCGTCAGCAGAGAACGCTACAGCCCATGAGGAGAGGCTGTGTCCTGAGATGCGGTGTTGAGACCAATCACGCGTGTCCAGCACATAGTTCGCGCCATCCCATCCTGCTACGGCGAGCAGAGAGCCGTCGGGTGTGAAGCTGAGTCCCTGGAAGAACATGCCAGCCACTTTCAGAACACAAAAACTACGATCGGTCATCAAGTCGCAAACTTGGACAGTCGAGTCCATCGAACAGGACGCAAGTATCGTGCCATATGCGGAAAATTTCACCCCTGTTACTAGTCTCTTGTGGGTATAGAATTCTTCTTGGTAGATGTTGTCTTTGAGGTCCCAGAGCCGCACGGTGCCATCCCAGGAAGCAGACGCAAGGAAACGAGAGCCGCGGGAGAATTTCAGGCTGGTAATAGCAGCGGAGGGATCTCTAAGGGTAAGGAACACAGACCAATTTATCGTATCCCAGATCTTTATATCCGTATCATCCAGGTTAACGGCCAATAATCTGCCATCCGGAGACAGCGCACTCTTAAAAGGCTCTTTTCCCATAATTTGAACGCTTTTAATCATGTCCTGAGCAGAAGGATTCCACATTTGTATTATCCCCTTGTCACTTGTTGTTACCAATATGTTTCCGGCATCGCAAAGTGTTAGAGAAGACACCCTACTCTGACGTGTATCAAGTACGTATTGTAGCACTGCAGTAGTACAATCGAATACTCTGACTTTGGAGTCCAAGCACCCAGTAACAGCGCTCTGACTGTTTGGCGTAAACGACAAACAGCTGACAAGCTCTGTATGACCATTTAGGCTATGCCGCAGAACAGTGAGATCTGAATCCCAAATACCCGCCTGTTCCTGCCCAGTGAGGATCAACCGACCATCACCAGAAAAGGTGGCTCGAATATGACCCACAATGTGGGAGGGTTCGTTCTGTTCGCACAGGAGAGTTCCTGTGGAAACCTCGTATAAGCATACAGGCCCCTCAGGGGATCCAGTTAAGACCTTTCGGCCGTCATGAGAATAGGCAACAGATCTTAATTCAGTACATGATCCGTGAATTGTCGCAGAAAGCCGGTTGCAATATCCCAAAACAGGATCGAACCATCAGGATACCCCGCCACAAGTGTTTTATTATCGGGAGAAAAGTCCACACAGTACACTATGTTAAGCAACGCCTCGAACGAGACGCAAGATGGCCATGATGCTGGAATGTTCGGTGACCTCTGGAGCCAAGGCGGAATATCAGCGCTGAAGAGGGTCCTCAACAGATTGCTTGACGAGCTAAATAGAAGTGAAGAACAGTATATCTGGAGTGGTGCTTCGGCAATAATCGACCAGTTAGTAAGGAGGAAGTCATGGACGTCTTCAATCAGCGCAGCATTAGTAGGGTGTGCAATGGTCTGTCTATTGCGTTAGATAACTTCCCAGAACATTGGGAGGTACTGATCTTACATCGGCCAATGCCTTTAGTCTGATTATGCTCATCATAGCGTGAGGAACGACCTGTAAAAGTCCTAGGGCCTCAAACCAGTATACGGCTTTGCGCTGAATGAATTGTTGTACTGGGCCATTATCGGCAAGCGCGATCTCTAACCGTTGCTCGGTTACCTTTTCCGCATGGGAAATCCAGTATTTGCATGCATACTGAACGTCGAGTGGGATGTGTTTTGCCATGAGATCGCTGGAAAGTGTGCGTGGGTTAGTGTCCGGAGCAGAGAGAAGACACAGATTCTTTCGCAAATGTCTGTCCATGACAGCAAGGCAGCCGTAGAGCAACTTCTCATGTAGAGCGCTGGGGTCTAGCTGTAAGTGCCGCAGCGATGGTTCCCATTGGTCGCTGAGAAACTCGCGGAAAGACGGATGGAAGATGCGAATGGGGCCGTTTCTGTCGACAAGGTCGCCGACGTATGGAATATTTATGACTGACCCAAGGCTTATTATGGTTACCTCGATGTTGTCCGGATCTGGCTGGGGGTTCGAGGACGCTGAATCGCTGGCCAACAGGCGATGGAGCGTGTTGATCGATAACGTGTCGAAGATGGTTGCCAGGGACCCTACAATAATCTTGAAGATCTCTAGCGCTTTGTCTTCTAGATTATCGTCCCATCGCTCCGGTGCAGAGCTAGTGAGTATGAGACTATATATTTGGTTTAGGTGTGTTAGAGATGAGGTGTCCCTTTCGAGAAATTGGGCCAAACTGAGGTTGGGGTAGCGAGATCTTGAGAGGGAGCGAGACAGTGTCGCGGCATAAATAAAAAGTCCACCAGACTTTGACACAATCCGCTCAAGCTGGTCTGGAGTGTACCACACTGATCCGCGGTACCGCTCCTGGATTCGGTCGAATTCATGCTGGACAAACCTGCGGATATCGGCATTGACCAGGTCAGATTCGATCTGGTGCAGAATTATCTGATCAATCTTGTTACTGATCCGACGAAAGTCGTAGTGCACCGACTCCTCAGGCCTCCCTGTCAGTAAAAAACGAAGCGGGACTGTCTTGAGCCTCTTCGCCTGGATTAGAAACTCAAGGACTAGCCCAATGTCACTCAACGGGTCACACTCATCAACAGCATCGACCACAACAACCACAGGTTCACCTTGTTCACCATTTGAATGTTGTTCTAGTTGTAGCATCGGGTCTAGGATAAGTTGTTCCCACTGCTCCTTATACGACTTTCCAAATATATCTCGATGGGATACCAAGGCCTTTTGAAGAAACGATCGAAAAGAGACCAGCCTGACCGCAAGTTGATAGGCGAGGGTAGCAAAGAACTTGGTCGCATTGCCCCGATCACCATCTTGTCGTGAGAAGAAGAAGCTCGCACCTAGGTAACCGTCTCTGGAGTAGATCTCTGCAACTGTCTTTGCAATGGTCGTCTTGCCGGATCCAGCTACCCCCTGTAGCCAGAACACAGGCTTGGCGTCTGCTTTGGTCGCCCAGTGACGGATCTCTTCCAGAAGGGACACCCGTGTATTGCTTAGGCAGATAGGGGTATCCTGTAACTCCCGAGAATCAAAGCACGCATCCATTACTCGCGGAATCCCCTGGATTTCGTCGGAGATTTCTAAGCAAGAGTAAGTCGGAATCATGAAAACTGTTGCGAGATACGTACCAGGCTGCTGTTGGACTGTATTTGACCTCCACTCTTCCACAATTGCTTTCGCACAAGCAGCAGCTGTAACGGCCGAATATTGCTGCCACACCTTGTTCTTGTGCGAGTCGGCATAGTCACACGCACCCTTCACTATCATGGTAGGCAGGTAATCCCACGAGCCGGCGCCTTCCATCTCAAAGCCGACAACGCCGTACTCAGCTGCTAGCCTGTCCCGGTGGGCTCCGCTCTTGATGACCGCTTCCCCAGAGGCGAACTTTCCAAAAATCACTAGCGGCTGTGCAGCAGCTCTGACTTTGTCCGTATCCTCGCACAGCGTGCCATCTGGGCAGAACCCGCGAGCGAGTTGCAGTCGGGGACGCCCGACTAGCCACCCATCATCGCAGCCAAGGCTCATACACGAGTTCCTCAAAGCATCCTGACACACCTGGTCAGGTTCAGAACATATAGGACAGTCCTGCGAATTTTGATGTTTATGGCGGTATTCGGAGCTAAACAGCTTGTCCAGTACAGGCCCTGGGTATGCACCACGCTGGCGGAGGCCCTGATCCAGAATATGCTCAGTGTAAATAGCGATTTTGTCCTTGAGTCTTCTCACAGCCCTGATTCCTTCTAGTTTGCGGAGGAAGGTACGGATTGAGACCGGCGCCAGGCGCAGGGTATCCTCTTCTCTCCCAAGAATGAACCCGTCTGGGTACTGATGGCCGTAGCTCACCCTCAGGACGGTTGTGCTGACAATAACATCACCGAGAAGAACTTCCTGCTCGTCATGGTCGCGACTATTAGGAATCACTCCACAAACTCCGGTAACAATGGCAAGTTTGATCCCTGGGAAGGTAGCTGGCACACTCGCGGCAGCGGCGGCCGAGCCTATATTGCCCACCCCAGGAAGGTACACAATCACCACGTGGTGCTGACCCATTCGGCCTGTTGTGTAGGCATTTGTGTCGCCGGTTGCTCTCACATAAATCAGGCCGTCGGTTTCGTATTCCTCGTCCAAGGCCAGTTCGATAGCGTCACGTTCGACTTTCAAGACGCACAGAAACGCGATCTCGAAATCGCGAGGATTGCTTGGGCGCTGGAAATGAGCCATCCTGAATAGGTCCGCGCGATACGTGGGCCCACCATACACCTCACAGACCTTCCCCTTAGTCCGAGGCGATCTGCGTAGATGGAAATCGTAGAGGGTTGGTGGCGCGGGGTTCCCAGCCTGGGAAGAATTTGTGTCAGGCTGGCTTGGTCATGTGGGCGCAGGTGATTCAGCAAAAGCAAATCTGCCTTATGTACATATGTACGTACCCCGTATTGGCTGTTTCAATGCATATGTATCCCTATCAGCGTCACGGACGATTGAGGGGTACATTGTCATACACTTGGATTTCTTCCTGCCCACACCCCACCCCAAGCATGCGGCTACTAACTTATCTAGTTGAAGGAAATACTGCACTTACATGCAAGACTTTGATTCCACTTTCATCATCTCCAGTACCCACCCCCTCCACGGCTGAAGCCGGATCCTTAGCGCGTGTTGGTGAAGCCCCAATCGCCCCACGAGCCGTGAGAGCACTCAAGACAGCGCAGGGACCGGAATAAACTCACACTGGGGTCAGTCAGTCAAGCCTTGCCAATACTGCTTAGAAATACTTGGGCTGAAATTATTCTTAGAATAATCCGATAAAACTATAGCCCTAAGAGTAAAAAATTCATAAAACCGGTTATGGATGTCACCCTTACGGTTGTATAAGGGCTTTTACAAAGGGCCAAGTATGTACTCCGTGGGCAATAGTATCGTCAAAGCTTTGAAATCCAGAAAAAATTTTATCTGTAATGGACTATTTCTGTCCTTTATGAGAAGAGGCGAAAGGACCGGGCAAACTCCCTTCGCAGCTACGTGGACGGACCCTTTTCATGGATGCCCGGCCAATGTTACCTCAATCAGATTGGAACGCTTTGGCCGCCGCTTTGCTTGCGAAAGGAAGATACCGTTGGCTACTATTTCAAATCTCTTATTATTTAAGCCTTCAGGGTAAACGGAAGTGACGGTTCATAATTTATTTGAGTTGGTGAAAGTAAGTTCTATGAATTAATAGAATGAACATGCCTTAAGCATGGCCTACCCAACCCTAACCTTTAATTGAATCCACACAAACCATGTCTAATGCTAATACTCCGTGTACCAGTTCTTATACTTCCGCGGTCGTGAGTTGAAGGATGCACCAGCTACATAGACTCCCTAGGATGGCTGTGGGATCTGTCAATCTAGCCCAGAAGGCTGGACTTCGCCTGTTCATACGGAGATTGCTGTGTGCGCCACCTGATTCTTTTGCGCCCGAGCCCGCAAGGCTGGACCACCTACAAGAAATTCTAATTGGAAGGCCGAAGGTGCGCGCGCGGATTTAGTGCCAATTCACCAGGCCCATGACCCTTACATCCATCTTCTCAAGCGGTTGCGCTCATGCTCTCTCAAAAGCAACACGACTAGAAGCCAAGTCTCGAAACACCATGGACATCCATATTCGGGCCTAATTGTCAGCCCGTTTTGATAATATCTAAGTTTACCATAAATAGGAATAATAGTGTAGCCATATAGTGATATACTAGTACTCAGATATTAGGCACCTTGTTTATTCTTCGATTCCCAGCCTGGGCCGATCCCTGTCCTTGCGAATCCTCCGCGTTTAACCCATTCTGTCCATGCTATAACTAGCCCCAAAACCAGCAACGCCCGTCCTTTGCTCTTCTATTTAACCCCTTCATGTGACACAATGGCATTAGCACTATCATATCACTTCTTCATGACCACTCCTTTCTTCCTCCCCGTTTCTTGTATCCTGTCAATCATCTATTTTCCCATCAGGAACCGCGCGACACTCGCAAACTCAGTCTAGTCGTCTTATATTGGGCCTGGTTCTCCCCGCCCAACCACCAGCAGCCATGTCCCCGGCAGCCGCAGCCGCAGCCGCAGCCCCGACGACGACGACGACCACGACCACGACCACAACCACAGCCTCCTCACGCCCGAATCTCGGCCCCCTCACCACCCTCTTCGCATACCCCTCAAGCTGCACTGTCGCCATTCGCCAATACGCAACGTGCGATCTCGCTTGGCAGGCGCAGACCTGCATCGACGACAGTAACATCAACGAAGCGGATAACCCGGACTGCTGGCCGACGCGCACGACTTCGATATTGCCGCTGGGCAATGCCCTTGGTGGCATTGGCTTCTCCTCGCCTGGTATTGAGTGTCCTGACGGGTATGCAACGTCGTGTGTTGCGACGGGGGGTGTGGATGGCGGGTTTCCGTTCCAGTTTTCGCTGTTGGAGGGTGAGACGGGGGTTGGGTGCTGTCCGACGTGAGTACCAAGCTTGCTAAAGCTATTCTTGTGGGAGTTTGTAAAGAGGCTAACTTTTTTTCTTCTTCTTTTTTTTCTCTTATCCAGAGGATTATCTTGTAGTTACGATCCAGGCAGCGGCAATGGACAAACATGCCAGAGAATTGCCACCGCGGGTTCGTTCGCTGCTGCCGAGTGCTCATCAGGGCGGACCAATGGGTTCACCTACCTCAATGTGCCTGCAACTCTCATAGATCAATGTCAGATTCAGGGGCAGAATCGGTAGTTGTGGGTGTTCAACTCGACAGCTTCACCATCAGCACCTTCACCATCAGGGCACCGCTCTTCCAGCTAAACTTCCGATCCGCCGACCTGCCAACTTCAACAAATACAGACTCTACTAGTTCCACATCCAGCAGCACTGCTACCTCCTCGACTGCAACTGGGCCAGTAGAAACGCAGTCATCTTCAAACGGGGGTATGTCAACAGGTGCAAAGGCAGGTATTGGTGTTGGTGTTGGTGTGAGTCTTGGTGTTGTTGCACTTGTCGGGGCCGCTATTCTCTACTTCTTCCTCCGTCGAAGGGGGACAAGAAGCCCCGACGCCGCGACGCCTGTGCCCGCGGAGGAGCTGAAGGAGCTGCAGGGCTCCTCGCCATATGAAGAGATGCCAGACAACTCGTCTCCTGAGCACAAGTAGCTGGTATGATCTTGTGCTGAAGTGCTTATAGCAGCGTCTTTTAGAGTATATACCGCTGTTTTCTAACAACACAAGGAGTTGTAGTAAAATTCTTTTTGGCTATATAGCGGATACCAAAAAATGCTTTTATTGGAAGATATTAAGGATTAAGTATGTGGATAACAACCCAAACAGTAGGGCATTTCCGCACGCTTGCTGTCATGCTACAGGTCCCCTTCATGCAAATGGTTCGAGCGAAGCACACTTTCCTCGTCCTTCTCGTTCAGATCCCGATCAAGATAAGCTAGAGGATCATAATCTTCATCATCATCGCCATCATCTTCCCCATCCTTCACAACATCCTTGGTAGTACACTTTACCACCGGAACCCCATTAAACCTCGCCGACATCCATGTCCAAGCCGGATACATCCCCTGGATGAGGGTCTCGCCATGGTCCTTGCCAACGTACCGGACATACCTAACCTTAGTGCCCAACTCACAGAACCTCTCGACAAGCTTATCCGTATCCTCGATCGGCGCCGTGATATTATCATCCGTCCCCTGGAAGATATACAGTGGGAAATTCGGCCTCTTCCCTTCGTCGATCCTTCGACCCATGACCCCGTTCTCGTCGAGGATATGCTTGAACTTGTACAGGAACTCATCGCCGCTCTTGAACCAGTCCGTCACGTTCGCCGTACCCGGGATTGCGGGGGGCTTGGGCTTCGGTCTACTGCAGCGCTTGCGAGGTCCAAGGAAGTACGACCCCCAGTCTAGCTTGAGGTCGCGCTGCAGGAACTCGTCGACCTCGGGGAAGGCGTTCATCACGCCGAGGATCGCCCAGATGTTCAGCGGGGACTGCGTGCCGTTCACGTGGATGTACGTGTTTGTCACGTTAGGCGGGGGCCCGCCGATCGCTGCGGCGATGATGTTCAGATCGGAGGCGTGAGTCGCGTGGAGCTCGGATGCCCACTCGGACGCGAGGCCGCCGCCGGAGTAGCCAAACATGATTGCTTTCGCGCGCGGGTTGACCCCCGTGTATTTCTGCGAGTTGAGGGCGGCTTTGATTGAGTCAAGGGTGTGGTAGCCGCTCTGCGGGCCGACAGTGAAGGCCGCGTTGTTACCCTCGTAGTCCGGGACGTTGATGAACGGTCTCTGGCCCAGCGGGCCCTTGTTGCTCATCAGGTAGGGGACCACAAAGGCCATTTGCATTTGGTTCCAGAGGGTCGCCGTGATCTCGGCGTCCTTTTGGAGGCCGAATGAAGGCGAGCAGTTGACGTCTGGGGCATCGTAGGCGATTTGGTAGGAGATGAGGCGGTTGGGATTAGCATACTGCGGGCGGATGACCGTTGTCACGGAGGTAGTTGGCTCGTTGGAGGCATTGCGGGTGACGAAAAGAAGCTGGTGAGCGGTTAAGGGGCTTTCGGCGCCGGGAATCAGCCACGGCAGGTCGACTGGGCGGTGGTTGATAATGTAGCCAGGATCCTCATTCCTCCAGTTGTCATTCTCAGGCTTGTAGAAGGGGTCAATATCGGGTGGAAGTGGTGGGTCGGCAGCTGCCGGTAATATGTGGATCAGCCCTAAGACGAGGGGCAGGACGTGCGTGATGAAAAACATGGCGATGTCGGTTGTGTATAGTTGGAAGCAAACCACATAACTACAGACGGACCGGAGCGGCGCGACGGGGCGATCACCCGAGTTCAAGTAACCCGCAGAGTCCATGAGTTCATCCCAACATTGATGTCAGTAGTCGATGTTCTACATCATATTAGACCGGCCGGTGGACTCACCGCGCTCCCGCAATTGCTCGTCTATGACGGCTAGACAAATTCTCAAAAGTTGAGCGCTATAGATACTCTCCGGCGCATCCGGTCCAGCCTATGAAAAGCTCGGCGGGTCTTGTACGCGACTGGGTGAAGTCAAATGAACGGTGGGTCGACCAAGATCGGTCTACGCCACGGCCCAGATAATCGGTAGAGTATATCATAACAACTTCTGGGCGTTTAGCCCGCAAGACCGAAAAGTCTGGGTGTATACTCTGGCTGGAGCAAAGAAATGTGGGTGCCTACACTGATGTCAAAGGGCTTCCTCAATAGGGCAGTGCTACGATTAGGCTAAAGAGAGGAGCAAGTGTATTTACTACAATCGGTGCAAGAAAAAAGTATTAATTTTCGCGTAAAAGGGAGTTGTAGACTTTAATTATAGTTTTATACTAGTTTAGGTAAAAGCTCCTTAGCCAAATAGCTTTTCGGACCCAGACTATTAGACACAGCATTTATAACTCTCTCCAATAGAGGTATGCAACAGATTGTGTTCGAGAGAAACGAAACTTTGTTGACCGCTTGGAACAGTAAGATCTAACCTGATCAAACCAAGCTGTCTGTCCACATGCCCTCCGCAATCCACCTAGGCTGAGAGCTCTGTCAGGAGACACCTAGGAGCACCGTGTAGGTGACGCGATCTCTCATGATAATCACCAGATGCACTGCAATTTTAGGCCCGCGGAGGCTTCCATCGGCTACTTTCTGCGGCCTCGACAAGAACGCCATTTCCAGAATCCTGTGAGCAAATGACTGCACTACGGTCAAAAAAGAAAATACGTCTGTGGTGCAATTTTAGGCCCGCGGAGGCATATGCATCGGCTGCTTCCTGCAGCCTCGACAAGCACGCTATTTCCAGAACCCCGTGGGCAAATCCCGAGAAAGCAATGGAAATGTAGATTATATGGTATCATAAATTACATCACAGTCTTTTCACAGCCTTTTAGGGCTGCGGAGCGGCTACCCAGCGATGTACGCACAGAGCTCATCAAGTACCTTTGTGCTCTAAGAGGCCAGACTCTCTCTCTCTCTCTCTCTGTCTGTCTGAAACCTACCTAGCCACCAAGCACTGACAAAAAAAAAGATAGCGTCACACGTACGGACCACGGAGAACGGAGAATGGAGACCAAACCTTTCGTCCGTAGTTCGTACACTACAGTTTAGCCTCTAGGAAGCGATGATACAAGTCGAGAGACAAGTCCGCTCGGTGTAAGAAAGGTCATTATGTCTATCATACAGGGCTATCGGACGAACCCGATATTTTGCGAGGCTGCAATGCTATGTCCGAGGAGAGGCTTAATAGAGACTCGGCTTATCCCGCTGAGATGAGGATATCTTTCAATTCTAGCTAGACTCAGGGCGCCAGTGAGAATCTGAAACCTTATACCTTGTTTCTAGTAAATACTTGCACTACAAGTTCGACGTCTTAGAAGGAATAATAGCGAGAGTCTGGAGGTAGCTTGTCCTGTGTGGGACGAAGAGATTTCATCCTGTGCCCAGGAAAACATGCAAATTGTCAACGAACCAGGAAGAAAAGAAAGAGTAAGAGAGAAAAAAGGGCAAGAAAAAGAAAATAAGAGAACTCAAATATCAAACTGTGGGCCTTGGCGGGCGTATATTCGACGGCACATTTCGGCTTTATTCACTGCAATTTTAAGCACTGGGAGGGGTTGAAACCCCTCAGCTTACCCCACAAGAGGGGGCTCTGCCCGTAAGTCATTGTGCGGCCAAGACTCGACACTCTTGTTCACTGGCCAGTGCCTCTCCGAGTATCCGGAATACTGGATTTTTTTAGAACCTTAGAGCGGATGATAAAGGTTGGTCGATCCTTCTGCTATACCCGAGACGCCGCCCAGTCAACTAGCAATGTAATTATTTGAGATAGATACATAAAGCCGACACTACGGAGTACAACGAAAGGTCAAGAGGGGATAGCGCCGCCTCTCTCCCTCAAGACTCTAACTGCGTATCGAGCACAGGGCTCTCCTCTCCTAGGGCACGCGCAGGAGACGGGTCATGCAGCTTGCGCTTTCCTCTGTTGCAGCACTGCAATTTTAGACTCTGGGAGAGACTGGCAAGCTGAATCTTAGTCAGGCTTTGTGCAACCTTGGACACAGCTCAGCCAGCCAACACACCCTTTCTCACGACAGTAAAACAATAATGACTGGGTCTGTGGCGTCGGACCCAAGGTCTCCAAACATGCAACCCAAATTGGTGCCCTGGCGTTGCAGGGAATGGCCCGTTTCATTGGTTGAGAGAGCCTTAGCCGAAAGCCCCATGCGTGCGTGGCGAGAATGAATGGAAAACACTGCATTTTTAGGCTCAGGGAGGGAACGGAGCTTGCGAGAGTCGTGGCTGAGCTTCGTCGCAGGATGGGGCTGTGCTGAGAGACTATGTAATGCGGGAACTGATATAACAAACGATCTCAGCCTCCTTGAACGGGAAACTCTCGACAAAAGAACACGTCTTCGAGCTTGAGGTTGGTGTATGGAAATGTGGTGCGCATGTACAGTGCCCTAAGGATTTGAACTTCTTCTCTCCCGTTTCTTAAAAAATGAACGGTGGATGAATGCCGCGAGATTTGATATACAGGCGAAACGGGCCTTAAGTGCACTGTACATGCCTCTGTCCAGACAACAACATATTGTCCTGAGGGAAGACCACTGGCTTCCAACTGTGTTTGTGCAGCAACTAGTCTATCTACCATACCCCAGAAGCCACATGAAATAGCAAAGATTCGAGTTCAAATCTTGTTCAAGAGGCACATATTCCTATCAAAGCCTTCCATAGTGGAGCAGCAAGTCTTAATTTGAGTACATAGAAAAGTACGTATGTACAGGCCTGCGCCGAACAGATGATGGCAAATGTCCACATAATCTAGATTGCCATACAAGGGAAGCTAAACTTAATCCCAGATAAGCTCACGCTTGATGGCGTACATATTGTCTGTGCCCTTGGGGCAGTGTCGGGGCTGGGGCACATGAGGAGGCTCCACCCGATCGTGAGTTATCAGTTTCAACAGGGATGTTGACTCAATACACTGCAATTTTAGGGCCTGGGCGGGGTTGGTTGTCCGAGTGCCTGTATTGCGACTTTTAAGTAGCATGATGAGATGGTTTCAAAGTCAATGCGCGTGGGCTCCAGCTGACGCTTTGAGTATCTACAACATCTTCTCACAACTTCGCCGTCACATTTATATCATCCTCTAACAAGCAAAGCGTATCCCGCACAGCAACCTGCCCACGCTCAATAGCCCCATCCACGAACTCGCACCAGCCATCCGCCCAATCCGCACTCGCAAAGACAACCCTCCCATGCGGCTCCTGCAGAGCCTTGAGATACTTCGACATACACCCCGGCCTCCAGCACGCCCACACCCCCTTCGCATACGGGTCATTCATCCAGTCGTGCGTAGCATACGCCTCAACGGTGTGATCCGGGTTGATATCCTCATTGAACGCTTTTATTATACCCTTGCTGTCCTTCTTATCGGTGAGATGCCCGTTGTAGCCGAAGCCGATGCACCAGGTCCCCGATGGCCCACACGATTGCGTGCCGTTGTGGTCGGAGAAGGCGAAGACGAAGCGGGAGCGTCTGGTGCGTCTGAGGGTTGATGAGTGCCGAGGATATCCGCTGGAAACATGAGAGAACCGGTCAGTTCCATCAATATAAGACAAACATATCTTAGTAATTCAAGATAAAGAAGCCTACCAAAGTAAACATTCGGAATCCCGCCGTAGGTGGACACCTTGAAGAGCTCGGTTTTGCGCTTGACCTGCAGGACCATTTTGTCCGTGCAAATGAAGCAAGATGATGTCTGTTTTGAACGGGGATAAATTGAGTTAGTAGAGAAGGAGTGATAGTAGGTAGGTAGTAAATACTCTTGACTAGATAATTTAGTGTGCCACTTGCTAGCTGTATGTATATCAATGTAGATAGAGCGATCTCATCATGTCAAGTGGCGACCAATCGCATTGCCGTGCGCGACGCACTTTTTTTTCCCGTTTTGGGCTTACATACCTCTGGGCACACCCACCAGCCCACTAACGGGTGGGAACTACAGTACAGATATGCAAATGCTACGCAAGAAAGACACAAGCTGTGTTGAAGGGAAGCGATTTCACTTGGGAGTGTCCTAAATCTAACAAGTTTCTGCTCTCCACTACATAAAGGATTTTCTACCCGAAAATCGTCTCAAGCCTCTCGTCAACCATGACATCCGTTCAGGGCACGAATTTCCTATTACTATTTCCTTCCTCGCCGCCTGTTTCAAGTCCATCAAACGCGCACCCCAGATCCGCCCTCGCCCACACTTTCTCCAGGATCTCCTGCACCCGCGTGATAGCTGCGAGCCCGACGTACCGGTGGACAGCTTGGATCTGGTCGCGCACGAGGCTCTGCCAATAGCTGAGGGCGCTGAGGTTGTTGGGAAGGGTGGAGAGTTCGGTCGCGAGGAGAGTCCGGGATGACCCCGATGCCTCAGCATTCGCGCGTGCATGGGGTGTCGAGGTATGTTGGAGCGTGCTCCCCGCGATGATGAGGGGGAGTGTGAAGAGGCAGGTGACGCCTGAAGAGGATGGGATTGCAGCCATGAGGGTTAGGATGCTTGTTGCCATCGAGAGCAGGTTTTGTAGTGTCGTAGACGGGTGAGAATTGGCCTCGAGGAGTTCGGGGAAGCTGCGGTACAGTTCTAGCAGCGAGGACAGGCGGTAGACGCGCGCGATTTGCACTAGGTGGTCGATTGGCGTCCTGGTATCTCCTGTATCGGATATGACGCTCGGATCTGGTGGTCGGTAGGAGAGAATTGATTTCTCTGTTTCGCGCGCATGTTGAAGGAGGTTTCCGTCGAGAATGTCACGGACAGCAGCTGTCGCCGGGTCGCAGTCTAGCTTCTGGATCAAAGACCGCTGTCGCACAAGTGTACCGAGATTTGTGAGATGAACAAAGAGGGGTATGCAGATACCTGTCCACGGATTCGGTTGATAGGGTATTACCTCGTCCATCTCCGTAAACACGTCCAGATATGACAGTTCGTCAAGCGACTGGTTGATGAGAAAGGCAGACATGGCCTCCCAGTATGTCATCACTCTGATGGCGAAGCTACCCAGCCGAGACGACGGATCGAGATTCCCATCATTTGATAACCATTTCTTGAGCAGAATGCGGGCCCCATGTAAGTGTGTGATACCGAGCGAAGACGGAGTGTGCCAGCCCTGGAACAAATGGTTAGCCGCGATCACAACAGGAGCCAGGACATTTGAGTATGGTACAAACATCAGTCATTCCCAGTATAACAGTCGCAAACAGCAGCTCCGCCGTAGAGTCAAGCGCGAGTCCGCTCCTAGCCTCGCGGTTCTCGCTAAACCAAGCAATTTCATTATCTAACGACGAAATAGCTTGCGTCTTATGCTTCAATGAGATTATGGCCATGTCCGCCCTACTCCCCGCAAGATGGGCGGCGGACATGGACAGGATGGCATGGTAGATGAGCGAGCACGAGGTAGTGAGACTGCCGACCTCGAGGCGAAAGAAGTTTTGCGCAGAGTCAAAGCATGAGTTCATGGGACACTGTTGTAAAGTAGGATCGGAACATTCGCGTATCTTCGTCCTTGAGAAGGGTGGGTATCGTAGGGAGATCGAGCCATTCTGATAGCTGTGTGCGGCTGTCGGTATGTTCTGTCGTAAACTCCGGGCATAGCTTGTCAATGGCGATTGTAAACTCCAGTCCATCAGCGACACGACACGGTGACAAGTCATTCTCCTCCGGCGGCGTTAGGTTCGATGCTGCAGGAATTTCCTGCGCCTGCCCTCTGCCGATCTCGTACTTGGCTGACCACTTCAGGGGCTTCTTGTACCCCGGGCAGTCATAGCCCCTTCGCATACATTGGTTGCAATTCGGGACTGTCTCGTCGCATTTTATCTTCTAAACAGGATTATTAGCATCAGAATCGTAATTTCACAGGGTGATACTAACCTCTGTTTGCATCGAATACAGCCGGCTGTAATGCGTCAGTATGGAGGGAGCAACAGTAGGGTAGATGACTTACTCCGTGTCTTCAATCGGTTCCGAGGCGTGGACTGCATTTTCGGGGTGTTGTGGATGATTTGCGAAAGATGCAGAATGCCCAGACTGAAAGAGAACCGGAGGCGAAATGCGGGGAAGCTGCTTCCACTCGCCTCCGCACTTGTGGTCGTTTGGGGAGCAGTGGCAAGAGAGAGAGCCTGGAGCTCAAAGGAATTCTTCAGGCCTGAAGTCGTGAGTTGGAATTGAAAAACAACATTCACGTCTCTGCAGCTATCCCGACTCCATCTTATCTCCCTCCTTATCTAGTCCAGCTCATCGGAAGTGCTTGTCGAGATAACATTTGGGCCTTGTTATCTCTCTGCCCACAACAGGTGCTACTACCTGCATACCTACTGCGGAATATCTCCGCCACTCCAACACTCAATTCCACCCAGCCAACCTCCGTCGGACCCGAAAAATGCAGTGTCAGCCTCAACCCGTTCGGTTGATCCATCACCTAAAGTGCGATCGGACATCGATGGGTCTGCCGCCACCATAGATGTATTAGCAACACTGCAATTTTAGGTCCCGGGAGGGGATGGAAGTGTTGAGTTTCAGGGAGCAGCGCTCTACATATCGCGCCGCTAGTGGAATATCATCGCGGGCCTGCACCTTGCACTGCAATGCGCGATGGAACCACGAGGAGCGCCTAGGGAACTCCGAACCGAGGTGTGTGTTGTTTGTGAGTTTCAGTGCATATTGTAGATACCGTAAGAGCCCGTCACCCTGTGTTCATCATCCCAAGCCATCCACAGGGTTTAAGGGTTCATCGCCCTCTCTCTGCAGAAACTGCAACACACCATTACGAAGGGTACCCGACGTTTACCATGATAATAGCGGGCTGAGAAGAGACGTTTTCCGTAGCTCGCAGTGCCTGAGCTTACAGTTAGTTATACGAGTTACAACTAGAATAGGAAGGAGGGCCCGTGAAGTCAAGTCGACGCCAAAAATGAATGATAGCGATTCAGGCAGTTTATCCCTAGCTCTTTGCCAAAAAAAAAAATAATAAGGCCGTTGCCCTAGCTTCCAAGTTCTGGTCATTTGTGTGGTAACACCCCTTTCGGCTTGTATAGTCATACCTAGAATGGGGACTAAGCCGTATAATACGCATTTGAGGAAGTAAAATCCGGTCAGGGGTAGGATAAGTGGACTTTAAGATAGCTAGCTATAGAGATCAATTTAGATAACGCAACTTATAAAAACCAAAGACCATCATAACTTATCAATAAACCAACTTTCAGTGACCGAGCAACTCTTCTCAAACAATTTGACGCTTATTAACAGTTTTCACAATGAATTTGTCAACACCATGCATGCTGCCGTCAAACTTGCAACAACCTACCTGATTATAGTGACAAGACATTCCAAATGCACAGCAGTGGCCAGCGATGCAGTTAACGTCCACACAAGAAAGGCCAGCCGGGCATGGGGTCGACCGAGCAATATAAATAAGATCAGTAAGTTCCTGGGAGCTGAGATGGGATCTGTGGTCGTGAGGACAGTCCCAAAGAGAGTCCCAAGTAGGGCAATCCCCCAGGATATGGAATCGGTTGCACAGCTTTCGAGCCTTGAGGTTGTTGACTGACTCCTTTCCTGAGACCTTTAGCAATTGATCCACACGCTCTCCCTGGGCATTGAGACAGACAGCTAGAGTTGCTCTAGCTATGGGATTTATTGGTTCTCTGATGGCTGGCCCAGGGGAAGATTGTGAAGGGATAGTCCTAGCGGCCGCTGCGTAATTTGTAGGAGGTGTCAGGGATATCGATGCCTTGGGCGAGACGATGTCCTGAGGAAAAGTTGCATCAGGGGTCAGCTTTGCCGTCATAAAAATGTTTTGGAACTTGGTGGTCGGCAATCTTGCCGCCACCTGTTTGATTTCAGACGCGAACGGGGGTCCCTCAACCAAAGAAATTCGACTCGACTCTTGGTGTTGACGAAGGATGTGTGCGTAGCCGTTGTCCGTGGAGGCACAGAAGACTAGACGACAGCAGTGCAAATTATAAATATCATGCTTGAATGCGGCTGTAACAGATTTGAGATCGAGGTCAGAACAGGATTCGATTCGGTAAAAAAGGGAAATGGGTGTAGACCTCTCAACTTAACATCGGAGCATTCTTTTCCGTTACCAACATCAATAAAATCACACCATTCGTCGGCCTGGTTGAACCCATGTATAAACCCATCCAGGCTCTGTCCAGCAGATAGGACGCCTGCTTCGCGGTATGCCTTTGTCAAGCCATCGACGTTCGCGTAAACACGGATCTTACAGACTGCGCTTGCAGGTACATCGGAGCTAATCATTCGAACATGGCCCTCGACTGCTTGTATGAGTTCTCGCGCTGCCTTATGTCCGCCGTCTTTTCCGTTCTGTATAAAGGTTTTCTCAAACTAGAATAGAATTAGCGAAGTTGACCGCATAGAGCTAAGCAACGACTGATGGATGGACTATACATTCATACAATCCCCGTCAACTAGCACAGAAATATAAATTAACCTGTCCTAGACAAAGTTGCGTCAGTGGACGAAGCATCTATAGTGTCAAAAAGATTGGCCTACCTTGTCACGACCAATGCCATCAAGCCTAATCTTATAGCCATCATTTTCATTTCGGAAG
Source organism: Aspergillus baeticus (assembly GCA_027569055.1). NCBI lineage: Eukaryota > Fungi > Ascomycota > Eurotiomycetes > Eurotiales > Aspergillaceae > Aspergillus > Aspergillus baeticus. Next base: position 377,338 of record JAPDEI010000025.1, read on the forward strand.
GAGTTAACGAGGCGCTTCTGGTTGTCGATTTCTTGTTCCTGTATTTGAAGTTTGGCGCCGAATTCCCGAAGATGTTCAAGGAGATCCTACCATGCAACCACACGTTAGCACTGTAGAAATAATGGGAGACAGAGAGAGATACTTTAATAAGGTTGTCCTTGTTGTCTTCAGCCGTACATAGCGTCCTATAACGCTCGTCAAGCTGAGCGATTTCAGCCATGATGACTTTGTGAAATGAGATCGCTTAAGGCAATCGCGATAGAGTGCCAGAAGACAAGCACGCTTAATGGTAACAATTCAGACACGAAGGTAGTCTGGGAGGTAAGACAGCGACTAATAAATACACTTACTGGTGCCACAACAGCAGCAGTGCCCAAGCAAGGCGCACCCCAGCAAGCGCCAGCCTCGTTCCTTCAAGTTCCATGACTGGTCACGCTGCGCAGCCACTGCGCCTCAAAATTCATGCATCGCTAACATCCAATCATTATTTCGTCGATTCTCACCCTTCGCTGTACCAATGAAAGAATCGATGTGCCACCAAAAAAGCAAGCCGCCCGCAGGCTGCTGATCAGCGAGAAATAGCCTGGAATTCTACAGTTTTCCAGATTTTTCTTTCGTCGACTTTAGTCAACAGGATTTCACTATTTTATCATAATAGTAGATGGCGCAGGATCTTCGATGTATATCCTCGCGTGGGACGTTTTTGGCGCGAGGTCTATTTGGTTTAGTATTGACTGAAGCACTACCTAGCGGCTTCAGCGCGACTCTGGGTACATAACTCTAAGTGCCTTAAAGCCAATCCCCAGTTCGGCGCTTCCGGCTCACTTACAGCTAAGGGATTTAAGGGTATTAGGGTGGATAATTTGCCTGTTATAACCCACTACATAAGGTAAGTGCCTTTCGCTCCTACGCTGCGCCATGATTTTGTCCTCCCAGGGCACCATGTTCCCATTCCGATACCCTTGTCAGTTCTTACCTCCTGCATGTGTGGAGCCAATTGGGGCGACGATAGATTAGAGTGCTTCAGCTGATAATACTCTGCATTGCAACCCTGGAATCCATTATGGATTTATTGCAGGAAAAGCTTGCTGGCTGGACAGTTTCATTGATATTGTGCATTAAGAATATTTTAACAAGTAGAAAGCACTTTAAAACAAAAGAGCACCATTTCTGATCACGAAAATCTTTAGGACTGCCTGTATTCTTCCAACAGAGGCCTAGAGAAAGATCGGCCAGAGGAGGTCTCACACGGGAAACTTTTCCAATGCCATAGATTTTTCCCGTTTAATTTGAACGTAAATCCTCTAGAAATACAACATCTTGGAACAAAAAGCCACCGTCGGGTTTGAATTCGGGATCGCCGCCGCGACCCTCATTGATAATATCACCGTGTTTAACGGTGAGTTGCCGAAAACGATGGCGAAGGGACCGAGGGGCTAAAGGACGAGGGAATGGAAGCAGCTTATATCAGGTTTCCCTCTGTTTTCAAAATTACTTCTGGCTATTTCACCATCTGCATGGGGTTAATCTTGGTCTATGTTTTAGCTAAGCCCTAACCAGAAGAAACCATCCCGTTCTACGGTACGCGAATGTGGCTGTTACGGTGGAGGTGGGTTTGGGTGCTGCTGTCCCCAGTCCGACGACGAAGATGGATGCTGGTGGGAATTTGGTGCTAGTCGCCGTGGGCTGTTGCAGGGTTGCTGCTTGTTCTACTTGCTTGTATGCTGTGGCCTTCCCCTCTCTGCTTACAGGTTTTGTCTAATCATGCCTAACATGTTGTAGTGCTAGAGGTGAACCACCTTCACCGTGGGTACTAGAATACAGTCATCGGCAAGCGAGTTTATTAAGTAAGGCGGACACTCCATAACTAATTATATGGGGTCTTTCTGCTAGGTTATATTTCCAGCTATGCTCTGTTGTTGTGGTGCTTAGGTTAACAGGCAACTTTATAGACAATGAAATAAATTTAAGGATGCAAATAGTGCATCTGCTGTCCTTGCAATTAATGGAAGGGTTATGGGAAACTCTGTGATTCACGGGGAATCATTTTTGTCAAGAAGGAAGTATAGAATACTGAACTAAAATAGACCTGAATTATTAATACACCTTGGATCCTCAACGGACGTCCAATATGAATCCATAAGAGCCTATTTCTTCAGCAACTCTGTCATGGGAGATGTCCTGCAATCCCATCTCTGAATGGTGTTCTAGAGAAATCACTTTTCATCCCCTCTATTCCTATAGGAGGCTGAACCCTTTTAACTAGGGTCCTTTTAACTACCAGTATTTTAGAAAAACACCTTACCACCAAATTCAAAAGTGCCTTTAGCAATTCCGCCCTCAATAATAGAGCTTCATTTCTTTGCACGAACATGTAAAGTTGGATTTCTTCTTTTCTTTGTGAAGATAAATTTAATCAAATTAGGATGCATGGGGTACACACCTTGATTAAAGTTACTCCGCTCTAATCCGTATTTGTGGAGAAGATGGGGATTTACCCTGACTTTAGCCTAATGGCTGGCACCACAGACAACTTTATCCGGCATTCTCAACCACAACAGCTGTCTTGCTCCTTCCTTTCAGCCCATACTAACCTATTAAAAGGGTAGGTAACTCGCATTTAGGCATGTGGCCGCATCTTTCTTGATAAGATGCAGTCAGTATTTATATACCTTGTCTATTAACTTTTTTTTGTCTTGGATTCTCTGTAGGGCTGTCCATGAAACACGCTGCTACAGTCAGAGTCGTGCTGTCACATGCCGCTGCCAGTGGCCGTATCGAAAACAGCAACCCCACTCACCTCAGCCCCGATGTGTTGATGTGTTGATGTTTCATGGATTAGCAACCATTGGCTACTTCTCTCCGACAAAGTGTAGGGTCCGCCTTGTTCCGTGTCTATACCATCGATTCCAGAAGTAATTTCCCCTTTCCAGAACGACTCTAGTTGCATGGTACCACATCAGGGTTGATCTGGTGAGTGTGAGTCGGAGCTCTATAAATTGAATGCGAAAGAACCCTCTAGATGGATTTTCCCTCTCCCATGAAATAAACACAATTCGCCTTCATATTTCACTATCATCCCTTGACCATGAAGACTGCTCTTTTTCTTACCTTGGCCGTGGCCGCTGCTGCTCAGGAGTTCTGTGAGCAGTATGGAGGCACTTCGTCCTCTGGATACAGCATTAACAACAATCTCTGGGGCAGAGATTCTGGCTCTGGCTGGCAATGCTCCTACCTCAACAGCATTAGCAGCTCCGGTATCTCCTGGCAGACCACCTGGAACTGGTCCGGTGGTCAGAATTCTGTGAAGAGTTATGCAAACTCCGGAAGGGACCTGACCAAGAAGCACGTCAGCGACATCAGCACCATCCCCACGTCGGTCGAGTGGTCGTACGATCAATCTGACATCCGTGCCAATGTTGCCTACGACCTCTTCACCGCTGCGGATATCAACCATGTTACCTGGAGCGGTGACTATGAGCTTATGATCTGGTCAGCCACATGCCCCCTTGAAATTTTGAACCACGATGGGGTTACCAGGGGTCTAATGTTTTGACAGGCTCGCTAGATATGGTGATATCCAGCCCATTGGCTCCCAAATTGCCACAGTCAATGTTGGTGGCAGGGAATGGGAATTGTGGAATGGTTGGAATGGGGCGATGAATGTTTACAGCTTTGTCGCTCCATCCCCCCTCAACAACTTCAGCGGAGACATCAAGGACTTCTGGAACCTTTTGGTCAATAACTATGGATTTCCAGGGTCTAGCCAGTATTTGATCAGTATGTACATCACCGTGTTTCTCACACGGTTTTGGTTGCAAATTAGTTTGCTTTTCTCTTTGAAATGAATGCCCGCTAATATGCTGTAGACCTGCAATTCGGTACTGAGCCCTTCACTGGAGGTACTACCACCTTCTGGGTTGGTGATTGGACTGCTAGCGTGCAGTAGATGGAGGAGAACTGTGGACTGCCCATCCTCAAGCTGAATAGAATTAAGCCTGTGGGCTCAATTCTTGTATTGATGTTGGATTTATGGTGACAGATGTGCTAGGCTTCTGGTTGCTGGTCTTCAGAATGAACGTTGAAGTGGGGTAGCGTTGAGAATAGCATTGCCCGTACGGCGTCGGCATTTCCATTACAGTATACTATCATCCTGTAATTAAGCTATTATCGACTCTTAGTGCTGAACTACTGTAGTATCAGGGCACCTTATTGGTCGACCGCACTCGTTTGATATATCCTTTTTATTCCCTCCGCTTCCACAGAGTTCCCTAATATAGACGGAGAGCTCAGCTTTCCGATTCGAGCGACGAGAAGTGAGGATGAAAACATTAGTGAGAGCGATGGGATTTAGGCAAAGGAGAGTAGATCATTAATATTGACCGGGCGACGCATCTTTGCAACCATGTCAAATCCGCCCTTGATCCTAAGACTCGTGCAAACCAGCTAGAGTCATCTCACTCGCATTAATTACAGAGGCCATTTAATGATTCAACTCATATTTGACAGTCTATATTTCCTCGCACCTGAAAGTTCCACGTAATTAGCATTCATCTACCATACATCTTCACGCAGAAATATTAACACTTAATTAGAAGGATACATTTACAAGCCCCTAACTCTCACCATTTTGGACACCGCGACATCCTTTCCATGGTTCACACCAATATTCTGCACCAGGCCAGTATTATTATATTAGAGAGTTTCGATGATCTGGATCACCTGGGCCGCACGTACGTGACAGACCCTGGCAAAAGCCATGGGTTAGAGAGCTGCCAAGCGAGCTGTGCTTAGTGATTAACAACGAAGATGTAAATGATACTCCATTTGGAAAGATAGGGTAGATGCAGGTACTAATCAAGGTGATGAATTTTTCTCACTTGATGATGCTTAATGGGGGTAGGTCTCCCGACTGAAACTCGATTTCGAAAAAAAAAAAAAAAAAAAAAAAAAGCGCCTGGCTGAGGATCTTGACAAGGAGAAGCCACGGATTCGAAGTTTCCGACAAATGCCGCGGTTTGCGGGGGGTATGGTGGGCCTCTGGTAGAAAGGGGATAGTTACTCATGATCATACCTTTGCCTAGCTGTTCCAGCAGAGCAAGCTAAAAGTTGAACTAAGCATTCTTAAGATAGGACCGTAATATAAATTTCAGACCTAGGAGTACATGGTGTTAGCAGAATAGAATAGTCCAGACTAGTGGGCTGATTATGGACCCAAGATTACGGTGTCCGCTTTCATCGTGTGCAGCCTATTTGGGTCTGGGGATCTGGGTGGAGTGTACCATGGTACTGCCACGCAAGCTAGATCTTGCGGCCAGTATTTCCCGGCCAGTCCATAGTTTTTGCACGGGTTATCCTTTGTTCTTCAGGCTATTCGAGCATTCAGTAATGTCTCCACAATTCAATGAAAGTATAAAATGACCTAGCCACCCCAGAGTTTTGAGGCGATGCATATTGTTGTCCTACCTAGTATACGACTTTGGTTCCAACACCATAGCATAGATAATCAAAATGACCCAGCCAACGTACGCAATTACGGGAATCTCATTAAAGCCAGGACAGGAGAGCCCTCCACCTCGAAAGGAAGTTACGTCCTGGCTCAACAGCCCAGCCAATGCCCGTCAAGTGTCTCTGTTTATGAGGGCTCTGACTGAGTTCCAACATTTGTCTCCGACGCAAGACGCCCTGTCCTACTATCGAATCGCAGGTATGCTGCACGCTCCGTACGGGGTCGTTTGTACAGTGCCTTAAAAAAAGTAAATTAGGTATCCACGGGAACCCTGACGTCGAATGGGACCATGTTGGAAATCCACCTGGCGTAGTCGGTCGTCCTTCGTGGTGGTGCGCACATAATAAAGAGACGTTTGTCAGCTGGCATAGACCATTTCTGGTGTTATTCGAGGTGCGTGCCTACGGGTCACCGCTAAACCTTTCTGAATAGATTATGACGTTTCGAACGGTAGCAACGGATTCACGAAATAATGCAGGGTATTATCGACAAGAACATTCCCGCCGACCGGCAGGGGCCCTGGAGAGATGCTGCAAGGGACTGGCGCCAGCCGTACTGGGATTGGGGCTTGAAACAACCCTACATCGATGGCCTCGGGATACCGGAAATCTTCACGAAAGACCGAGTTGATATTATGGATCTCACTGACAATAGTCCGCCCACAATGGAAAGCATCGCGAACCCACTTGCTAGGTTCACCAACCCCACTGGGGTCGCCATGGGAGATACGTCAATGGGCAGGTTCGCACTCACTGAGGACCCGGTTTGTCTCCCTGATTCAATACTTTGCGGCCACAGATAACTCTTCCATAGTGGAGCAAGGCAATTGCAACCAGCAGACGTGGGATCAACCGCGCAGATACCGCAGCGTCGTGGGCAAATGGCGTAAACAATTGGGAGAAGGCCAACCAGGCTATGGCGGCAGGAAACCAAGCAGGCTCGATTCCAGACCAGATCTACAGGTTGTTCGCGACGGATCTCAGCTCGTGGGAATCATTCGCCTCCACAAGGTCGCAGCCGCCTCCTATGCCGAGCGATTTCATGTCGCTGGAGGCAATCCACAATGCAATCCACGTTAGTAGTGTATAAACGCTGACAGATTAAGCCCGTTGTATAGCTAATTAATTATTCCCAGGGGTACGTTGGTGGTAGGGACACGCTCGTCGGGCACATGGGCGACCCATCCGTTGCTGCGTTTGATCCCATATTCTGGTTCCATCATTGGTCGGTCACTCTTGCTTGTATCTAGACAACGTGGGATTAACTTAACTTTGTTCAGCAACGTGGACCATCTTGCCGCAACATTCCAGACACTTCACCCGGATATGTGGTACGACCCCGTCACTGAGTTCGCCGCAACAAAGCTTGATCCTTTCCATCGCGATACCGCAAGTACCTCCTGGACTGCGGACGATACCAGAGACTGGAAGGCGAATTTTAGGTACACCTATGATGACCTGGAAGAGCTGCGTCCGCGACAATCGCTCGCTACTTTCCATGGCTTCGTCGCCCGTGCCCTTGGGCGATCTCATGCTCATTCAGGCGGCGAGAGTGGTGGTGGCCTGGCGACTCTTCGAAAGAGAATCAATGACAAGTACGGGGCAGTCTGCAGAGAGATTCGGGATGCTACCGGTATCCAAGGGAAAGGGAACGACTACGTGATAAACATTTTATACGACCGGTAAAGACTGAGCTTTTCAAACATTCGTGGCGTAATGGCTTACAATTCGAACAGTTACGCTCTCCAAGGCACGCCCTACTACATCCATTTCTTCCTGGGCACTCCACCACCAGCCGAGGGAGATTCCTTCTCTCATGCAGAAGAAACCTATATCGGGAATGTATACACGTTCAGCAGCAACCTCGAGCCAGATGCCAATGGGTCTCAGTGTCATAATTGCCTGGAGCAAAGGTCCGAAGGCGTTCTGTCCACTGCGCAGATACCGCTGACAAGTGCTATACTGGAAGCGGCCAAATATCCCGACAAAAAAGGTCTTCGCTCCATGCTACCTGAGGAGGTGGAGTCATACCTGGCGTCATATTTGTCGTGGCGCGTTACTACTGCAGCTGGAGAGGTGAGCTGGATACACCCTGTTTATCATACTCCCTTCTGCTTCCCCCTTTATTGAGACCCCCCCTGTTCGTCGTACCATTGCTGAATCTTGTATATCCCCGGTAAAGAGCAATGAGAGTCCACCACAGACAACCATCGTTGACATGTCGCGCCTCCCGAAAACCAAGATCTCTGTAATGAAGGGCCATGTTCACTACCCAGACAGCGACGCTGAGCTCACGACTTATGGAGATTACACGCCTTTGTGGGGAGCTACATTAGGTAAGCTAGGTGGTGCCGTTCTACCAGATGCGTAGACCTTCATTTTCTCCCGCTCTATTAGGTACATGTACGGATCTTGTCGGCAATTATTCTCCTCCTTTGCAAAAGGCCGAAAGCAGCATTTGCGGAGAGGCTCTCAAAAGTATGTGATATATAAAACACAGAATGTAGCACTCAATGTAACATGTTCTCGAATCTAAACATACGGGTGATTGTCGATCTGATGTCCCGAGGCTGCCCGATCTAGGGTATGTACTGCTACTGCACCATCTTAGAATAAGAACTAACCCTTGAGTTACGATTCCCATATATGTATTCACCCCAGTCGTGATATAGCTTTAGCACAGAGTATTATATCCTCTTTATTCTATAAGAGTGAAGATTAACCCATAGGTTGTGTACTTGGAAACTCTGTCCAGTTACATCACCAGCTGTGCATGCATGCATGCGTGCATAATCCAGCGCCCGCCAGACGCTAAAATTGCAGTGTACTAGCGTGACTGTTGAACCAGCGGCAAGGGGATTGGGTGCGCTGTGCCCCAGAGAAAACAACATCGTGGCGCAGCGCTGCGGGGAGCTCGCTTCAGGTGCCGGAGCCGTGGCCAAGTTATCCACAGTGAGCCTCATGCAACCCCCTTCATTGGCTGGTTAGTGAGCAGGTGCATCTCTCTCTTTCTCTGTGTGTGCACTTAACCACCTGCAGAGGCTAAAATTGCAGTGCAGAGCAGCGGTCAGCGCCACCGGGTTACAGTAAGCAGCAGGGAAGGGGACAAAACATAAGTAACGCCCACTTATTGGCTAGTTATAGGGCAGGTGTGTATATATGTATGCCTGTGTGTGTGTGAGTGCGTGCACCTCGCCATCCGCAGAGGCTAAAACTGCAGTGCATAGCGCAAGGAGACCTCTCGAAGAAAAGACTTCGCTACCTCCACGTTTCCCCGTCTTATAGGACCCTTCCCTCCTCCCTTGGTCATGTTCTAATAGCTTAACATGGGTGCCTCTTACTGCCCGCAGAGCCTAAAATTGCAGTGCATGTTTAGCTTTCGCTGCGTTTCCCCGTCATACAGGATCCACCCTCCTTCCCTTGAGCCATGTCTTATTGGGTGCACATTAATATGTCGGTGCTTCCAACCAACCAGCCCCAGAGCCCAATATTGCTGCTAGAATAATGTGAGGAGCGGTGAAATCAAGGCTGGAAATAACCACTACTGCTAATGGCTATAAACAGCCGCAGTTTCAACCTACTCTAACTCTTAGTTTGGTGAGCCACTGCTCAGGCTAAGTAGGGCACCGAATTAGGCCATGAGGCACCCGGTCCATAATTTATGAAATTCGCCCGCCACAACTTGTTGAGGGGGGTGGCAAAATTTAAGGGCTATTCAGAGCATCTTAGAGCCCTTCGGCATAGCATGTAAACGGCACCAGCGGCTGCGCAACACAAAGATATCGAGGAGCCCATTTATCTTCTTTCCCATCTAACCGCTGCACCTGAGGCGAGATCAACCGGGCTTGCACGTTTTCCTCCTGCCGGGGCAAGTCCTCGGTTGCCGAGTCGATATCGTTAAGAGCGAAGAAGGTATTCCCCAGCTGGAAATCCCCTTGGGCGATACCGTTTCCGTGGGGAAATGCAAGAGTCTGCAGGGATTGCTTGAGGATGCTCTTTGCCGTCCAAGGTGGATAGCGGACCTTCATTTCTCGCCTGCGAGGGTTGAAGCTCCTCGACCATGGTATTTACACTCGGGCCCATGGGCTTGAATACCAGGCACTTGTGGACGCCATTGGGACCGCGATGTTCGAACTCGTCTAGCAGTCGCGTTACATACCGAAACCCTCCTACTGGTGCGACTTGGGTGATGTAGCGTAGGACTCCTAGTTTGGTTGTGGATTCCGAGGTTTCTGACACAATGACCTTTAGGGCGACATACATATCTACTGTTTTTTGAAATGAAATATGTAACGATAATAGAGAATTCAAACAATGGACTTACTTCAGTTCACGGGTATGCCAAACCGTCGAGTAGGAGCCTTCGCCGAGCTTCCGGATGAGCCTGTACTGGCCATTGTTGAACATGTCGCCGAGAACAACTAGATGATAACCACCTCGGCGGTAATCCTCCATCCACTCACAAGGTAATGTAATGGTTTTGAATCTCTGTTCGCCAGTTATCAAGGCCCTTGATGGCTAGGTGGGAGGCGGGGTACTCATAGCTATGATGAAGTTGTCTTCTGCAAAAGTTGCGGAGCGTGATATTTTGTAAGAGATACAGGATTGTGAAGGGGGAGCCCTCAACTTCACAGGAGAAACTGATATATTTGTAGATGTTCCCAAAGAGCGTACATTTATGGCCCCTCGACATTGGACGAGTCGGAACTGTGACGTGTGTCAGGGCGCGTACTATTTTTAGTTAACTAATTCTTTGTCTAGACTACAGAAGACGTTGGGTATCGACAGAGACGAGACTTAGAATGGGAAACTTGGAGAGAGGAGGTCTAGCTTATCACAAGGGCAATTATCCGCTAAACGGCCGCATTTTCAATCCAGATCCATGATATAATAGGTAATGATGTGTTGAGGTCTGCCCTAGATTCAGCCTTGGAATTTGTGTCTCTAGGTTCTAGAAAATTAGATTTCCCATTAGTTTAGCAAACAGCTACTTCATCATATCCAACGCAGTGGTTAGTCTATATAGCCAAAAAAAGAAAACCTCGCTAACTACTCGAATGTACATCGTTTTACCGGGGCATGTCCTCGTCCACTCGACTCTCTTCTACCTAGGTACCTAACCAATCACCCTTGACTGGTCTGCATGACTTCTCCTTCGCTGACAGCATTATGAGGCTCCTGTGCAGTGATATCTTTTGCAAAATCCATCTTGCTAATCTCGAGCTTCTGCATCTGCTGCGAGCACATTTCCTACCAGTAAGTTAGCATTGGCCTAAAGGACCCTATGTGGCAAATAAAATAGGTTCAAGTCTTACCTGTTCGATGCTATCCTCAACGCGATACCGTATGACACGCACCCTCTGGTCCTGACCGAGTCGAATCGCGCGCGCAATCGCCTGGCTTTCCACGCTGGGGTTCCACTGCGGCTCAACGATGAAGACGCGGTTTACAGATTGCAGATTGAGGCTATTTAACTCAAGTATTAGCTTAGATTATCTCAAGGTTCGACGTAAAGCAAGCTGTAGGTTGAGAGTGTGGGGGGGGTTCATATCCATACCCAAACGCCCCGGTCCCCGTCGTCATGATCAGCACAGGCACCGCTTCGGCTTCGTTGAACTTGTCGAGGATCTTCTGGCGCTGCGTCGAGAGCGTCTTGCCGTCGATGCGCTCGAACTCGATATCTGCTTGGTTCAAGTGCTGTGCGATTAAGTCGAGGGTCCGTGTCCAGCAAGAGAAGATGATGCTGTACAAATGTCAGATATCAGCAGCATTCCGGGAGCCGTATGTAATATGTGGAAGGAGGTGCATACCTCTTCGTGTTCTCGAGATTCCTCTGCACATCCGTCACAAGCGCCTGCATCTTGGACGAATATCCCTCTTTGAGAAGATAGTTACCCTTCGTCTCCTCGTCATCACTCGTCCGCCCCAGCGACTCGCAAACGGGGCAATGCAGCCGGCCACCTGTACGATGTGGATCATCCACCACCTCGGAACCTTGAGCATCACCACCCCCGGCGCAACTCTCGCAGAGAACATGCTTACAATTCTCGACATAGCGACTGCGCCGCTCGCGCGCCGTAATCGGCAAGGGCTCACGACAGGTCAAACAGCGGTCCCAACTATCCCTCGCCAACGAGCGCACGCTGTCCATCTCGTCCGCGACGAGGTGCCGCTTCGCCCACGAGAAGCGCGGCTGGAAGGTGCCGTGGTTGCAGAAGCTGCGCAGCTGCAGCCAGATCTGGAACGTGCCGAACGTCGAGGCCTTCTCCTTGTACTCGCCCGCCTGCTGGTGCAGGAGGCGGTGCATGTCGCCGTGGGTGAGCCGGTACTGCTCGCGCTCGCGCGGCGTGAGTTTCACCGTGCGGAACTCCTCGAGCGGTTCGGGGAGGTGCACTTTGGTAATTGTGCGGCGGAGGCAGATGGCCTCTAGGAGGGTGGTGAGACGTTTTATCGCGTCGCGCTTGGTTTTCTTTACGCCGAAGGGGCTTGCGATCTGGTGGCGGAAGGTGCGTGGATCGTGGAAAGGGCGGATATGGATGAAGGCGAGGAGCGAACCCAGGTCGTCGAGGGTGTTCTGGATCGGGGTCCCCGAGAGGCACCAGCGGATTTTCGCGGGGAGTTCGATGACCGCGCGGTGGAAGGTTGTCTCGCGTCGGCGGATCATGTGGGCTGCACGATATTCTATTAGTATGGCGATGATACATTGGGGAGAGCCAAAGGGCTTGCCTTCGTCGAGGACGACTCTATACCAGGCGTACTCGTGGAGAGGGCTCTTGGGTCCGCCCATTAGCTTGGGGGCGTGCTCTTTGGCGAGTGTGTTGTAGGTGGTGATGACAATGTCGTAGTCTTCTACTTTTTGAATAGCGTCTTTTCGAGAGCGGCCGTGGTAGATCAACACTTTGAGACTGGCGTTGAGGTGACTGTAGTCGTCAGCATCTCTGCAAGACGGAGGAGTGATTAGATCTACTTGTCAATCTCCCTCACCCATGTATTAATCAAGACTATCTTGTCAGCCTTACTCTAATCCAGACACTAAAGGGGGGTCACTTACCTCGTGAAGGAACAACAACCAGCGTCGCCCGACAAGGCTTCTCCGCCAGAATGATTCCCTGCAGATGAGTCTGATGGCTCACCCACTCCTTCGCATCCGGCATCGTCTTGCCTATCAGCACGAGCGTAGTCAGCGACTTGCCCATCCCCATCTCATCAGCAAGAATTCCCCCGCCGCTCTCGTCGGGTTCTTCGCGGTCTTTGGTGCCGGTGATGGTGTGACGGTATCTACAGAGCAGAATTAGGTGTGCCTTTCTTTCGGGAGAGATGATTCGTACAGTTGCTCGCCTCCGATTGTCTCGCGCTTCCACAGCCGGTACTCGTCCGCGATGTTGCCGGTCTCACGCTGTGTCATGAAGTCCAGGGCTTCTGCTTGGTGTCTGTCCCCAGTAAGCACATCACTCGCCCTGCAGAGGATATATAAGATGTAACTCACGGATATAGCGCCTTGCTCAAGTTCTCATCTCCCTCGAGCCTAGTCAGCCCATCCGCTCTCCGCAACGACCGGTAAACATCCGCAATCGTCTCGTCAAAATCAGTGTCCCTCTCCGGCGGCGTCCCCTCCTTATCCACCTCCCCTTCCCCCTCCAAACCCTCCCCCGTATCCTCAATCTCCTCCTCCTCTTCCTCACTCTCCAGCTCCTCCATCCCCTCCAGCCTCAAAAGATGCGGATTATCATACCTCGTCCCCACACGCCTCACGTCCGGCTCCTGCAAAAACAGTCCCTTCTTCGACAACTCTTTCCCCACAAGATCCCTCACCCCCTCGCCCCCGTAGACATTGACATGCACGCGGAAGGCAGCCTCGGCGGCCTTGCTCGCGCGCAATGCGCTGATAACTGCATTCAGGTCTGCGTGCGCCTCGACCTCGAACCCACGGATATCCATCAGCTTCTGCAGCGCCTTCACCATCTTCTCCGAGAGATGGCCGAGGTTCATCTTCTTGTTCCTGGCAGTGTCGTTGTCGTTGTCGGGGAAGCGGAGGAAGAGCTCGCCGCCGCTCGATTGGTGGATTGGGAAGGTTGGGTTCCAGGCGCCGCTGTCGCGCAGTTTTAGTATCTTTTCTTGGAGCTCGGTACCTTTGCCGATGAGGCGGACGCGTTCGCGGAGGAGCTGGATGAAGTATCGTATCACTATATGCCTATGGGGGCTTGGAGAAAGAACGGGGTACATACCATCCCATAACAAATGATCTCACCAACATCACCACCACCACCCTCCGCTGCCGGCTTCTGAGCTTGTCCAGCGTCACCAATCTCCCCATCCACCATCGACACATCCGCGCTGCCATACTGCTGCTCGTCGACAAACTCAATCGGCGTCGAGGTATATGACGAGGTCACGCTAGCACTGAGCGCCGCGTTGTCCGAAGGCGGCAGCGCCAAGAACGAGTTCGAGTTTGAATCCAGCATCATCGCATCCATTCCTGAATTGATTTCCTGGCTGCTCGGGCCCGGGGCGTACGGGTCGGCGTACAGCATGCTCTGCGTGTCGAAGACATTGCCGAATGCCGTTGGCTCGTTGTAACCCGTCGTTGGTATTGTTGGTATTGGTGCTGTTGGATCCGTGTATGAGTATGATGAGTATGCGCCGAAACTGCTGCTGTCAGCGGGTGTGGTGAAGGACCTACATAGCATAGCCCTAGGTTAGTACACTTTATTTTATTTCTATCTCGAGAATAGAAAAGCGAGAGTTGGAATGGTCGGATACCAATTCTCAGGCCCCTCAATCCTCGGCCGGACACGCGCGTAATCATCCTGCCACAGATTTTGGTGGTGGTCGTCGTCGTCGTCCCCACTCCCCGTGGGGTTGAGGAGGCGCTTGAGATTGAGAGACATTAAATCGAATCGATCGCCACGTATACGGCAGTTGATGGAATCGTGATAATGAGAACAATAATAATCGATCAAGTCAATAATCTAAGAGTAACAGTCTTACGAAATAGAAATGGAACAGAAATCGCTTCGGATTTTTCTTCGATTCTGCTGGCGAGGCTCCTCAAGGCAGACCCGAATCCAAATGGATGCGCAAGGCTGTGAGGCTGAGCCAGGCAGACATGCACGCATGCAGCAGCCCTTAGCTAAACACAGCTCACCCTCCCCAGGGGGTTAAGATTGCAGTACGGGAAACAAAATATTTCAGTGCATATCGCCCGGTTTGTTAGCGGCAAACAAACGTTGCGAAAGGAGGCTCTTCGCGCCGATGTACTCCTGAAGCGTCAGCGCATCCTCGCTTGGGCCCTAAAAATGCAGTACCTAGCCAGTTCATCGATCACCTCTGCGGCTTTCTTTCCGGTTGGTTTTTATTTCATTTCTTTTTTTAAAGCCTGCATCTGACGCTATGCAGCCTCTGTCACCCCGTGCGTGGATGAGAGCCGTTAGTTGGATGATTACACTTCCCTTGGAGCTCAAAACTGCAGTGCAGTGCTAAGCCGCTGCCAGCACCGAAACGTCGGCCAAGGGTCTACATAACCTCCCGCAGGGTCTGAAAATGCAGTACAGGATGCGTAAGATCCAATTAGACTGTTGCTGGTTGTTCTTTGCATCCCCTAAACTCTAAAATTGCAGTATGTCGTCCTCAGTAGGCAGGGTCTAGCATGTTATGTCTAAATCTCCTGAGGTCAAAGTCTGCTAGGAGAACAGAGGAGTTACCTCTCCTTCCATGTGCGAGTCATGAATGCTTCGAGCAGTAACATATCTCCTTGGTAAAACTCAGATCGGACTATGCTTCGAACGCTTGTACTTGCCTTCGAAGACCTACTTACTAGCATACTCCCAGACGCCCCTTTTGTGGTCGCTGAATGCCCGCGCACTACTATCCCAGGCATGCTCTTGTAGCGCCAAAAGCGCTTAACCACCCTATCGCAAAATAGACTTGTTGGTTAACGATACTCAAAGCTAGATTTTAGGATCGCCTGTGTGTGAAGGATGTCCACCAGGAGGAAATATCGTATGTAAGAGGAGGGATCGTCATCCCAACCCCATGGACCCTGCGACAGTCGATTTTCCTTAACTTCCATTGAGTCAAGCAACCAAATCAAGCTACTGATGATCGCTCAGACGAGTACTTTATCTAGTTCTCTACCAGTGGCACGTAGATACATCTAGCGTCACACACACACGGACCTGCAGCGAGCGATATTCTACCTGCCATAGTTCTTAAATCAGGCTCCTGGGTTTACCCCAGGCTGAGTGGATACCAGTGACAGACACTCAGATCCGACTGTGAGGCTCTGCTGAGCGAGGTAAGCCCGCAGACATATCTAGATAAGTCGAAGCCCGAGAAACTCTCGGTGCCTAGGAGTCCCTCCCCTCCGTGGCCCCTTGATAATGCAGTACTGAATAAGAGAACTGATTTCCTGTTTCTGGAAATACATACGCCCCAGGTATAAGCCGAGCTCGAGTAGCATATTGATGACGGTGCCTCTATTGAGAGATCGGTCAAGGGTCATCTTTTTTTTTAAGTTTGGGTCCTCGTAGTAAAGACCCTCTTGGCACAGACTTACTGGGGATGTGCATGTAGTCCAACGTAATATAGATAGCTTGGTATTCTCCCCTATGCAGTACACTTGCACAAGCGTCGTCCCGCTAAGACAGTCCATCATCCGCTCTTGCAGCCTAAAATTGCAGTACATTTCGACGTGCGGGTCCAAGATGGCATCTCCTCCTTCTCCAAGTGTCTGAAACTAGGTCAGATAGCCGCGATTAGTATCCTTCTCTAGACTGGAAACCGTGCGGAAATCAAGTGTCTATTAAACGGACGATTTTCTTTTCCACCACGTCCTTGTCGTGCTAGAAATCATCAACCTGCTGGGGCCTGCTAGCCCTAGATCCTGGGTTTCTCCCTCCTGACCAAAAGCCGCCAACTCAAGCAGACTCTGCTCATATAAGAGCCTAAGTATATACCATATGAAGACGGCCAGGAGTAAGTCACCGGTGTATCGAAAAAAAAAATCGTCCTAAGAGATTCCAGCATCGCTGCCCTTTACCTGCATATCATCTCCCTAGCCTACCCCAAAGCGCGCGCTACTAGCAGATGCAAATATAAATGCAGCGTTTGTAATTTAAACAATGTCTTGTCGCCTCTAATACCTTGGGTAGGTTTATATTCTTATAACGACTCGCCCTAGCGAAGTGCATGCTCATGCTCTGTAGGAAACAATAGATTTACCAAATCAAAGTGTCAGCTCCACCTGAGGCCTAAAATTGCAGTGCAACCTCTCCACGGAGGCGATTCGCCAGCACAGCCACTGCATCCATCCCAGGGCTCTCTCTCCCATGCCCTGCCCTAAAACTGCAGCGCAGCTTGTGGATCCCCCGACTTTGCCGTGACGGGATTCCACCATACGTTGGCGAATCAGAGTCTCTGTAGGTGAGAGATTCGTCTTCCCTCCCTGAGCCTAAAATTGCGGTACAAAGGTCCACTGTTAATTGTGGGGTCCTTCTAGGGCAGGTCTGGTATTCCCCCTCCCTCTGCGCCCTAAAATTGCATACGGCTGCGGCGTAAATCATGCCTCAGTGCCGTTCTAGCCCTGGCTGGCAAAAAGCGAATGGTGATCGATGCATGCATGGTACGCTCCTCCAGGCTCTAAGGTTGCAGTGTGCCCCCAGAGTAGATCGAAGCTTTTCAGACTTTCAAGCTGCCCCCACGCCTGCCTATACGCGAACGCTGGACTAGAGGCTCGCTTGTGCCCAGGTCAGTGGCTATACACAGTGCAGAATCCCTAAGGGTAGATGCTAGGGCATGCAGGGTCCGTAATATTTCGTAATCTAGACATCCCAGGCTTATCGGAGGATTTTTCCCCGGGGGCTCGATTGTACTCAAGTAGCTTTTGTCGTGAATCCAGAGAAATATCTATTCCATTGTGCTGCGTCGGCTGTCTCAATGTCTTAATGCCGGACATGCCGCGTCCCCGATGCAGTCAGCACTGCATGAATGTGTATCAACCTACCGGGGCAAACCCCAAGCAGTGACCCGCTCTTCATACATACATAGCCAATAGGCGGTGACACTCGAAAGAGCCTTATCCTCCTCTCCTTGAGCCTAAAAATGCAGTGTCCCCGGATGCGCTGACCATTCCATGTGCCAGTGTAGCCCCCCGCCCGTGGTAGTCCGTTGGGATCCTCACGTAGTCGTGCTAGTCTCTCACATCCAGTTTCACCCGCTTGAAAGGCAGGCAGCAACACACTGGCACAGAGTGTAGAGAAGCCATATCACTATTCCAAGCGTTTAACCGAATTCCTTTGAGACTTGACCGGAGCCGGTTAGCTCCATGTCGCCTGTTATTGTGGGAAATGAGTCGTCGCCAACGAAATAGCGACGGCAGGCGCGCTACCGCTTGACAGTGTCATAGTCCATTATATCTACGAGTGTTTACAGAATCGGAAGGGCCTTGACGAGAACTATAGAATGGAAGGCTTATACGGTATTTCTCAAGGATCGTTGTAGTAAATAATATGAAAGGGCTTTCAATTTCAAATATCTATTCGACGGGCTCTATGTTTGTTGCCATGTAGTCTTGCGCAGTGTCCTTTCTAGGTCGTTTCCCTTCATCCATGTGGACGGCATTGATACGGCATAGCCAGGTGTGACTCCTTGCACCTGGGGTAGGTGGCCGTTTGACGTGTCAGTGCAGGAGAATAGCCCTGCACGTTGATGTATCAGAGGAGGCTGCGATTGGAACGGATGCCGAATCTCGTCCAAGAGCAACCTTCAAGTTGGATGCTCCATGATTGAGAGAAGCGCCAACAAACCGATTATTTTCAGCCTGAGAGTCCATTTTCACCTGGAGGCCGCCGCTTGAGGCAGGAGCACCGGTGCGTGGTGCGATCAGACACACAATGATATAGATTAATGCTCCCTGATGTGTGCACTGCTAGGGCCAGAGAGGGTAGTTGCTTCCGGCAGCATAGGCTTCACATGTACTGTACGGGTCGCGCCTTGCGCGCGTGGTGACGTCGCGTACGCCCTGGTCGCGAAACCTCTTCGCAAAGGAGCCGATGTTACCTTTACAGGGATGCTCACTCCTCCACCTCGTACTCCTCCATCTCAACCTTGAAATATTGAGCGACACGAGCCTTCTCAGCCTCTGCATACTCCGAATCCACAATGAACCGCACGGCCGCGTCACGGCCCTTCTCTCCCGGTTTCGGGCGCTCCCCGGTTGCGGTGACAGGGATTAGAGGGTGATGACGTGGTCCAGCAGGTGTGGCGGGCTTCTCTGTCCTTGCTGAGCCGTTGGTTGCGGCCCGGCCCCGGGGCTCCGTTGGAGGTTTGCGAGGCGCGGGCCTAGCTTGTTTTTCTTCATCGACCCAGTGGGTGTATCGTGGGAGTCTATGCTCTTCCGCTTCTTTGTTAAGGGGAATGCGAACGGTGAGGAATCGGTCTGCGGGGAAATGGGGGCCGACAGTTGTCGAGCCGCGGTTGTGCGTGTACATCTCAAGAAGGTCAAAGAGTGTTTCTATCGAAATAAGGTTAGCCATTTAGCCATGCCGACAACGTTCGGGTAACCTACCCATAATCTCCTCCCGGCTGGTATTCCAACTCTTGTAGTCCGCAATAAGGCCAGAATCTTCAACACGTTGGTCTATAAGACGGCCCGCCAGTTCAATACAGCTAAACGCCATTGTCGAAGACGTCTGCTTAAGCGGTGCAAAGGTGCGGTATAGATCCTGCGAAATGCGATAGGCAAGGTTCGAGACTTCGGATTGGGGAGTTAAGCCATATTTCCGAGCAAGCTTTATCAGAGTCTTTTGTGGGTGACGCGTTCGGAAATCAAAACCGGAGCTCTCAAGCATGAGTCGTTCTAGGCCGATGATGCCGCGAGCAGGTTCGTCGAGGACCTAATCAATCCAGCTGTTAGTCGCAGCCTAGAAAGTGATGTTGGTGGGAATTGTACCTGGTTATCGGGTGAGATATGCTCCGACTGGGGTAATTTGAGGTTGTACGCGGCGCAGATAATCTCGCGCGACTTCTTCAGGGTATCCTCGATTTTGCAGGCCATGAACAGGGCCGCCGCGGCGGCATCCTAAACCATTAGCTTCCCTAGCACAAAAGAAGCAGAAAGGTATCCACCTGATTGTTGTACTCGGTATCCGGGTGAATCAATCGGAACTTGTGATAATAAACGACCGCGGTGTTGAAGGTCCGAATCGGCCTATGCGCGTTGACATTAGCATTCTGTCGCGGAATAACAAACGAATGCAGCGGAGACGAACAGATTCAGCGCGCGGCGAACATTATCAATCCAAGTCACGCCCTGCAATCGCATCGACTCCTCCCGCAGAGGGTTGATCTCCATCACCGCAATACATTTTTGGATCGTTTGCTCGAAGATGTACGGTTTCGCGATTTGGATGAACGACGGGTGGATTTTCGGCGTCTCAGGGAGGACTGCTTCAGATCCAGACTGCGGTTTCGAGTCCTGCTTCTGTTCGGGGGCCATTCTGGCGCGCTTGAATGTTTCATTTGAGAAAGTCGCGGAGCGGCGGCAGAGATGACCTGCGAGATATCACGTGACCTGACAGGTTCGATCTCGGTCCGACTATACAAAACTGATTTTAACACATTTAGAGTGTATTGTAGAATAAGTAGATGTTTGTGAGTATTTGAAATCAATAGTGCCCGGTCTATTACATATAGGGTTAAGCAAAGCTATCGCTGAGGAGACCACCAACATTTCCAGGTGCATCCGAAACTATATATATTTTCACCTCTAGGTATACTTGCTAAGCAACTTCTCCATGATGGACACCGCACCCGACTTATATCCAGCTCCGAAGATCGCATGATGGTTAAGGTGATGATACCTGAGCAGACAAGTCAGCTAGAAAGACACAATGGGACGAGCGACGGGCAACATACAGCTCGTATAACCTCACCCGATCCTCATACTCCTCTACTGGTTCGGTCTTGGGCACAATGCGATGATATTCAGTGAAGAAAGCCGACCCAAACCCTCCAAACATCTTCATAATCCCCAGCTCATACTCGCTATGCGCATAGCAAGCTGACGGATCGTACACCACATCCCCAACCTCTTCATCCTCCTTCCGTCCACTTCCTTCAATCTGCCCCCGATCCGCGTTTCCACTCCACAGATCCCCATGGACAACAACCGGCGTGATTCCTTCTCCCCTCCCACTCTTATCGAAACCTAGATGTCCATCCTCCAGGAGCGCAGGAACAACGGTACTGGCCGTCCGCTCAACGAGTTTGCGGAGCCCAGCATCAGGTCCATTGCGTTCCTCTGACGCCCTCAGGATCGTAAGCAGCCGCTCATTCTCGTAGAAGTCTGCCCACGACTCAGCCCACCTATTTGCCTGCCTCGTATCCCCGCAGAATGTCGGGACCGGGAATCCAAAGCGCCGCTTCCCCGTCTCTGAGTCCTTGGGTGCAGGCGTTGAATGTAGCTTGCCCAGCCTCTGTGCAAGAGTCTCGGCCCCCTTCTTTCCACCAATCCTCCCTCCTAGGTCTAGAAACTCAGTAGCGAGGAAGTAGCTCTTCTCGCTCCCTTCTTCAAGCGGGCCCCAGGCGACTGCGCGCGGACAGAACCCCGGGACGGCGGATGCGATGGCGTTTAAGGACTCGTACTCGCCCTGGAACATTTCTTTTGCGGCGGCACCATTGGAGGACGTTTTAACGAAGTATTTACGTTCAGTACCGTCTATTGTTGCCTTTATTGTGCCTGTTGTTGTGAAGCCGGAGCCTAGGGCGGATGTGCAGTGTGTCGCGTTGGATGGGTCGGTTATGGAGAGGGCGTGGAGGATAGAGGGTGGGACGGGTGCCATTTTCTTTTTGAAACTGTGTTTCCGAGTGCTCTGGGTTCAACAGTTAGAATAATAGGGAAGTTGAAGAGTAAGGAAAGGGAATTGAGGAGGATGCAAGGACCTGAGGACTGCGTTCCTATGACGTTTCCCCCTCACTGTACCGATAAGATAAGGATAGGATCCCCAACAATGAAGTTGAATGGACGTGTGGCCTTGATAGACTCGCTACAACGACAGACAACCTCGGAACAGACAGTCATTAAATGAAAGCTAGTATGTTGAAGAATTTTCTACATCATCATATCTTCACATAGCCTGCCCTCCGACCCACACATGCATAATCTACAAAAACACGCTAAGAAGTCAAGTTATTTATCAGATGTAGTGCGGTCTTCGTTCGCTCCCGCACGTCGAGATCCGAATCATGCTCCAGGCTAGTCAATCGATCCAGGACTCCGGCAGAACGTAGCTTGAGGGCACGTTCTCGGCAGCCTTCATGGTCGCTAATGTCATCCTCGTATGTCAGATTAATGACCACCCATACACAGTTCGTCCGAACGTCTCGATGACTGTGGTTGAAGTAGCTCATCAGATAGCGGAGGAGATCACGGTGCCCAACCAGGAGCTGGCGATGCCATGGGAGTCCCGCTGCAAGATGGATGATGACATATGTTGCGGCGACTAGAATCTGACTAGGAACCTGCAGAACGCGGTGGTTCGGGGACTCGCGGCGATGTGGAAGTTGGATAGAGCGAGGCCGCAGCTTGTCTGCCAAGGCGTCTAGCAGTAGATCCTGTCCAAGCTCCTTGAAGAGGTGGTCAATCATCTCTGGCGCGCCTGGCCCGCAGATAACATTGCGCAAGAGATCAAACGTCTGCTCCTGGACTTCGATGTCGTCCTGACGAGCTTGAGTGGTTGACTCCAGATCGCCGTGTAACGCAAGCTTACGCCGCCGGGTCGCATCCGACATAAACATCTCCAGGCTGATCTTGGATGATGGCATCGAATCGGTCATCTTCTGGTCTTCATCTTTCTCGAAATCGTCCACCGGGTTCAGTAAATTGACCTGCTCCCCGGCGGAATTGGCTCGGCTCATACCGCTCGGAGTACCGCTGTCCATCTCATCGTCTAATCCTCGCCTAGCCAAGGCACTTGTCGGATCCTGAGTAATAACCTGCTTGATCCACTCCGGCCCTAAGCCTTCGATGATCTTTGTCTTAACGTCATTTGTTGTGTTATATGCGACATGCTTGAGGGCCCATAGCGAGTCAATCCGAAGCTTCGTGTTTGATGAGTGCGCATGCTCGCATAGTATAGGAAGGATTTCCGCGGAGATAATTGCCTGAATAGACGTTAGACACTGGGTTGTGGGTTGTAGCGGTGATATTACCTCTTTCATTGGACTGAAATCTAGAGCGAGATTGCAGATAACTTTTGTAGCCGCAATCTGCACTTCGATGTCCGGGTGTCGAATCAAGACGAAAAGAGGAGTCGAAACACCGGCGTCAATCAGACTTGTTCTCAAAATGCTCACAGAGCGTGTCAGCATTCGAGCGGCGCCACATGCTGCTAGGAGCGTAGGTGTGGGGTTTCCATCGGTAGTTGTGTTCCTTGTGCCGGAGGACTCCGTTGGCATGTCAACCGAACATGGCTTGAGTGAGTCAATTATGTATGGTACTACTCCATTCTCACATACTGCCTTCCGATACTCGTCCTTGAAAGGCACCAACGCGGCCAGTGCTCTCAGAATGCTTTCGCGGAACCTCATGATATGGCAATGGAGAGGGGTATAGCCGACCGGTCCGAGTCGGCACTCTAGAGACTGTGTGTTCGAGTCCTCCTTTGGGTCCTCTTCCGCATGCCACATGGGACGAGTAGTGTCATGCACAGGGTTATATGTTTCTTTGAGGAGCTGGGATAAACGTTTAATCGCATCTCCATCAACGGCATGTTTCTGTAATTCCTGATCGTCCTCAACCAACGTTGCAAGAACACCCGGAGCTTCTTCTTTTATGCGGTGAGACGACGAAATCATCCCTCCGTACTGGTCGCCGTCGTCGTCAGAACCATCATAGTCCTTATCGAGCATGCGAAGCAGAATAGGAATCAGCAAGTAGGACAACATCGACACTCTGTGCTTCTTGGTAAGCCCTAAGCGAAACAGAACGGTTACGAAGCGGGCAGCCATCAGGCGGGTCATGCCATTTTCCGCACGGACGAGGTATAAGAGCCAGGGAACAACGGGATTTTCATCCTCCTCTGCCGTTGGCGGATCAAAGCTGGAGAGCGGAGTAGGGTATGAGTGGCTGTGTCGACGATGCGGCCCCTGCTGGCCTAGAGGGGGAAAGTTGGTTGTGCTGGCGGAGGGTTTGAGCTGCGATAGTGGAACAGCGGGAAGGAGATATTCAAGCGGTGTGCCCCCGAGGTGCCGTGGCACAGCTGTCCCTGAAAGGTAGGTCGAACCCCACGGGCCTTTCTTGATATCCGAGGGCGAGAACTCTGGCCTTTGACGGGGAAAGACAGTCAGTATGCCCGGGGACGAAAGAAAGTGCTCTGCCCGCCATTTGGAGTCTTCAATAATGACCGTGACTGCGCGGAGAATGGGGACGAGTTTGGCTCCACGCGGCGCAGGAGAGGGCAGCGAGCCCAGAGCACCTGGATCGTCCAAGTGGTGTTCAGCCCCAGGAAAGACAAAGCCTTGAGCAACTATAAAGGATGCAACTTTCACCGCCAAGGCATCCAATACTCCGCAATCCGCCAGAATTGCTTTGTGGGCTTCCTCGGTACACAGCTTTCCAATAAGACCGGCGGCCAGCTCTATAGATAGTAAGCGGCTGTGAGTGCCGTATTCTTGCCCAATGATACGTGACAAGCACCCAATATGCTCGGCGGAAAACAGGAGGTCTGCTAGGCGTGTATCTTTAGGCCACTGCTGTGTTTGAAGTGGTAATCGATCTGCCACGCCGTTTAAGATCCGAAGAATAGGGAGGGTGAAAGAGGTAGGGCAGTCGCGGGATGATAAGATCGAAAGAAGGATTGGTAGAATGTTGCTTGACAGGATCGGGGATAGAAAATGTGCTCCTCCTGTATGATGTCAGCGGAGCTTGGAGGGATGGCTCTCATCGGACCGGAATACCTTGTACTAGACTCCCAAGGAGGATGATTGCTTGTAGATGAGCATCATCGGCTTCTGCTTTCGACCCGGGCAAATCACGAAGTTTTGAATTTCCCTTGCGACCAGGGCTCCCGTTGAGGCTCCGAGAAGCAAGGAAATGGGCGAGCATAGGAAGGATGCCGAGACGCACCAGAGCCTCTTTCCGCTGGCCGTGGCCAATTGTCTCGTTTTTTAAAGCCCGGAGAGCCGCAGCTTGTGACAACAAGGACTCTGCATTCTGTAGCTGTAGGATGGGCGGCGTCGCAGAGCGAGTCATGGTCCGAGAATCACCGCCTCCGGGAGGCTGCGTCGGAGCGGTGTCGGAGGTTACTTGCGAATGTCGGGCGGTTTATAGAGTCGTCAAAGCTCCGAAGGCAGCAGGGTTGAGACGCGGCTTGAGTTGGGCTAAGATGCGGGAGAGGACAGATGATGGGATGCGGGATGGGATGCGGAGTGAGTCTGGAAGTGAGGTCGAGATTGAATGCGACTGCGGGCTCCAATTCAGCGCCTCAAATTCAAGTTACAAACGTGGCACCCAGACTGAAAGTATAGATGCAGAAATCAAGCAAGGATGGAAAGATCTATCATCTCAAAAACGCCGGACCGCAAAAGTGAAAAGAGATAGAACATCGGCGTGCCACAGATTCATCTCATTCTGATCACTCTGTCCGTCACTGTTGGAAGGGCATCAGCCTTGGCACTGGCCTTCGTGCTTTACCGCTTTCGGAAGCGCATCATGTGATAATCACCTGATGTGACTCGTCCGATTGTGAAGAGTTTTGGACAGTCATGTGATTCAGCCTTATGTGAAGACAAAGGAGAACTTGCGGGGTCTGGACTCGAGGAGAAGAGCCGGGCCGGATAGAGAATTGAACTGCATGGGGGCTTTCGCACAAAAAGAACTGCTGCTCCAGAGTATCTACATGGTCAGCTGTTTGTCCTCTGGGGTAAGTGTGACATTTGCTCCCAAGTCCCTTGGTTTGCAAACCGCCATGGAGCCCTGAGCGTCATTAATCCCACCCCAATTATAGCGAGCCCTCTCCAATGACGAGAGACGCTCCTCAGAGATGGCCCACAGTGGCTGACTTTCCCGTATTTTACCTTGTATCGTAGTATCACAAGCGTTCGGCAACTCCGACTGTGCCGTTCTGGCTCGCCGGGCAGAATTTTCCATTGGCTGAATAATGGCCTCTAATCCCATTCCAGACCAATTTCGATTTGACAGGCCTGGAACTTACAGTCTCATTACCACCGCCTCCAAAAACAGGGCACGGGAGTGTGACTTGCAGTGGAACGTTCGATGGATTCCTTCCTCCCTACCCTGGTTGAAATCTCTACTCGGGCTTTGAGGCTTGATGCTCTTCTTCATCTTGACAACCCCCCGTTGACGTTGACATTTGACTGCCCATTGTTAGAACTGAGTCCGTTGTGAGCTGGGCCCCGGTTCAATCACAATGAGTCTGTGCACAATACCAAAAAGCAATAGTACCGGTCTTGGGTTTCACAGCATCTGCCAGTCTCGAGCATCCTCGTTCAGTCGTGCGCCCACGTGGTGAAGTTGTTGGGCGGAGAGATGTTAGTTTCGTCGCCCTCGCCGTCCGCCGCCCTTCGCCCTTCTCCCTCCTCTCCATCCACCGCCGCCCCCCAACCTCCTCTCTCTCCATGTTCGACACAGTTTTCGCGCCGCTTGTCGTCGACGTCGGCTGCCTTTGCCTATCATAATCAGCATTATGAATCTGCCGCCGATCGCTCTGCTGTGCCCAGTAGTCCTTTCACTCCCCGCTCCTCCCGCGTCGCCATTGAAGAGCTCCGCTCTGCTCTGAAGAAGCACTCGGTTTCCACCTCCCCCACCGGGCCCTCAGGGGATCTTGCTCGCGGCCGTATGTCCGCTGGGCAGACTTCCCTTGAGGGCGGAATTAGCGCCCCCGTGTCTGCTGCAGCTGCTTCCATTGCTGCTCCCGGTCCTAACGCCGCCCTCGCCGAATTATCCGACCGTCCTGCCAATAACGGTCCTACCCCTCCTTCTGCTGCTCCTCCCCCTGTTCCTTCTGCGCCTGTTGCTGCTCCTGCTCCCACTCAGAGCTCCTTGGCCCCTCCAATGCCGGCGCCTACTACCACCTCAGGATCAAACAAGCGTAACAGCCCGAACGATCCTCCCGCGCGAGGTGCGACGGGAGACGGGCCCGGAAGACTCGAGCTTGAAGGCTCGCAATCGAAAAGGCTCCGTGGTGAGAAGCCGGCGACCAAATGTCTTCCTCTTAATTATGAGTTTGCGGATCCCAAGGACTTGGTTGTCCTTATATCGAGCATGTTGATGGAGCTCATTCGATTCAACGACAAGATCCCCCTCCATCAGGGTCGGCTAACGCGCTTCCATTCACGATCCCCGCCTCGCATATCGGTGCAGGACTACCTGCAACGATTAACGACTCACGCCACCTTGTCCCCGCCGATTCTCTTGAGCATGGTATACTATATCGACCGCCTCTGCGCACTATATCCCGCCTTTACCGTCTCCAGCCTTACTATCCATCGATTCCTGATCACGAGCGCCACTGTCGCCTCCAAAGGCCTCAGTGATAGCTTCTGGACCAACAAGACCTACGCTCGAGTAGGCGGAATCAGCTTGACGGAGCTGGCCCTTCTTGAACTAGAGTTTCTTTTCCGCGTTGAGTGGCGCATCGTTCCCCAGCCAGAGGTTTTGAACGACTACTATCAGAGCCTGGCTGAAAGGTGTGACGGGTACGAGATCGGAAGCAGCTAGTTTTCTTTGGCTGGGTTATACTGCCGGCGTTGGAAGAATCGGGCATAAATTTGACGGACGGTACCAGCACACATACAGGGGCATGGAGTTACGCTTACACTGATTAGAGCGCTTGTCGATGTGCAGCGCGATCTCCTTTTTTTCGTCTTCTCTTGCTTCCTTGTTTTACAGTCGAGGCGCACTCCCATTTTGCCTTTCGATTGCATCTTTCCTATTTTGTTTTATAATATCCCTCTGGGCTCTGTACAATTTTATCGGCGTTGCTAGGCTAGTCTCAGGGAGGCATTTTGAAATTGTTGTTTCTCTAATATCATGATACCTCTTGCTACGCAAAAAGTTAAAAATCGTTCTATTACTCGATGCTTGAACAGTACTCGGTGACTCGATGACGTAGTTTCTGCTTCAGGCCAACACAGACAGGGCTTAGGTTTTAGGGTACAGGGTAACTGCGGGACTGGATCTCTAAAAGTTATTCTCTGCATCGAAGAGTCAAACAAACGGCTTGCAAGCCAATGCGCATTGAACACGACATGATATAAAGC
The DNA here is from genome assembly GCA_027569055.1 of Aspergillus baeticus. Classification (NCBI taxonomy): domain Eukaryota; kingdom Fungi; phylum Ascomycota; class Eurotiomycetes; order Eurotiales; family Aspergillaceae; genus Aspergillus; species Aspergillus baeticus. The sequence goes on from JAPDEI010000025.1 coordinate 405,124, forward strand.
CACTTGCCGCCTCTAATACCCCTCCCGCCTATCTTTCCCGCATCCTCCCAGTGATTTCAACCCCGCCAACCCTCAGATCTTCACAACACCCCGCCCCTGCCAACGCAATGGGGGTCCAGGATATCATTCGAGGCGTGCAGCCGCTCGTAGGCGAGGTACGGCCTATCAAGACTGTCCAAGAGACACAGCCGACGGAGGAGTATGGTATGTCTTTACTGTACTGAGGCAAACTCAAAACGCACGCTGACAGCTCCAGACTACGCATACGTCGCAGAAGTGAACGTTAAAAGCGCCGCAAAAGTCGTTAAGTACGTTACTCTGATGCATCAAGGTTCTTGGTATGTTAGCTGATCAGTGCTAATCGCGCAATGATAGAGTCCTCGACGCCGCTATCCCCCGCGACCTCGCGCGGCCCATGAACCACCTCCGCCGCTTCGCAAAACAAAGCAACCTCCCCAAACACCTCCACCCCCTCCTTCTCGGCGACAACGCTTCTCCGCAATCAATATTCGTCCTCATCCCGCCACCTCTACCAGAAGTTGGACTTCTCCAAGAACTCCTCGCGCCGTTTACTCTACCTCCCACAAACCCGTGCGACGCCCAGTCCCAGTCCCAGTCCCATTCCGACTCAAATCCTGCCGGCCAGGTACAAAAAGTCCACCTCCACACGATAAAAGTGCCTACCCTCCCTCCCCTCAGCGCGTCACAGGCAAACAAATGGTCAAATGGCCTGTGGCCCGTCGTCTACAACCCCGCCGCCGCCCGTGCAACCGTCGCACCCCCGGTCCAAGTCCTCAACCGCACCCGCGAATTCATCCAGCCCGATGCGGGTTGGTACCTCTCGCTGGCGCGCGAAGTCGCTAAGGAATCGTATCAATCCGGTCGCGGCCGCGGCGTAGGCGCGGTCGCCGTGGACCCAGAGATCATCGAACGGATCCTCAATGCAGGCGGTGATATGGAGGAACGCTGGGCCGATGCGATTGTTGCTGTTGCGGGGGATGCGCGGTACTCGCGCCGTGAGGCGGGACAGCCTTCAGTTGCGGAGCGGCATGCCGGCCGCGGTCCGAATCCTGCGGCGCAGGGGTACGATGCTGATTTAGAGGGCGGGCCAGATCTTCATGCGTTGATGCGCGCGGCAGAGATTATCGCGTATAAGCGGCGGGTTGGGGATCCCGATGCGGAGAATGATAAGCCGGATCTTTCCCCATTGGAGGAATATTTCATCGCGCAGCTTGATTCGACCGCGCAAGAACTCAAAGCTGAAGAAACACAAGATACAGATACAGACGTAACGCCCGTCCCCGAGAAATACCAGAAGACCGGGATGGAGGAATCGCATCCAATCCATATCACGTCGTCATCGACATCAGCGCCACAGGGGGAATCACGCACACCAGTGCTTCGGATTCGACCCCGTGCTCAAGGCGGATACCTCTGTACAGACCTCGATGTCTATCTCACCCACGAGCCCTGCGTCTGCTGCTGCATGGCGCTACTTCTCTCGCGCTTCCGCTCTGTCATATACCCACAAAAAGGCCGAATGGTTTCCGGCGGTCTAGCCTCTGAACCTATCGTTAAACCGGTTCCGCTTTCGGGATCTGATAGTGAGACTGAACGAGAGGGCACACCGCAACAGCCCGCACATACCGTCGGCGATACAAATTCCGGTAAGTCAAGAGAGTACTATGGCATCCACTGGCGCAAGGAGCTGAACTGGCGCGCGTTGGGGTTTGAGTTTGTGGAAGATGTTCCACAGGGGGAGATAGCTGAAGCCGGCATTGCGTTTTATGCATGAAGTGTCTGCTTCCTTCTTCTCTAATCTGTTCAAGCTTTGCATGGAGCGTCTATTGTATGCATATGATACCACCATAAAGGGGAGTTACGTATTTGAGCCCGACTCAGGAGTTGTATGTACGAGTATCCCATCCAGCAACCTTACAATGAAATTAGACTTACTTCTTTTCTTTCCTGCGCTTTACTTTCCGTAATATCTATATGCCCAATCCCAATCTCGATATAAAATCAATACCTCACATTTGGAAAACACTTCCGATGCACAACCGCCCTCCCAACCTCGTCCCACTCCTCACGCGTAATCCACATCTTCTGAAACGTCGAAAGACTCGCCAGAATCGACCCACCAATCCACACATCATGCAGCCTGCTATGATCCCCTGACCACGACGGCGACGGCGGGATCTTGATCCGCATCCGCGGCGGCGCGAGAGCCGTGAGTTCTTTGTGCAGGCGCGGGATAAGGCCCGGGGTTAGGGATGTGCCGCCGGTCTATATATACATCGCAAATCTCAGGGTTAGTAGTGAGGGCGAGGAAAAAAGGGGGATGTAGCTGAGGGATGAGGGGGGACAAAACATGCCAGCAAGACATTAACAGCCAAATGCGGGCGCATATCAACGTCACACTTCATCAGCGTGTCCCAGACGACCTCATGCAGGCTGCGCGCTTCGCTGCCCACCAGCGCCGGGTTGAAGAGTGATTCAGCAGCCTCAAAGCGCTCAGTGCCCAGTACAATCTCCTGCCCGTCTGGAAGAGTGTATGAAACCTTCTTCGTGGTCGCAGTTTTCGGATCCAAACCCAGGGCTTGTTTCTTCTTCTCCTCCTCCTCCATGTAATCCTCAGACACGTAGCAAACACCCTCCTTGATCTCCCTTACGATCTCCCTTTCCGCGGCAGTATCGAGATAAGCCCCCTGCCGAGTAAGCAGCCGCAGCAAGGCCTCCGTCACATCCGCACCCGCAAAGTCCTGTCTCTGGTTCGCATGCACGACCGTATGGCCCTCCGTAACAACAAAGGTATGCATGACCCCCTCGCCGATATCAACTGCCAGGGCCGTGTTCCGGCCCGCGGTTAGGACAGATAGGTATCCCGGGATCGCGACATGGAAGCCCGGGGCGGCCCAGGATTCGAGGCAGAGTTCCGCTGCGCGTTCGCGGTTGGATCGCGGATTGTGCAAGGGCTCTGTTAGCAGGATTGGATGGGCCGCTGATGAGGCTGAGAGCGTGGTGTAGGTGTATCTCCAGAGGGCTTCCATTGCGGACCAGTCTGCGACGACGCCGCGGGTTACGGGGTATGAGAGGGAGAGGATCGCGCGATGGGCTTGTGCGGCGGGACCGATGTAGGTGTCGTTGGGAGGGGGAGTGGTTAGTGGGTGTCTTTGGGTAGTTAATAGAGCTAAAGTTGGTGTTCATACCTACGGATGCTCGTGGGGGAGTGAGTACCTTTGGTAAAGAGGTTGGCCGACGACGTTGGCTGTGGGGGTTGGTCAGGGCATCTTTCCGTCAATGGTGGAGGAAGCATTACAGAAGACTGTCTGGGGAGCATCGTCCCCTGCGAAGCCAGCCTTGCAGTTGTAAGAGCTGGATGGGATGCCTCAGCTCAATGGACGAATATATACAGTGAAGAGGGGTTGGTTTACCCATTATCAATTACAATAGCAACGGAGTCGTTTGCGTCTGCCATGAATATAAAAGGAAACTGGAAGATCAACAAGCCTTGCAATTAGGGCCCGAAATTCGTCCAGTATAAATAAGACAGGCTCTGCGCCTCGCTCGTATTCCACGTTAGCCGTTCTACTAGCCTGGTGAACTGCTTTAGAACAAGATGAAAACTGCTAAACGAGGCTTAGATAGGCACCAGAATATCAATCAAAGGCAGACCAACTCCCCATTGTAAAAATCATGTTTAATGCTTACGATGCTATCTTGCATGCTCATGACCGCCTATGCATGCAGATGTAAAGTCACCAGATTGCCTCATCATGTCGATGTATCGCACCAATGCATGATTCATAACTATCATTACAGATCCATATGCAAAACGCATTCAACATGCAACTCATTATTGCATGTCTGTCCTAACTTATCCACGGAGTTCACGAGCACGTCGCGACAGCGGAGGGATCCTGCGAAGAACCGGGTCATGGGGTGCTTCTTTGGCGACGGCCATGTATAGACCCTCCAGGCGTTGGATCAAAATATCCATAATCTTGGGTGCCACTTCTCGGATATCAGGGTCCTTAATAAATTAGCATTGGCTCTGAGGGGAAGAAGGGAGATCGGCTTACCATTGGATTGACAGTCTGAAGGACCACTTCTAGCCATGAGAGGCGCTCTTTGACGTTCGTCTGCAGGGATGAGGTGACTGCAACACCGACAGACAAAGCCACAATCGGAGAAAGAGCGTTTAGATAGGAAGGGTTGAGGCGGACGAAAAGACTGTCGAAAAGGAATGCCTGCTGTTCGGATTGAAGCCACTGGGTGATGTTAGCCACGTGCCGGTATAGCTAAAGAAAGATCACATACCCGAACAGATCCCTCCTCATATCTACCCTCGCGCATGAGCTCTGCGATCTCAGTGATTTCCACTTGCTCAGGGCTTCTGTTGTCGGTGAGAGGAACAGGCGAGGCTGAAGCAGCTGATTGCGCCGGACCTTGGCTGGCTTTCTGGCCCTGGAAGGACGCCAAAACCTGATTGAGACGAAGAACCTCATTCTGGAGCCCAGCCTGGGCGGCTGCTATGGCAGATACCGTGTCGGACAGTCCACGAACAAGAGTAGTGAGCTCGTCAATCTTGGCGGCATCACTCTGGCGCCGGGCCTGCACGCGCTTTTCCAAATCATTTCCAACCTTTTCAGCTGTCCGTTGTGTAAGGCTCTTCAGAGTAGGGGCGAGAGAGTCATGCAGAGACTTGATCTGAGACTCAACTTTCTGACTCACAGCATCCGTCATGACCTTCATCACGTCAGGCTGCTGCAACGCGCGGGTGACTGCTCCAGGCAGAGATTGGCGAAGTTCACGAGAGATGATATCTCCAGATTGCTTAGAAAGTACGACATTCAATTCTTTGCCAACAGCGGCAGCGGCGATATCACCGAGGGCAGGAACAACCTCAGACTTGATGGACTCGTTGATAACACGAGCAAGATTCTTCTCCACGTTGTCAGAAAGAGTGCTGGAAACCAGACGCAAGACCTGTTCCTGCTTGGCGGCGGACGCTGCATCCCAGCTGCGTCGCTCTTCATCGAAGCGGTTGTATAGGCCTTCCAATTCGCGACCGAGACTCTTGTTGAATTCAGAGGTAACTCCATTCTGTAAGATCTCAATGTGCTTGTTCCAGGTCTCAGGAGAATCGCCGACGATACGTTCCGCCGCAACGGATTTGACGGGGCCCTCAGTCTGATCCACAATGGGTTGCGTCGCGCTGGTAGCAACGGCGGGTGTTTCCTTAGCCTTGGCAGTTTCGCTAATAGCTGTTCCCTTCTTTTTCTTTTTCTTCTCTGGCTTCTCAGAGGTACCGACGGATGCGGTTGCGTCAATAGGCTCCTCCTTCTTCTTGGGAGCAGGCTTTGTGGGCGACTGGGTGCGTAGAATACTGGGTGCAGTACCCGTGCTGCTCTCGGCAGTGGGCTCAGGCGTGGCCTTGACAAACTCCTTGGGCATCGCCTTGACAGGAGTAGACACGGAGTCGCCGTTGACCGAGGGCTCTTCAGAGACGTAGCTCGGGAAGGTCTGGAGGTCGGAAATTTCGATGAAGCCTTGCTCCAAAGCGTTAACGGGACGAATGGCTTTCTGGTCAGCTCCCATTCCAAGATCCTCTCTCTTGATGTTCAGACACGTCACGCCACGAGAGTGCATGACATAAAGTTCAAAGAGTCCGCTGTCCTCGCCAGCCGCCTTGGTAATCGGCAAAAGGTCCAAGCTTCGAAGCTGGCCCTTTGACGCGAAAGATATCTCGCGAATGCCGCTCAAGCATGCGGTTGATTCGGGCTTCGGGAGGTTGGGGTCCTTCTCGGCCGCGCGCTTGATGAAGGACGCCTGCGACATGGGCTGTAGGTTGTACCTGGGCGCAGACAAATGAACAAAGTAGATCGTGTTTCGTGTAGGGTGTCCGATAACGAGAATTCCCGACGATGGGTGATACGCAACGCTACAAATGGCATCCGATTCATTTTCATGTGGGAATTTGAGCTCCTGCACAGCCTTTCCTAGCCCAATATCCCAGAGCTGCAAGGTGTGATTTTGCTTGAGTCCGACAAGAACGTAGCGGAGCGCCATTGACTTGATGTACGGACGGAGCTTGTCCATAAAAAGAACAGACGTGGGCCATGATTTTTCAGCAGGAGAGCCGGTGACGAATGTGTTTAGCGGAACGCGAATCTCAGCAGGGTTAAGTCCGGAAGCTGGACTGTTAACGGCTTCGCGAATATCCCAGAAACGGAGACGACCAGTCTTGTCCAGGGAGGCAATCACGGTATCGTCGTCACTGAAGATGAAGTCTTTACCAGCCTTTCCAGTAGAGATCTTCAGAGCGTGTTCTTTGAAGAACTTTTCAGTGTTGACAATACGGTTATTGCCCGAGACGCCGTATGCAGGGCTTGCAGCAGCCTGAGGAGAGACAACATAAATGTTCTTGCCGCGACCGATCGCAAAGAATCCGGGGTGGCGAGAGCTCCGTTTGGCCCGCGTTTTCAGCTGGCCGCCAGAGGTATTCTCATCAGAGGCAGGGAAGGGCGGGAAGATGAGCGATTCACTTTCCAAAGCGTCCTGCTCAAAGAGATCTTTGTCGCCTCGGGAGATCAAAACCCAGTAGACCGCACCACTAACGCCGATACCGAGAATGGCTTGGTCGTCAGAAGAGCCGTTGGTCGACTGCGAGGTGCACACGGCAACGCTGAACACACGGTCACGAGTGGAACGGAAGACCTGCTTGTCACTTCCATCATCCTGGCGAATGATTCTCATACCCCCGTTCTTGGCAAGCGCATACACGATGTAGTCAGGAGTGGCCGAGGTGAGAGACCGGTCGAGCTGGTCGAAGTCTTTCTTCAAGCGAGCAATGTCCATAATTCCATCATCGCGCAAAGACACAAGCTTTCCAGCATAAGGCTTGACAACGATTGTGATGAATGGCCTCAAGGGGAAGTTGTGCACAGGGACGACGCGCTCCTCATCCTTTTCAGCGCTGTCCTCAGCGCTCTCCCAGCTATCAGCCAAAGGCTCACCGCTACCATTGGAAGTTTCTTTCACTCCGGCAGAGGCAACCGTTTCCTTAATAGTCTCTTTGCTGTCTTTCACAATTTTCGTCTCCCCATTGGCATCCTGTACAGCTGTGGTAGCAGACACAAGGGTAACTTTTGAGCTTTCCTCCGGAGCAGCAGCCGAGGAGCCATTTTCGCGAATCATCTTCTCATAAGACTCATCAACATCGCGGGTAATTTGTTCCACGAGTTTATCAACCACATTGGCAACAGCTTGCTTCTGCTCGTCAGCTAAAGGAGGCGAGTTGGCGCGCTTAGGCCGAATGTTCTCCGAAGTCGGCAGGGGCTCAACAGTCGTGGTCACATTTACCTGCTGAGTGGCGGTGACCTCAAGATCAGGGCTTTCATCCCGAGGCTTGGACAGCGGAGTCCTGTTGCGGGAGACAGCCGCCAGTTGCTCGAATGGGTTAACGTGAGTGAAAATTGTCTCCGCGCCCAATGGCGATGGCCCTTCGAGTGCTTGAGACGCCAACTGTGAGGATTCCGCAACGCCTTGAGTGGACGGGGTCACACTGCTAGGCACATCAGACTCAAAGGGGTTCCTCTGAGATGCAGCAGAAGGCGGAGTCTGGGCCGCTGGGAAGCTTGGCTCTTGGCCTCGATTAAGCAAGCGAAGTAGCATGTCTTGCGGCTTTTCAGCGCTCGAAGGGGCAGAAGGTCCTTCTTCATTAGAAGGAGCTGCTGCTTGTGCCCCAGGAGGATGACCAGAGGGGCCAGCAGCAGGGACCTGACTCTGCTTGCCAAAGAGCGAAGCAACCAAGTCCGATGCCGAGATATTCCGATTATGGGACCTTGGAGCTTCTCCCACAGCAGACGCTGAAGGATGGGTATGAACGGGCTGCTCAGCAGCCGCAGGCGGGGCTTGCTGGGGCGCAGAAGTGGTTGGTGGTTGGTTGAATTTCAAGAGGTTCAACAAATTAACTGAGCGGTCGGGGTTCTGAGGCTGGGGCTGGTGATGCTGCGGCGGGTACCCTTCGCCCGGGGTGAGGACATTGGGACTGAGAATGTCGGAACCATGACGCGGCGGTGTGTTAACGGGCGACGGACTGTGCAGCGCTGAGGTAACCGAAGGGTGTCGATAGGCCTGCTGATGCAGATGGGGGTGGGCGAAGCTCTGTCCGTTGTAGGAATGCTGCGGCTGATAACCATGCGGGTAATGTTGAGGATACTGCGGCGCCATTCCGGGATCTTGAGCTGGTGTGTTCGACGGGGATGGACGGGGCCGTATGCTCGCCAGGAGAGCCTGAAGGTCATTGGGGGTGGACATTTCTGTCACTCGCCGTGGTGTTAGGCGACCTCCAAGTCACAATTCAAGCTCGGAGTATTCTTAGGAGCTCTCTTTCGAGAGACCGTGTAGAAAGGCGAGGAAAAGGGAATGGCAGAGAGAAAGTACGCAATTAGAAATTTTGAATAGAGAGAAGCAATGCGAGAAGCGAAGAACCGAGAATTAGTGTACAGGGACGAAAGGAGGCAAAAGCAAGGGAAGAGAGAGCAGGAGGAGGAAGAACACTGAGGTGAGAGTTTCCTCGTTGTGTGGCTGGAGCTTCGGTCGCTGACTACGCAGAGCGGCTACCTCGAAAGGTTCCGAGTTGGTGAAGACGACATGGATCCAACATCGTCCGTGAGATCAGACAAACCAGCTCTTCTTCTACTTGACAATGGCATACTGACTCGGGATCTGCTCACTTCATTGGTTTTATTTCCGTCACATCATTCACCCTTCGTGAAACAGCATCAATTCACTTTCTTTTTGCCTCCGCCACACCTATTCCATCATTCCGCTTTAACTTTTCCCTCACCAGCTTGACCAACCTGCTGCATCTCAGTAGCTTGCCGCCGGCTGTCACCTCGTCCAGCATAGGACTCACCACAACACCATGTTCTGTCTCAGGAGGTAAGCGCACACCGATACTGCCAGCATGCAGCAAGAAAACCCCAACACTAACCCTCTGTCGCTCAAAGCTGGCTCCCACTCCTCTTCATCCCAACCAACGCATCCCCGCTCTTCCTCATCTCCTTCGTAACACTCACCTACCTCCTCCACCGGCCCTGCATCTACTGCTCCGCGCTCCTCGTCATCCTCTTCGCCTCAACATGCACCTGGTCCGACCGGTGCTTCTTCAACCTGCGCGCCGACTGGTTCACTCCCCGCTACTCACCTTATGATGCCGCCGGAGCCGGAGCAAACAACAGCAGCTGTTTTACCAACACCAACAGCCCGCACCACAACGTGTCGTCAATATTAGCGCCGGAGAGCGAGTCGCTGGCGGGGTATGTCTTCGAGGCTATGAACAACACCGCAAAAGCACTAGCTGGCGCTGTCGTCGACGAGACGCAACGGCGCTTCTTCCCCGGCGCCGAGAGCTCGTGTCCTTCGGGTTCGGCGACGGCGGCCACAACCGCGGCGGATGAGTTGACTGGGTTCGGGCTCGAGTGGTTGAGGAGTCTCGTTGGTCGGCGCGAGTGGACGCTTCCCTGTGTTGATGTGAAGATTCGAGTATAAACTCCTCTTTTCCTCTCTCTCTAAAATCCTATAATACCACCTCGGTCGCCGATGAAGATGAGACGGGCAACTTACGATGAGCACAGAAGTACTGGGTTTCGCCTCTTGCTGTTGTCTTGCTTTTTGCATATGGCGTAGGTAACTCCTTTTTTGCTGGGTTCAGGGTTTGATAAAGATGATATCTCCTGCCGCATGGGGTATGGCTTGGGTATTTGTATATAGCTTTGTTCCACCTGCCTTATCTCCCTTCTTATGATGTCTTCTCGATTGAAAAATAATTTGCATTCTTCTTTCCTTCGCTGGACTCCATCCCACCTCGACTACACATGACATTCAACTAGAATATTCCACCTCGAAATACCCAAAGGATAGTAGTCTAGTTGATGGGGGGAAAATGCAAAGTGTGGACATCTCAGATCAGGTCAATTATTTAAGGTTCATTAACTAAGTTACTCGACTACATCCGTACTTTACTACATACATCGCGAATAGGTATCTAACATCGATATAAGAAAATAAAAAGAAACGAAACCAGACTTAAAAAATAAATAGAAATGCGCCATGGCCGGCTTCCAACTAAGGATTTCCTTGTCGCCGGCCGGATGAAGCTTGCATGCAATAACTCAAAATGGCAGATATGTCATAAGCACATGTGGCGCATAGGCACATCCAAGGCAAATCGTGGGAACGTGAACACAGTAGTAGTATCAAGGTCGGGAAAAAAGCATTCGGGTTACTTTGGGTTTGAGTAGATGATAGGTTCCGACTAGGTGACGGATATCAATCGAGGTCGGGTGGTTTGCGCCAAAGGATTGTGGTGGGCGATGGGAAGGTGTCCATGCTGGCGTGGCAGAGGAGGATGAGAGAAGGACGCTCTCTAGTATGACTGAATAGTTCCTCTTTTCTTTTTGCAATTTTCTTTTCGCTGCAGAAGGATGAAATTAGTTGTACCCGGGCATAGGTTGCGACATCGGCATGGGCCAGTCGTCTTCTGTAATGCTGCTCCAGAAGTACCAGAGCATAGCCACTGATAATACAGTGAAAAGGGTCTCAAATAAAGCGCCGTTGATCTTTCCGCCTGTCGCGTGGCACAGATGAGTACTAATCACATAGTTGAAAATCTGGCCGATGGAGAATAGAATAGTCGCAGCGCCGAGGTACACTGTATAGGTCAGGTGCTGAAATTCAGCGGTAGGGGAAAACTTACGCATTGGCCGGAATTCACCTAGGACGCGAATGACCAGGTAGGTCTCCAGGACGAAGAACGCGAAGAGGCAGACAAGTGGGAAGAGCTGGTAGAGGACATAGAGCGCAATATTGCGGTAGTCGGGTCCGGTCGTCTCAAACTCCGAAGTCCACCCAAACGCGGTATCCAAGGCGATGTACCCAGTTCCAACAAAGATAGCGCCAGCCGACACGAAGAAGAGACCTATTGACGCAGGGGTTCCGTCGTCGAGGAATTGGAAGCCGACTAGCGCATTCAAGAACAGGACCCAAGAGACCGCAGCGATGGTAGCTATATGAACAGCCGAGAAACCCTGCCAGACTCGTTAGATGGACACACAAACACTTTAACTAAAGCCTAACCTTTCGAACATCATCTCTTAACGGGATACCGCCTACTGAGAAAATTTCGCAAATCTCAATGATAATGAAGCCGAGTAAGAAAATTTGCATTTCTCTGTGTACCTCGGTGAGTATTTGTCGCATTCCTCGGATAGACCACTAGCACATACCTTCGCCCCACCGCTGCTTGTTTCCGTTCTGATCGCCATATCAGGAACAGAGACAAGACGATACCGATGAATGCGAGCAATATAGAGCCTAGGAAGTATGAGCAACGTGGGATCTCAGCCAGTCAGATGACGTATCATACCGAGATTAGTGAGTCTATCACCACCGCCGACACCAATTCCAACAAGCGCACAGCCGTCTTGGAAGGCACCATTAGGCGGGTTGTTGTTGGCCACGAAGAGCTAGAGAGTACCGGGGTCAATACAGCGGCTTTCGAATCAGAAGTATTGCGCGGGTTTCTAGAGAGCGAGGTAAAGGCAATCGGACGACATACATTGCAGACAGGCAGTGTTGAATCGCGACAGAAGTCCTATAACGACAGAAACTACGGTCAGTTCATGTCCCAGCAACATGAAACGCGAATGAGTCGTAAACTCACGCCGAAGTTCCCAAACTGTGTCGAACCCATGGCTGGCAAACACTGGGTCAAACAATCACCATGCGAAGGAAAAGAGAAAAGCAGGCGAGCGTGGAGCGATGGAGAGTTGAAACCAAGTCGATTTCGCCTGGTGGACCCACGCTCAACGGGTCGGTCGAGATCGCGCCGCCGTCGATCCGGGTTGCAAGCGAAAGATGAGATGAAAGGCAATGCTGCAGGAAGACCTGCTGTTGGCGATATTTATTAACTAGAATAGCCTCGTGGAGGTGCGAGATACACGTTGCAGAAGAGGGCCGACAGACACGTCGAATTCGATGCAACGGTGCAGCAGGAGCTGGGTCTGAAACCGATCGTGGCGGAGAAGCGGAAAAGGAGTCGTCCGGCAACAAGGCCGAAGAACGAGTAAACAATGAACGAACGGAGCCACAAGCGACACCGGCACGTATATAATAACACCGGCTGCGGATTGCAGTATGTGCAGACCGTGGGGGATGCAGAAAACAGGAACTCGAGAGACGTAAGAAGCGAGGACAAGACAAGGTGATGATGATAACGGGAACCAAGACCAAAAGAGTCAAAGACCAAGATTTAGCACAGAGAGCCGAGACTAGGACTGGCTGAGATCCGCCTGGGATTGGAAGAGGGGAAAACACGAGATGGCGTAGCAATTTACCGCAGGTAATTTTAAATGACTGCAAACCCTGCAGAACGCAGGGAATCTGAAGCTATTCCGATTCTCCGATCGCCTTCTCCTCTGCGATAAACTTCCTTCGAGCAAGCACGATGCTCCTTGAATCCAAAGTGCCAACTCGTCGGTGAGGATGTGGCCGATCATTGACCCCTTTTGCTCCTCTGCGCGGTGCCTTGGTTCTGTTCCTGGTTCATCACCCATGGATCCAATTCCCCAGTTCTATTCTGGATTCCTGATGCCTGCCACCCACTGGCGCAAACACGATGCAAACGTGGCTAAGTAGCTCACGATGCATTTCCTTGATTTCTCTTCTTAAAGCATTAGGACCAGGTAGAATACCATCTCTATGATATCCTCATGGAAGACACGGAGGAAACTCCAACAATCATTTGATTGCTTGCTCGGTCGGAGTCGTCCGTCCACCAGGCAACCTGTGACATCAGCCCAGCCACATCGACTTAACCACCAACACTACTACTGTTCAGAGCACCACCACGACGATCCACCCCATCCTTGATTCGAATGCAGCCTTTGTGCGTCGTCCCTGTATGAGATTTCGGCCACCTGCAGGTACTCAGTTTGCTTAGTCGAGAACCCGAATTCTGTGATACCACAGAGGTTGGTTCATCGTTCCAATCCAGTCCTGCTCATGGAACTGTCGGGTAACGATGCCCCCTTGCGTCTATCTCCGGATTACCGCACGGAAAGGGGTTATCGATAGTAGTCAATTGTGTCTTGCCTTGCATCTCGATCTATGGTTCCTCCTGGCAACTAATGTTACGAGGGGTAATCTGATCTTTTGAGAGGGGATTTTTATGTAATTTAAGCTTCGCGGGATTAGTAGTTTGCGGGTAGGTATATCTTAAGTACGAGGCTTTTCTTTTTTCTATATCTCCATGACAACCTGCTAGAGCTTGGTTGTTGTGCAATACTGGATGCGAGGTATACCACTTGGATAAAAACGGTCTGATTTGAAATCGCCTCGTGCCTGAGACGTGAGGAAATCCGTCTGAGTCACCCAGAGGAAGAAGAAGAAGAAGCTATAATACCCATTGTCTTGGTTTGGTATCACTGGCTCGCTAAATATAGATTTGAGGAATCAACAACCATGGATCCAAATAAGAGCAATCCCAGAAGTACACTTTGAAAATCAAAAACACGTGCATGAAAAGTCATGAATCGTGAACCATATCTCATCAAGCCTCCTCCTTCCTGGACATCTTATGCTCAATCGTCCTCTTCGATCGCTTTCGCATAAAATGCCAGATGATGAAGGTTGCGATTGTCAGCGACACGGTGGCAGCAAGAAGAATCCACCACTGGGAAGAGACAAGTAGTCGCAAGTCTCGGGGAGAGTCGTCTTCGCCTCGACTGGGCCCGGTAAACATGTTAGTGCCGAGTATGGACTTGAAATGTCAGTATGTGGGTACGTGTCGCAAGGGAGAACACACAGCAATGAAGGTTCCAGGGAGGAACAGCATAGTAACGACCGAAATTGTGCTCATGGAAGCGCTCTCATGCATGGCATATTTCGTCATTTTTGTGCTTGATTCAGTGTTTACTCGGGAGCTCATATTGAAGAGCTAGGAGGGTTAGCATAGAGCGCGGTGAATGGAGGATATGCTCACCAGGTCTAAAAGGCGCTCAACGCGCCTGGCCACGTCCTCGACAGAGGACTTGAAGTATGCCATTTGGTTCTCGAAGCGGTCAAACTCCTCTTCAACCCGGAAGTAAAGCCAGTCACGCTCGTTCGCATTCGGAATCCCTTTCACCAGGGCTTGGAAGATCTCATGCTGTTTCCGCAGACGGGAAATAACCCCAAGAATAAAGCTCATTTGGATCTTGTCTTGATCAAGACTTTTCAGAGTTAGATGCAGTTTGTGCAGGTTAATCCTCGCATACTCGCCGGTGACGCTGTGCACCCTCTTCTCCTCGTCGCGGGTGGTATCACGCGGCTCTCGGGCTGCACGCCGGTAGTACTGAATTGTTGGGTTGAAATGAATGATGGATAGGATGAATGGGTTCTTTGCCAGAAATGCTGTGTTGCGCGTCCGCACGAATGTCTCCAGATTTCCAACTAGTTCCTCGTGTAGACGTTGCGGAAGATCGTTGAATGACCGATACTTCAACAAGGCCAGCGTCGTGTCGGTTTTGGCGTCATACCGCGTTACGATCGTCATCTTTAGGTCGGCCTCCTCATCGAGCTTTTGGACGTATGCTCGTGCTCTGATGGCGTACCAGAATTCTATACGACTATGTTAGGAACTACGCCCATAGCACCTGGACGACGAGCTCACCGAATGACTTGACCGTCCCGTTGTGATCGCGCAACTGCCTTGAACCAAATATCTGCTCTTGCCCACGAATATGAGAACTGGCGGCCGGCGCAATGTCAAACCGAGTCAAGATCTTGAGAAGGCTGTTACGGGTGATGTTTAGTTGCGAGCGGACCTCACCCTCAAACTCGTCAAGAAACTTGGGGTCGGCTGGGGTGATTTTCTGGTCATTGATGAGTTCATTCTTGAGGAGATTTTCTACCACGATCTTGTCTCGAAGCGTACGGAGAATCCTCTTCTCAGGCGTCGGATGCAGTAGTATTATCCTAACCTGAGGCTGATGCTCCTCCTATTTACAGGTTAGGCGCCATGATCAAGGAGGCGGGAAATAAAGAGGGAATACCGCAAGCATTTGATCGATTTCCACATCGTTGTATGTTCTGGTGGTTCCAACGCCGTCGTTGTGCTCGAAAACGAGGAGGTTAGAGGTCGCAGGGTACTTTTCCGACCTCCAGGACCTTGATTCCTCCTTCAGCTCGCGCTGGCAAAACTGACCATCGTCCAGACCTGAACAAAATGATTCCAGGGAAAAGGGATAACTCAGGTGCGGCGGCTCTTGAAGCATGATGTAGATAGATCGCTTGCTCTCCTGAGAGCTTGCAGCTTAGAAAAGCCTGCATCCATTTTGGGGAGGCTGGTTATTTTAATTTATTGGGATACTGGGAGACGAAGCCGCGGGGCTGCAGGATTCAGCTATGCCAGACTGCGCGTTAGTGTGGTGAACAAGGCGCCATCGACGCCCACGGGGCGGAGTTCTTCACCAACAACGCTTCGTCTTTCGGTACAGGGGCGGGGTAACGTTTCAGCCTTACGATAGTCTTCTGACTTATAAAGATCTTTCCTCTGTTCACCTTATTCCATTGGGTTGATTATAACAAAATCAAGCATACAACATAAGCTTGAGATGGCTGGAGTTGGTGGTTCGCGCGAGCCATTCGCTTTTCCTCCCCAGCAGGCCGGAGAGCCCTCGACGCGGAACTGGTATCAAGAGCTTCTCGATCATCCCAATTGTCAGAACAACCCGGTAATGCCCGAGTCCTGAAAATCAGTCTCATATATCCTGATCTGTACTGACCTGATATATAGACCAAGATTCAGGAAGCGTACGAGCAGTTCCGAACGGCCAGTGTAACACGCACCATAGCTTCTTGTCTCCCTATCCAGGAAAACGGCTTAGGAAAGCTAATTGCGGACGAAAAGCAACTCCCAGCACAGTTTATCACTCCCGATGCAGCTTTGATCCGCTACCTCAGGCTTCAAAAGGACTTGGGAGGCAATGTCATTGCACATCGCGAGACCGAAGAACTCAGCAAACAGAATGTCAATTGCTTGGTTATCTGGGCACGGCCCGATATAAAGACTTTGGATATGCTGCGGAAGATACAAAATCGGCTGTCAACCCTAGTAGGACCTGGTTAGTGTGAACATGACGTTTGGGAAACGACGCCAGCCCTAGCTGGGCTACCAAGCGTTTACCGAGCCCCTTCCTATCGTGCTTCGTGCATATGTTCATACAATTCTTGATGCAGATCTCCACCTCATACCATCAGCCGACATACATCTATCGGTAATTGAGCTTTCCCACCGACATTCGGTTCCCCATCTTCGTTCCGTATACGACAAAGTCGGCGAGAATGAGTTGAAGAGATTGCTGGACGTGCCTTGGGCAAGGTACCACATTGAGGGATCCACTGCTTGTCTTGTCAAGCCGATGATCATGTTTGACAAGGTCGGGGTAGCCGTTGGCTTTGTGCCCGCCGAAGCCGAGTACACACACCACCACCTGCGGAATCAGCTTCATACAATGGCCTTAGCCACCGGCGTTAGCATCGACACATGTTATACCGCACCTCTTGCCCACGTCACTGTGGGCCGCTTTGTCGGCAATGCGTTCTTTGAAGCATCTGACCAGGGTGGTAATATAGAAACCAAACGAAATAGAATAGAAGAGTGGATCGAACTCATCCGACACATCAACAAAGACCTGCAGCGGGAGTATTGGGGTGATTTGTCCTGGGTTGTTGGAGGGGAGAAAGGCCTGGAAGTGCAGCTAGGATATGTCAAGTTCGGCCGAGGAACAGATCAGGCCAGCTTAGTAGGAGATGCATTTGAGACTCGGGATTAGCTTCGCGTTCTCTCGTTCAATATCCGCAACTGGCTGAATGGCGATTCGTCCTATGCTTCCAGCGTCTTCTGATTAGGTCTGCAACTATTATGAGTATTATACAGAGCTGTGAACGGCAACCTCGAGCACCTTGTTCATAGAGCGGGATTTTCATCAAACCATAGTAACCAGCTTCCAATCTCCGTGATTCTCTCCTGGCCCCGAAGTGATAAGCAGTATATCTGCTGAAATTCTATCTTCTTGCGAGGTTTCGGCACCATAACGCCTTGGGGAGCCCAATATGAAAGAGGCACAGAGTCCATGTGATGCACATACTTCTATTCAGCATCCATTGTGTTTGTCCGACCTCAGCAGATCAAGTCTGTTCCTGGTTAGTCCATGTGACCTTGATGGGCATCAGATTTGGTCCCTGTTGGGAGGACCTGATAGGCCCTTCGCAAACTTCTAGATGCAGGTGGGAACGGGTTAAGGCACCTTTAGCAGGCAAATCGGGTGGTTAGGATGATGGTTCGCCAGCCAGGGTGCAATTTTGCATGGAGGCTTGTTGTGGAGAGCTCTAGTAGTGACAAGATCAGTGCAAGACTCAGCTCTGGGGTTATGGCAATACAAGACAGATACCGAAACCTCGAGTCTTTGATTTATTTGTACTAGACAAGCAAGGCCATCTTTATACAGAGACACTCGTAGAAAACCCCGCGTTCTTGGACTTGAAGATTCTAGCGCCGGCCTTGCCTAGTTCATCAAGCCATTGACAGCCTAGTCGAGAACCAATTGTTAGAGGCGTTGCAACGTTTATCTTCCTCGTCCTAACGCCTATCTGACCTCCAAACTGATATCATCTCTGCACTTGAGACAGGTTTGTGTCTGGGCTACCGCGACTTAATAGCTGGCAAGCTAAGGTGAGTCCAAAGTGAGTGTTGTTAGCACCCATCCATCCGTCATTTCTATGACTTTTAACTCACATTTCCTCATTATTTTCTGACTCTCGCGGCACTATTTAGTGCTTTTTACTGATGGTTGAGCCTTGACAACTATTCGATTATCCCATTTTCTCGTCTTGCCTGAGGTGCAGGTGGTGCGGAGAGGTTCATTAAGTTGCCTCACGCTTTGCATCATAATTCTTCTATACTCGAGTGGGTTTCATTACAGCGTCGTCTTGTGCTCTACATTCCCGAAGCCCATCTCATACTTTCATCTGGCTCTGGGCCTTTCCGGCTATACCTGCATTTGCGCTCTTCCCTCTACATCACTCTCTTTCAAATCTCCATCGTTTCAATTTGTCAAACGCTCTTCCTACCTACACCGTCTATTTACTTTTCCACAGCATCATTTAATAGATTGTTCATCTACACTCTCTGCACATTTCTTCCACGGCACTCCTGCCGCAGCTCTATGTCCACTGCCCAATCTTCTCGTCGCTCCTGACTGATCACTCTTCCTCTCTCCTTCTACAGTCAACAATCGCCATTGCTTTTCCCTACTACCTCGCTATCTCGTTCTCATAGCCTGTCACGCTTGTCTTTACTTTCATTACTCCAGCTCGTCCTTCACTCCGCATTTTGTTTATCCTCCACGACGTTTTATCTCCTGTCACCTTCTTATTGCTGTATCCCCCTATCTTTCATCTTTTATTCCCCTTGGTGAGGACATATCTGGTTTACCAGCTTAATCTTATTCGCTATTCCTGTTGTGGAGAGAACAGCCTACAGAACTCTTATCATCACATATCCCTTCTTTTCCATCCACTGCAGCCATTATGAGTATAAAAAGCTTGCAGTATCTCTACCATCATATCATTTTCCCGCCGAAGTTACCTCTGCAGCCCGAGAAAGAACAGAAGTCTCTTGACAGAGAGCTTCTGTTATTCGTCGAGGCCGCTCTCGGTTCGTTCGTCTTGCAGAGACCACAGAACATTCAATCCAAATGGAAGCCAGTTTTGAAAATGGTTGAGACCTGGATCACGGTTGACGCTCCAGGACATACTCAGAATCGTCACCAGGAAGCACTGGCTTGTGCCATATCAAATCTAAAGACTTATGGTACGTTATGTCGCCGATTCTTGGAACACATTCCTGATTATTTGGTTATCTAGGAGCACTTGCACTTCACATTAGTGCCCAAAACTGTGGCTGGATAGCATACTACGACGGCGGAAACGATGAGGTTATTTTCGACGCATTTGAAGCTTCTGCCACAGTGTCATCTATTCTGGAATCGCCAGGACCGCTTCTCCGCTGCTTCCCGGGTCAAAGTGTATCTATTCCCGCTACCATACTTGGAAAACACGGATTTTGCGAATACTTGGCCCAGTCTCTCTGTCGCTTAAACCTAGAGGTTGTCCGGGAGATGTGTCCCAAGGCATCAGAGTCTCGTGACTCTATTGAGGAAGGCTGGGATACTGTATACCCAGGTCTAGTCACTGAAAAACTCATGGTAGAGCTTCTGGCACATGGAAAACACAACTCCTGGAAGTCCTTCGAGAAGAACTCACGCGATGAAGTTAATCTCGAATACAATGGGCTAGCCTGGCGACGCTCACCTTTGTTGTTTGTGCTGAAAGTTGCGCTACAAACAGTCCTATACCGTGCTTTCCCAGACAATGAGGGCCGTTCTGAATACAAAAACTTTATGCTCTACCTTGCTGATAAAGTCGGGTCATATGCTATCACCGAGTTCCAATCAAATACTGCTGGCTTCGAAGCTTTCGACCCTGCCGATGTCCTTGCTATAATCCGTGCCAAAGTCACCCGTCGAGTCTATAAGCTACAAGACAAGACTTTTCCGTTTGTGCTAGAGAGGGTGACGGAAATAGATGATGAGATTGCAGCCTGTTTGGATGAAATTTCTGAGCGTATTCAGAATGCTAACTCGAGAGAGGTCTTGGGGCGATTTGATATGATTCGAGAAAGCGATCTCGAAACCTCATTGAAATATTCTCGTGAATATCTACGAAATGCGAAATTGCACACACCACCTGCAGAGCCAACAAAACCTCACAAGCCAAAACACAGGAAACGAAGGCAAACCCAGCTCGATTCTCTGTTCAGGCTAGACAATGATGATATTGTCTCACTGGTTGATCTCGAGTCATGGGTAGCCAACAAGCTACAAGATTGGCTCAGAGACGCCCAGAAAATTGAGAAAACATGCTGTGGTCTGGCAGATTTGATTGATACTTACTTGCGCTACGCAAGTAAGAGATACGCAGATATACCTGATTCAATGTCGGTGATGCTTCTTGTCGGTTTGGAGTTATGGGCTGCTCTAGACACGATATGCACTTCGATCTGCCCTTTGCTTGCGGATTTCTCACCCAGCCTTCATAAAAAATTATTTGAACCTTTGCTTTTACCTCATCGTGGACAGATGGAACGAGCACAAGCGGTCGAGAAATATCTAGTCGAAAGGAACAAGGACCCTAGAACGGGTACAAAGTTGAAGGCAGGTGTATTTGATGACCCCGGGCCGGACACCTTCGCTGCCCGGTATTATGACACCCACATAGCTTGTCGAAATCGGCGAAACAAGATTATAGAATACGCACAAGTCGAGCGTGATAATCGGCGAAAGGTGTGGGAGGATCTGTCAAAGAAACACGTTGACCTGTTTATTCAAGCTTCGGAGCTGCTGCATGAGACCGAAGTCGACGATTTTGGCACTCGTAGTCACCTGGCGTACTGTAAGAAGTGTCGTTGTGAGCAAGACGCAAAGAATCTGTCTATCGAGGTTCACGAGTGGCCACTTCCAGCCGAGGATGACTTGGCGAAGAATGTTGTGTTCGAACTTCATCGTCCACAGTGGTTTGCTAGATGGAGAGATATCACCTGGATGATTATGGATGACTTTGGCAGATCTCAGACAGATGAAACTTCCCACATGGAAATCGACTTACTGAATTACCCACCGTTGAAAGCCTTTGGCCCAAGTCAGCCTCAAAGGCTAACTCTTGCTTCTACGATCAAATCATGGTTGAACACACACTACCGCATGCAGAATTTTCCAGTTAGCTTCGAGGATATAGCCTTACCATGTGCACTTCGTTTTCATCTTTGGGACAGCAAAAACAATGCGTGGGTTAAGGACAGACAGAATGGGAACAAGGCTCCAAAACCAGCTTTCAAGCATCATTGTACTTTTGCCGTCAATGACCCTGCGTATTCTGCTCTTCAATATGCAGTCAACACATGTCGACATCACCAGAATCAGATCATAGCGGAGCACCGCAAACACCAGCCACAACTGAGCGCCCATGAAGCGGTTGCTTTTGGCCAACTTCGATCGGGTGAGGGACTACAGTGGTATAACATGCTCAGAGAACTCGCATCGTTTTCCCTTTCCTTGGCGAAAAAGCCCGTCCACGACTTGTTTTGTCAGGCAGCATGGCAGCTTGGGATATCCAGTCCTAATACGTGTCTCAGAAAAGCCCATATCTTCTTTGAGGACCTAGAATCCGTCGAGATGCTCTGGAAAGTTCTCGAACAAAGATTAAGCAGTATTCAATCCAACTGGAATGAGCACTATACGCTCCAGACACTTGTCATTCTAGGCGCTCGAAGTCTCAGTCTGGGTCCTACATCGACCGTCGGGCGTGGGACAAAGTTCCTACGAGACTGTAGGAAAGTGGCAATTGAATGGTCTGCAAGGCTTACGATCAAACTTGAATCTACCCCGGAAGTGGATACTCGGGGACATCTATCATTAATGTTGCAGGTTGGCGGAATATGCCTCTTGACATATTCTGTGGATGAGGAGCATCTTCCGGCCCTTCTCCATACTAACGAAGATTTACAGTACCTCATAAGGTCTTCACTCTTGATTTTTGAGAACACTCCGCAAGACACAGGAACCTTGGGTGTTGAGACAAGAGCCCTGGCTCTCCGTGCTTCGCGAGTGCTCTGTCATACGGAACGCCGCGTCACCGAGTTAATCCAGAGAAACGATATTGGGCTTACTCGCGCAATCAAAGAGAGTATCCAGAGCCTTCAGGTGTCCTCGCGCTGGCAGTTTCTTGAAGGAGATAATAAACGATGGGTGACAAATACATCACGCGATCCTCAAGAGGGCGCGCAGGACATACGTTATAATATCCTAACTGGAGAGTTGCTACTAGATAACGAACGTCCAACCCGTCTCCCTGAACGAGTTACAAAAGCTGCGTCATTTCAGCGACTATTCGGACCGGTAAGTAGAAACATAGCGTATCTGCTACTCTAGAAGACGTTCACTGACTCTTAAGAAACCAATCTCCGTGAATCCCAAAGGCAAAGGAGGCTCAAACTTCACATCAACTCGGCTGTTTGGCATATATCGTGTAAGGGCCTATTGCCTACATTGTTTCCACTCAGTATTGACATATATAGGTCCACTTTCGGCTTCATAGAGGCTCGGTCATTGTGAAGGCAATAGCAGAGGGTGAGACCCCAAAATCCCGTCAAACTTTACGGTACATACCGCAAGAATCTCTACGCGGAGATTTTCCAGATTCTTTCATCACAAACCATGCACACTGGCTGGATTTGGAAAGTGGGCTACTCGAATTTCGGCCCCTTGAACAAGCCTGGCAGCATAGCAACAGGAACTGGAGCATGATTTACCGAGGAAACAGCGGTGACCCCTCAATAACCACGCAAGGTCAACGGACATTGGTCGATATTCATAGCGAGTTCTTTGGCCATGTCTCAAATATTCTGGGCAAACTAGACGACGCGAAACATCTTGTTGTCACGAAGGGGCAAGACGGCATAATTGAGGCTAGATTGGTCCGTCTACGTTTGACTTTCTTCGTCAACAAAAAAGGAGCGCTAGAGTGTTGCGAGCACAGCTATACGGTCGACTCGGACCAGGATGTTGGATGCCTCCGTGGTTTATTAAACAAGCTCGTTCTCCAAAACGAAAACAGGCACCGTCGCATGGTACTGATCCCCTACGGCGCAGTGAGACTTGAGAAAGGCTCTCCACACACTCAAGTTTCCATAGAGCCTCTGAACGCTTCTCGTCTCAAATACTTTTCTTATTCAGTCGACACAGACCTAGAAATGCTCTCTAGCACCTCTGGCATGCTGGGCTCCCTCTACTTAGCATATTTACATGCTGCCACCTCATTTGTGCTCCCAGACCCTACTACAAAGCGTACGGGTACCGAAGAAGCTCTTCGCATCCTACGAAAAGCTGATTTGAGATCATCTTTTCCCCTAGATAGTGACTGTACCTGCCTATTAGAGCACATAGCGGCTCTCACTCCACATCGGCAGTACTATCCACCCCAGACAATGCCCGAACCGATAGTCACATCCTTACAGAAGGTCAGGTGGATTCCAAACCTTGGCCCAGTTTCACAGCACGATGACTTTAGGTTGTTGGCCCAGGAAATCTTTGATCATGCTTGCAGATTTGCTCCTTTTCATGGCCAAGCGGTAGACGCACCTCCAGGGCTTCTTCGTGGAGATTCCGGGCTCCTTGAGAGGGCACGCAAAAGGAATGCGCACTTTTATAGATCCCAGTTTGGAGGGGGTCCTGTCATTCAATACCCACCTGCCGCTCACTATCCAGCTCGAGATAGAAGTCCGACTGAAAGTGGCCGAGGTGCTCGTGTCTATGAGGTTGCTATGCTTATCCGAAGATGGCCAACCGCTTTGGCCCGACGCGAAGACCTTATATCCACCATCAGGGCCTGGGGGGAGATGAAATTGGAAGTCCATCGGGCGGACCAGTATACTTATACGTCGCTTTTGGAGGAGCCTATACAAGAGCTCTGGGCCTCTCTGTACAACCTGTCACAATCATATGCCGGAGAAAATGACAAGTTTGACATGATATCTGTGCTTTGCACTACTGCTTTTCGTGGCCTAGATATTGGGAACATCCAGCCCTTGGTGACCATTGCGAGTTTGGGGGGATTTCCAAAGATTCCCGATGCTCTGCTTGGTCATGTTGTGGACTTGAAGTTAAAACCAGGGACAGCAATCGGCAAACCACAGGTCGATGAGCTTAAGGAGGTGATAAAAAAATATTATCCACCGCCTGAGCGAAACGATTTTCAAGGGCTGGGTCTGGCTCGAAATGAGAAAGAAAAGATGGCTCGCGAAAGACGCAAAGTCTACAACGAGAAAAGGGACAAGGATTCATTGGCTCTGGAAAGCGCCATAAAGCAACAGTGGCCATGTGAGGTATTCAATCGACCTCACGAAAGACAATCATGGCAATCAGACAGATTCTTCGATGAATGCAATGATCTTCTCAAGCGTTGGGCCCGAAACACCCAATTCTATCACTTCGTTCAATCTATTCAGGACAGATTGGATGAAGCTAGGATAGTTTCACGCCTAATACCACAGCCACCGACACTTCCTCGTTGCACTCTGATATATCCCAGCACCATTATCCCACACCACCCGCCAGGCCTTCGTGATCTACTGCGTTCGGCCAAGGCTCCGTCCCCCATGGCCACAGACAAAATGTCACTGAGAGTGCTAAGACCACGGCCACCCGCTAATCCAGACACTGGTTTATGTGACGACTTGCAAACTTTGATTTCCGGCCTCGGTGATAGCCCCGAGTCTCTGCGCACAAAGTATGCGGAAAATCTTTCAAACAGCTTGGCCTCATTTAGAAGGGCATACTTGCCCTGTGCGCCGACTAAGTTTTCAATCGACAGAGTGACTCTCTTGGGTCATTACGAGGATCTCTCCAAACAGCGCGACGAGCTCTGGGATGATATTACGGATTCACTAAAGCCATCAGAAGGGGATTGGAGAGAAACGCCCAGTCTCACTCTCTGGCCGTCTGTAACAGTTCTATCGGTGCTTTCTTTCTTAGCGGCGGACAAATGGGTGCAAGTTCCAGAGCCCTGGAAAGATGCCCTCTTGATATTTTCAAAAACAATTGCTGCTTTACGTCGTTGTGAGCGACTTCTCGAGTATTTTGATAATCAAGACTTCAATAGCTTCTATAAGGAAGCAGAGGAAGCGGGCTGGGAAGGCTGGGACCCTTCACAGGTCCCTGAATGGTTGCTGTTGGAAATCGAAGGCAACATGACGATTCGGGCACACCAAGCAAACGTTGCTCGGTCAATTACCGAAGGCCAAGAAAATGCCATCCTACAGTTGAACATGGGAGAAGGTAAAACAGCGGTGGTTACCCCCATGGTAGCGGTTCACCTCTCCAATGGAATCCAGATAGCACGACTCGTAGTGCTGAAGCCCCTTCTTCGGCAAAGCATAACCCTTCTTTCGCGGCAATTAGGTGGACTCCTGAACAGACCGGTATATCACATTCCGTTCTCGAGATACACACCCGTTACAGATACCACTGCACAGACTTTGGAGGACATCTATGATGAGTGCTCGCAGAAAAGGGGAATTCTGATTGTTCTTCCAGAACAACTGCTTTCCTTCCGACTAGTCGGCCTCGACTTGGCAATTAATAGCCCTTCCCCTGCCGGTGGCCTTATTAATCTGGAATTGAAAATGCAGAGATTGTGTCGTACTGTCATCGACGAAAGTGATGAGGTCTTAAGCCCCAAATTCCAACTCATCTTCACTCGAGGCCACCAACAAAACTTGGATGGGGGGAGTGACCGCTGGGAGGTTATCCAGCATGTTTTGGAAGAGGTGAGGCGGCAAGCAATGAGTTTGCACGCCCAAGGGCAAAGTGGCCTGGATATCGATCAGCACGGTACTCGCTATCCCATTCTCTATTTTCTTAAGGCCAACGCAGCGGACACGCTTCTTGAAAAGGTACTAGATGCTATCGAGAATGACGCAATTCCAGGTCTCTCACTTCAAAAGTTTGCACTGTCGGCTCGTGAAAGGGCAATGAGGTTCATACGCTGCAAGGAGATCGCAGAAGAGGATAGGGTGGCTATCTGCGAGAGATTCGACGGTAGCCTGGTTTTAAAAAGGCTGCTTGTGCTGAGAGGTCTTTTTGCTCATAATGTACTGCATTTTGCGCTGGCTGGTAAACGCTGGCTTGTTGATTATGGCATTCATTTGACGCGATGCTTGTCGGCAGTGCCATTTAGGGCCAAGGGTGTTCCAAGCGATAACGCCATGTTCGGCCATCCTGAAGTTGCGCTTACATTGACATGCCTTAGCTACTACTACGATGGGCTCACAGAGAGTCAAGTACGCGAGTGTGTTTCCATTTTAACAACAGAGGATGACCCTGGTGCTGAGTACCAGCGCTGGATTGCGCAGTGCCGAGAGGAGCTCCCACCTGGCTTACATTCGTTTACTGGCGTCAATCTGCAAGATACCCATGGTTTCGAGGCAGAGCTCTTTCCGCAATTAAAATACCAGAAGAGCATTATCGACTTCTTTCTTTCTCGTGTGGTCTTTCCGCGGGAGGCAAAAGAATACCCATTCAAACTCTCGACTTCCGCATGGGATATTATTTCCAGATCAGGCTTCCCTTTGACAACCGGCTTTAGTGGAACAAACGATAACCAGTACCTTCTCCCAGACTCAATAACCCAGAATGATCTTCCAGATCTTCAGCACACCAATGCTATGGTTCTAGCTCAGTTGTTACGCAAAGAAAACCAACAATGCGTTCTAGCTGAGGATGAAATCGGCCAGCAGCTTTCAGTCGCCAGCTTCTTAGGCCTTGCCAACGCTCAATTCCCTCCTATCCAAGTCATCATCGATGTTGGTGCCCAAATATTGGAGTCAAGCAACCAAGAAGTTGCCAAGAAGTGGCTTGAAATTTCCCCAGCTGACAAGGCAGCTGTGGTGTTTTACGATAGAAATGATGAGGCTAAGGTCATAGATCGGGAAGGTCATATGGAGCGACTGTTTGCATCACCGTTTAGCAGGCAGATAGATCGTTGTCTGGTATTCTTTGATCAGCACCATTCAAGGGGAGTTGATATCAAGCTTCCCCGCGGATACCGCGCTGCAGTTACTCTTGGACCCCGGCTGACCAAGGATCGGCTTGTTCAAGGTAAGGGGAAGTAGTGTAGAAATGATGTTGGAAACATTTTTACTAATGACAGTTAGCATGCAATAGGATGCGGGAGCTCGGGAATGGGCAGTCGGTGGTGTTTTTTATACCTCCCGAGGTTAAGCACGGCCTCAAGAACGAGAAAACAGCGTATACCTCGTTTGACGTCCTCCAATGGGCGCTTGAACAAACATGCGACCAACTAGAGAGATTTCAACCTCTCTGGGCCACCCAAGGGCTCAGCCATTTTCGTACGATGCAAACCTGGGCCACTTTGAACCCAGAAGCCGAAAATCTGCCCAATGCAGCGACCCGATTCCAGGAACCTGAGTCGAGGACTCTACTTGAGCTTTACGCTCCCCGAGGAAGGTACATACCCTCTCTTGAGGGGCTACATGAAGCAGCAAGGATAAACCCGGTGGTTGCTGAACTATATTTCATATTAGCCCAACCCGATACTGAAACCATTCAGCTCCACGAGGAGCAAGAGCGCGAAATCATGCAGGAGGTGCAACAAGAGCAGCAGCAGATCTGTTCCCCACCATCAGTAAAGCACCAGAAACATGAGGTGCACGAACAAATGTGGAGATATCTCAAAAATGGTTATTTTCCTGCCGGTGCGTCCGCTGCTTATCAAAAAGCTTTCGATTGCTTTCGTACCACGTCTGCTAGCCAGTTCAACATACCCCGTGCGATAACAGAGGGTCTATTTGTCACACACGATTTCGCTGAGACTATTTCTGAGGCACCAAATGTCGAAAATGAATTTTTGAAGCCAGTAAACTGGGTTCTGTCTAGCGTCGAGAACTCAGACATTCTGATCATCAGCCAGTACGAGGCGAATGAACTCTTACCATCCATCCGAAAGTCTGAAAAAGCAACACTCCATATATACGCACCACGCACAACGAAGGACATGGGTTCCTTTAGCAAGCTTGATTTTCTTTCAATCGGCGCCAAACGAGACGGCGTCGAGTTTTCGCCTGACGTTCTGCGAGCCCTAGAGCTCTTTGCTGGTAGCCTATATTTCAACACATACGCAGAGTACGAACGTGCTCAGCAGTTTTTCGGCTTCCGCACGGCGAGCTTACCGAACTTCGCCGAAGACACAATTACAACTGAGGCTTTTGTGCCCGAAAACGTCCGAAGCGAGATCGGATGGCCTGTCGCGTCTCCGTTCACGGAGTGTCCTCTGGTGTTTCTGAAGACATGGTTTAGCATCAGAATGAAAGGAAATGGGTTTTCAAAGTCACATATGGGTACGATTATTGAAGCGAAACCGTTGACAAGAGAGCAGTTCGACAGCGGAGGCTCTTGAATCCCCATACATGATCGCATTGGTTTGATCTGATTTGACCTGATCTGAACACTTATCACTTGATTATTCTCTCTCTTTGCCTCTTGTATTTGCTTAGCGAATCAAGTTGACATGGAGGATACTGGCCCACCTACTCGGCATCATTTGAGGCACTAGACTAGATGCCCGTCTCCATAGATGTGTTCCAAGGTGGTTGCGGATCTAGCTTGTCCCTAGTATCTAGATCAGACAACCTTAAGAGATAAAGAAACGCAGGGTACCGTCTACTACTTACAAAATCCTTCCTTGTTTTCGCTTTCTTCTAAGCTCTATTCTGGATAGTAGCCCGGGGTGGCTTAAAAGAACTATATACAGCTAACAAGAAAACAATGAGGGACGTTATAACCGTGAGTATCTAGAATAGCCACTATAGCAAGAGAGGGGACGAAAAGAGAGAATAAAAAAAAATGATAAGAGAAAATGAACGACGAAAGACTCCATTCATGCAAAATGCTCGACTCCGTCTAGTCTGTCTAAACTCGGTCAGGCCCTTTCCTCAACTTGAAATGAGCCGAGCTGAAGGATCCAAGCTCTTGCAAAACGAAATGACATTAGCATTGACCATCTGACTAACAGAGAAAGAGGAATCGGGAGTGTGGAATATAAGAGACGGTGGTAGAGAGGAAACCAAGACGGCTGTGTCTGTGTGTCTATATATCTATCTGCCTGATTGGTGTTTTGTTTACGGACGTAAAACCCAAGGTCAAGTCGTATATACATCGTGCCACGGCGTGAGGTTCATAGCCAAGGAGATAATGCTGGCGCTGAAAAGTATTCAGGGATGGGGGGAAAAGACGTATGCGGTAAGAATCGAAAGGGTCGAAGGATGGAGGTGTGGTATAAGGGATTAAGAAGCGAGGTTTGGGCATTCGCCCTGGGCCCGTTGGAAAGCATTAGCGAAGAGATCCTGCATGGCGAGGTAGTGGAATAGGATCCCGCCGAGGACGGCAAGGTGCCATATGTTATGGCTGCCACCAAAGTAGTCAAAGAGTCCTGGGCTCCAGCGCTCTGGGACCTGAGAGGCGTAGACGCAAGCCCCAACAAAGTAGACTAGGATGCTCTTCATAACAGGCGCGTAGAAGTAAAGGCACCAAGCGAAGCCGCGGGTGTAGGTCAACTGAGCAAGGGGTGCAAAGCCGGTTAATGCGAGAGTGACATAGAAGGCAACGCGGATCCAGGCGAAGTCTGCGCGGTTGAAGGTCGGATGCCAGGGGAGAATGACGCCGCCGAGTCCTAGGGACATGGTGAGGAGGATGTAGATCCAGCGCGAAGTGGGTTCGCAATAGAATGCTGTGTACTCAGTTGTGACGATCGAGGCGGCGACTAGGAGAGAGATGCCGGTGTAGTCAACACAGGCAAAGCGTTCCATTAGCGGCTGATTAGCAATGCTGTTCATTGTGTGCCATAGGGTGCTGCAGACCAGGCATTTGCAGGCAGCGAAGAAAAAGACTGCCGCAACGAGCATATCGGATTTTGTGCTTAGGTGGAAGTTAGGGTTCAGAGGGTAGAAGTAGAAGGCGATGGAGAGGACGATGCAAAGGCCGATTAGGTGTGACCAGATGTTGACGAGCTCATTAGAGAAGGTAAACACGGAGGTGAAGCATTCGACTTTCGATGAGGTGAACCGGTAGCCTGAGAGGATGTGCGGGTTTATTCGCCATGGAGCAGGCAAATCTGAGTATCCGATCAGGCGCTTCTCTTGGGCGAGCAAAATTGCTCGATCGATGTTCTCCCGGAGCGCATCTTTGACCATGCGTGCCCGTTCCATTCCCTCATCGACGACTTCCTTCGCCTGTACCAGCGTTGAGTCGACCGCTTTCCACCCCTCGTCCAGGGCCCCGTAGACGCCGCGGTCCCGCACGGCGTGGGCACGAGACTCCAATTCGGTCAGGAACGACTCCATCAACCGTACACCAGCTTGCGCTTTTTGCTCCAGTGTTTCCTTCGTGGCCAAAGCGTCATTGTAGCGATCCTCCAAAGTCTCCACCAAGATCTTGGCTCTTTTCTTGCCGCCTCCCATCAGTTCCCCAGAGGCATGGCAACAGGAATCCCTCACGTCTTCCAAAGTCGAGTATGCTCGGCGTAGACTGGCATCAATCTGGACCATGTGCGATCGACGGTACTGTTCGATCCAGTGGAGACGTCTCTCCAGCTCCGCGAGGAAGAGTTCGACCTAGTCAGGTGTTAGAGCAAATGATTGGCCCTATGTTGCAGACATCGGGGAGAGCATACTCGCAGGAATATAGCGTCCGCATCATAGTCGCAGGAGAGTTTCCTCGCGGTGTGGAAAGAGTGTCTTCGCTTGCGATCTCGGAGCAGCGAGGTCTCCTCAGATGGAGTAGAGTAGGCGGACGAGAAGGCATCGTCCAGATGGGACTGGATAGTGACAGATTGAGTTGAGCAAGCCATGATGTTAAGTATAATCGCAGACGTTCGCTCTAGGAGAATTCAATCGCACATAGCCTGAATTGGGAGGAGTTAGCTGTGACTTCGTGCCGAGTGCCGACTGTTTGTGTATAGGAGAAACCCGGAACGTCGGGAGAACCAGAGCGCCTTCACTTACATGAAGAGAGCGAGCAGGGTGACAGATTCTAAATAATAAGTGAAAGAATGATTGAGATGAGATAGAAGGAATGAACGATCTCGGTGGAGAGGGGAGAGGAGAAGCGTTGGGGAAGAGACGAGCGGCAGACGGACAAGAAGAGGAATGAGGTGGGGAAAGCCTTCAATTAATTAATCGCTCGGTTCGAGTCTGCCAAACGACCGACCAGCAAGGAACCAGTACTTTTTCGACAGCCTTAAGATCAATGGTGATCATCTAAAATCTGCACCTAGACTTTTATTTGCCTTCGAAATCCAATCCGTTGGCTCGAACTCTCCACGTTCAACCCACCATTCCACCGGCCTCTCCCCAAGTGCTTCGCTTCGCCATCGTTATTCGCTGTTCACCTCTCATTTGCCATCTCCATCTTTCTCGCCATGGCTGCAACCGCCATTCGAGATATCGTGTCCGACCCCTCCTTGCTGCCCGTCCTAAACTCTGCCGCCGAGACTCGGGATCTGTGCCAGAAGCTGTTGGCGCTGCTCGACCCCTCGCTCGACCGCGACCAGATTACCGAATCGCCACAGACTGTTCAGAAGCACCTCTTTGCGCTCCTTGCGCAGCTCCGAGGCCAGAGTCGAGATGCCATCTTCCGCGTTCGAGATACCAAGCAACGGACCGCAGAGGCTCGGCAGGAGATCGATCGGTTACATCTGCAGCTTCAGAATCTGTATTATGAGCAGCGGCATTTGACCGGGGAAATTGCCGCCTGCGAGTCTTACGAGTATGTTTCAGTCATATGAAATTGTTTCAACTCATGGAATCCTAATCATTCGGCTTTTAGTCACAAATACCGATCGCTCCCTTTGATCTCACTTGAAGAATTTCTGGAGCTCCACCCAGAACACCACGATTTGGACGAGCACGAACTGATGGTGGCGCGGATAAACCACGAACATGCGGAGCGCGAGAAGCTTGAACAAGCGCGACAGGAGCTGCTCAAGCGCAAACAAGCCTTGATTACGGAGAATAACAAACGGAAGGATGATCTCGCCAGCCTTGATCAGGATCTCGAGAGGTTCATTGATGTACGGGACCCCTTCCCTTGTTCCATCCGAATCATACTAATAACTTCTAAAGGCTGCGAAACCCATTCAAAAGATCTTTGAAAAGGAATATTAGCATTTACCCATGGTTGGCGTTGGTGTGTTGATTTGTTTGGTTCATTGCAGGGGACCTCGGCGCGATGGTTTGATACCCAGTCTTCAGATGCAGCAGTCAAAATAAACTATAGTTCACTAGAGAGTTATTACAATTTGGTCAAGAATTCAAGTGAGCCCATATTACCTCAACACGACGAATCTTAGTGAACCGCATTTGTATAGCCTAGCTCCGCGGGATAATTTAGGCTCTCCGCCTTCAACCCGCACCAGCGACCACGCTGGCTTCTGTCTTTATCCTCCACATCGACCAATCCACTCCACATCTTGGGGCGGCTCCGGCATATTGCTAGCCCATTTAAAGCATGTCCAGCCTATCATGAGCGAAAAGTACGAAAACCAGGGGTCCCCCCAGACCACCATTACCTCCACAGCCTCCGCATCGAGCTTGCCCCCTCCGGAGAAGCCCAACGCTATACAGACTCGATTTAAGGTTGTGGCCGCGTTCTGGGCAGTTATTCTATTTCTTGGGTTCCCAATATGGTGGAAGACGACGTCCATCTACCGTGCGGAGCTTCCTCTTCAGGAGATGCTTGATTGGGCTGGCGGAAAGGTGAGAGATCAGCCTGGCACAAGTTACCTCGAACCACGCAAATCTAACTGGAGTCTGTACACAGAGCTGTCGGCCTGTCCTTCCGGTTGAAATCGATTTCGAAACTCCGTCGCTGTCGGATGTCGAAGCACAGCAACTACTCCGCACCACCCAGCACACCCTGGACGATCTGAATGAGTTCTCCGCGCACCATTTACGATTGAAGCTGGCAGATGAGGAAGCTCAACAGATCACAGAAAAGGCTGATACAGCACTGACGGTTCGCCTTTTGGCGCAAAATGACTTGCCCAGCCCTCGTTCCAAGCTTCAGACTGATACAACTACTCTCGATGTCTTCTACCCCCCTAGCCAGATCCCGCTGCCTTCATCGGCCAACTCGCCTCTTTCCTCGTTCATTGCCGGAGAACTACAGCGTCTGTTTGCGGAGGAGAAGGCCACTATAGCGCAGATCTTGTCCAACAGTGCAATTGGCGCTGCTGCCTCGTCGAATAACCAAGCGCAACAAATTTCCCCCCAACTCGCGGAGAGCATCACCAAGCGATTGAGACGCTCGATGAAGTATGCAGAGACATACCACCTCGCATTCTCTCTATTCACACCCGGATCCGCTCCCTCCTCGTGGGACATTGAATCGGCCGTCCAAGAGTACATCTCTCCAGTCGTTCAGGCCCTCTCCCCTATCAGCAACTTCACCATCGACACCCAAGTCCAACTCTACGCAACTTTCTCTCCCACAACACCCGCTCCTGAATACGACGAAGCCCAAGGCATTTGGACGCTCCAGGAAGAGAACCTCAGCGCATTCATCAACGCTGCCGAATGGCCTCTCAACCCCAGCATCGGCGCCGGCCCAACGATAAACTTCATCCTCTACGTCCCTAGCCCGGACCATTTTCCCCTTCTCGTGAAGGAAAGCAAAGCAACAAGCTGGATCATTCCCCAATGGGGCGGCGTCTTCATTCTCAACCCCACACTCCCTACGAGACCCGACACAAACTCAACGAAATCCCTCTCTAACCCACTGCACCTTCCCCGAACCTCCCTCCGGCCCGCCTTCCTAACATTCTCCCACCAACTCCTCAGCCTCCTTGGTACCCCCTCGACTCCCGCTTCCCTCCCCCTCCGCCTCCAAACCCTCATCCGGATCCGCGCCGCAACCCTCCTCCTTTCCGCCTCCTCCACCCTCGGCTCTCTTGCCCGCCTCACTGAATCCCTTCCCTCAATCCCTATCCCCGCGCCTGTCTCCTCTTCAGTCTCCACAACCCTCTCTCACCTTTCAGCCTCGTGCGAGAGTCTGCGCAATGGAAGGTTTCAGGACGCGCTAGCGAGTGCTCGCGTTGCAGAAACTGAGGCGGAGCGCAGCTTCTTTGAGAAAAGCATGGTGGGCCAGGTGTATTTCCCCGATGAGCACAAGGTTGCAGTGTATCTGCCGCTGCTGGGGCCGATTGGGGTTCCGCTTGTTCTGGGACTCCTGAAGGAGGTTAGGAGGATTATTATTGGTTGGAAAGGCGCAAGGTCGGGGTGAAACTCCCCAGATATTGTAGACGCTTCTAGCTGGTTGTTTAATACATATTTTGTTCATTAGGCTATTAATATTCGTCTGAGAATCCTCGTCTTCATTAGGTATATATATGTACATTGCTAGCCTGCTGCATATGTTGATCACAGATATAGAAGGAAAGACAGGATTAAATTAATGCAAATGCTCGCTGAATTGCCAAGTTAAACCATTTTGAATACGATGCACGGGTATAAATCCCTGAGCCAGTTATGCAACACGATACAAAACAAATAATGAACCGCTCAGAGACTCAAAACGCGTACGTAGGGAAGAGATAGCTCAGTAGGGCAATGGTTTCCGTCGAGCTGTACCCTGGCCCGGTGCTTGCAAGAAGCGCTGATTTGTAGCGGTCGTGGCAATGCTGTTCGTCTTGCTATTGCTCGCGCTGTTCGCCGCTGATTGTGCTTGCATTTGCGCCTGCGCCTGATCCAAGATCTCAGTCAGGGTCGTGTTCGGCCGGTGGTCAGGGTATGGGGCCGGGTTGAGGACACCGGAGCTTGCGAATACGCTAGGTGGTGTGTAGACGCGGATGCTCTCTGTGCTTGGTTGGCGCTGGCGGGGAGGTGTCATGGGCATTGCAGGGATCGGGGGTATGTTCTCTGCTGGGGTGGTGTTGGTGTTTGGTTTCGGGCCGCCGCTGAAGAGGCTCTTTACGCGGGACCTGCTGCGCTGGAGAACGGAGCGTGTGCCCTCCGAGTTGCGTTTGGGGTTCGTGCGGAGGAGGAAGTCTGTGCGGAAGGAGCTCTCGTCAGATGGTATGGGGTCAGAAATGCCAATTAGGGTCCCGGTTGATTTTCGGAATGTGTTCTGCGCTACTTTTTCGCCTGGTGGGCGGTTGTGTCTTTGGTGTCTCCGGATGCAGACTATTAGGAGGAGCGCAGCGACGGCGCCAAAGACAGTGCCGGGGAAAAAACCGGCCAGAACAGCGTTGGTTGGGAAGGCGGGGCATTTGGTTTCAGCTGTGTCCAGATTTGTACTATCTGAAGAAGCAGAGTATTGGGAGAGTGTTGGAGATGGTATTGTAACGATCGTGGGTGTCGCGTCCGAGCTTATTGTTGAGATATCTCCTGCGGTGGCGGATGTAGAATCTGATGTAGCTTCATCGATCGTGGTGGTAGTAGATGGCTCCGGAGTCTCTGTCGAAGTGGTGTCGGGAGTTGAAGTTGATGCCGACGTTGTTGTCGTCTCTGTGGTCTTGCTCTGGGTTGATGTGGATGATGGGCTATCGTCCATGGCGCAGAAATCACCTTGGCAGGTGTATCCGAACGGGCAGCACGAATCCCCACATGTAGGCAAGTCGTCATCCAGCCTTGTTGTCTTGATAACATTGCTAGGATAGAGGCTAGCATTTTGCTTCGTCACATCGCACGTAATGGGCTCGATGTATGTGCA
The DNA here is from genome assembly GCA_027569055.1 of Aspergillus baeticus. NCBI lineage: Eukaryota > Fungi > Ascomycota > Eurotiomycetes > Eurotiales > Aspergillaceae > Aspergillus > Aspergillus baeticus. The sequence goes on from JAPDEI010000025.1 coordinate 440,571, forward strand.
GTCCTGACCGTCAGGACAGCATATTACTGAGCTTCCACTGTCGATGGTGATACACGTTGATGACGAAGAACAGCAGAAATTGTCTGGTAGCCCAGTACCAGTACATTGTTGTGAGTTGCTAGGGCAAGAGTCTGAGCGTTGAAGGTGTAGATTTGGGGATGCATTCGCAGTCAAAACTGCCAGAAGCATCAAAACGGAGTGTTTCAGAGAGACATGACCGCTATGAGGCGTAGCCATTATTTGGAGAAGATGACTTCGAGGCAGGGGTAGTTGCAAACTAGAGATAAGGTAGAGCTTGACAGAGTATATGCTCAAGAGGTCAAGTGCTACAACAATGGGCCAAGACAGGAAAATGAAGTGAAGCAGGCATCACACAACAAAGGGAAGAAGAATGAAAAGAGCGTGAACTGGAGATTGTCTGGTATTTGACGCTCAGGCACTGTTGTCTTCCACATCATGTTACAGAAATAACCCACGCAAGCGCCCTGGTCCCAGAATAGAGACATTCGATGGAGCCCATACTCCGTCGTTGCTGGTCTAATGACCGTGGCCGCAGAAGCGCTGGGGAACTGGCTAACGGGGCCCATATTGGGCCTGCATGGTGCCACCTAGTTCTATAGGCAATCCAAAGCGCTTAATGAAATAAAGTAGCTGCAGCAAAAACGAAACGAAGAGACAATGTCCAGAGAAGAAGCACTGAAGAGACATAAATAGATCTGCGACATCTCATTGGCTGTTGTTGGCGCCGGGTTACCTCAGCGGCGCTAATCCCAAACAGGTAATGCTCAGGGAAATTCTGCGGATTCGCAATCGAGAAAAGCTGCGATCCGGATCGTTTGACGGACATCTCGCAGCTTTCTCCCCCTGCAACCTATCACCATGCTCAATCGACTTCTCCGACCACAGGCGCCTTTGCGTGCGGCCTCCTCCCTTCTCCAGGTGAGCTTCCCCAACTTCCAATGGCTTGTCTTGGCCCTAAATAGCTGACCTGCCGCGCTCCAGAAACCCGTCTCCGCTCTCCCACGCTTCCAATTTCGAGGAATACACAATGTACCCCAATTAATACACGGCCAAAACTTCAAGGAGAATGGAGTCTCAGAGCTCTTATCCCCGGAAGCGTTTGATTTCTCCTGGACGCAATATCAGACTCTCCTCCTCGATAAGCTCAACCTGTTGACACAAGGTACGACCCGCCGGGGGTGTTTTGCTTGCACGGGACATCGTCAAAAATGTACAAACAGGCACCGATGCTAATACGTTCTTCTCAGATACCGTCGATGCCGACCTGAAACCCGCAGACTTGCTGGTCAAGTATTCCCGTAGCGCGGAGATGGCATCCGTGTTCAACCACGCTTCCATGGCCCATAACAACCATTTCTTCTTCAACTGCCTAGTGAGTTACAATCCGAGTCTATTTATCTTGCAAATTCTAACAATTTTCCCCGGCGATAGTCCCCCATCCAGACCGAAATCCCCGCGAACTTCGCCAAGGACATCACCGACACCTGCTCCTCTGTCGAATCCCTTAAGCTCGACTTCCTCGCCACTGCCAACGCAATGTTCGGTCCTGGATTCGTTTGGCTGGCTAAGAACCTTGACAAGTCTGGAATGCTGCAAATCTTCTGCACCTACAACGCCGGTTCGCCTTACCCGGCTGCCCACGCCCGCCGACAGTCCGTCGATATGGCCACACACACACGGGAGACAACCCTGGGGAACCAATACGCGGGCTCCATGGGCGCGCACTCTGCAAACACGAGGAAGTTGGCTCCTGGTGCTCTCGATGTTGAGCCTATTCTCTGTGTCAACACGTGGGAGCACGTCTGGATGATGGATTATGGCATTGGCGGCAAGGCCGAGTTCCTGGAGCGGTGGTGGAACCGAATCAACTGGGAGGTTGTGTACGAGAACTACAATGCAGCTTCCACGGGGCGGGGACACCGGGTTGCAGGTGCCTGGCGCAACATCTAAGCATATAGACCCAGGCGCGGAGTGTCATTGTGTTTCTCAGAAATTGTATTATATACTACGGTTTAGGGTCCTTGCTCATCTAATGTACAGCAGTTCATCGCATATAGACAGCGCCAGTCATGCCATATCGTACAGTTCTAACCACCATGCTCCGAATATTCCAGCCTTGCTCGTGTCCATACCCACGTGGCTCCCCGTAACATAACTTGCAACAGATCACCCATGAACCTCGCGAATCCGCTTCTCAAAGGCCTCGATCATGATCCCAGCCATCTGCCCCTCCACGGCCCCCATCATCTTCGCATACAGCTGATTCTTAAACTCGAACCGAATCTCCAGCTTGACCGTCGTCCTCGGTTGTCTTGCAGACCCCTCTCCTACTACCTCCGGAACAAGCTTCCACTTCGTACTCAAATACTCAAAAATCCCCTCATCCGCACCTGGAAACCCCGCGAACCCAGCCAACGCCCCAAGCCCTGAGCTCAGCCCTCCACTACTTCCTCCTCCTCCAGCTCCCGACCCCGCCGTGGCATCCTTAAATCTCTCCCCCGACCTCGCCTCAACAATCCACTGCGCTGGATCACAGTCAACCTTTGACGTAAACGTTTCGCTGAGTGGACCGTAGCCGATGGTAAGGTACGCGCGCGTCGGATAGTTTGTCTCTGGGTCGCGGGCAGTGACGGTTGACGTGGTGAGGAAGGGGAGGAAGTCGGCGTAGGATTCGACCGAGGAGATGACGCGGAATAGCGGTGCGGGTGCGTAGGGGAGGGTGCGGGTGGCTGTTAGGGTGCGGCTGTTCTCGTTGGAGTTGTTGTTTCCGCCAGAGGGTTTTGGTGGGGAGGGGATGAAGGAAGAGAGGAAAGTTCGTTTTTGCGAGTGTATCGGTATTGTAGCTTTGGATTGGAGGCGCCGGGAGTGCTGCTGTTGCTGCTGCTGTGTGAGGGTTGTCGTATGGGGGTTATAGTATGCTGCGAGATTGCGGCATGTTGGTAGTGTGTTGTTCGGTGGGATTGCAGGTCTCGCTCTGAGGGAGAGGCTTTGTATTAAAGGGAGGCGGGCCATGGTAAGGGTATGTGAGGTGGATTTAGCGGTCAATTGCGGTTATTGCAGCATGTCATGCAGTATTTTTGAGGGATGTTTTGCATTCCCAAAGAGCAAAAGTTGAGGTTCTACAGATGTTCTAGAATATCTTAGTCATGGTGCGCATAATGTCGGTTATGCAAGTTATGCCCTTGTTCAACTTCAGGATGCCACACAATACCCTAAACCTGGTTGTTCCATGCTCTACATATATCAGTTCAGTAAAGCAGTTCATCCGTAATTAGTACTCATCCACATATATCCATATGTTATCAATTTCTTATGTCAAACCTTGATTAAACAGGAGATGAAGTTTATGCTCAACCCTAACAATATATTTTGATCTAGATTGTAAGCTAACCGTCGTCGTATTCTCTCAAAGATTCCTCTACGCATACAAAGAGTAACGTAGTAGTCAATCACTCAAGACAGTTATAAATACCCTAACCTAAGGTAAATGATTATTCAAATGTGAGAGGGATACAGCCCACCAACGAGGGTCAGTATGCTCACGCCTTAACATACACTCAAGCATGACAAAACCGCGGAACAATTATAGAAGCCTCTAGACGACGAACCGAGTACCTCGAAAAAGCCACCACACACTTCAAGAACTCCATACGCGCCTCTACGTCAAATATCTCAAAAGTCTTCGTGCGGAGGACTTTCAAGGTTCTGCATGCTTGCCTGTACTGACGAATGCTTTTGAGGTACTTGGATGATACGGTCGCTTTGATGAGCGTGTACTTATAGGGTTTCTCCACGCTAATCATAAAGGTCCCATACATCCCTAGTGCTTCGTTATGGTGGAAAGCCATGTTCGCCATTAGGAGGAGGTATGGGATCTCGTATCTCACTATCTCAAGATCTCCGGATCGTCTCCTGTGCTATTTTAAATGTATCAGTAAAGTAGCTAGTCCTCCAAGGACAGAAAATATTAGGAGTTGCAGATCGGGAAGAGTAAAGTCGAAGTGGAGGAAACTGACGAACGTACCAGCACAATACCTAGGGGAAGGCTCACACCCTCCCTGTCATTCGGGTCCCGTACAATAACCCCATCAGCAAAAAGGTCATCCGATGCTGATTGGGATACCAAGTGTTCAAGCCCGGCCAGCCGAAGCGGAAGCCACTCTCTGTGCGCAACGGCTCCAGTGAGTCAGAAGTTGAGCCAAAAAAGAAAATGGTGATATGTGATTGAGACGGACAATTGGATGCCAGGAGTCGTTTTCATGAGAATAAAGTGCACCACAGAGGTAGGACCACATGTTTCTCCATTGATACTGCCACCTTTCGTACCGGTTTGATACTGCTCTGACTCAGAGAGAAATTCGTTGAAGAGGGTTTGCTTCCACTCTGAACCTTCGTCGTTCCCCAGGCGCATAGCCGCTATCCTCTTGTAGTCTGGTTTGTCCACACGTTAGGGAAGTTTGTATGTTTGAGCAACTATAGGGCTAACATGCCTGGATCGCCATCAGAAGGTATGTAGTTCAGACCTACAATCCTCTCCATCGGCCCATCAGCCTCTTGGTCAAGGTTTGCAACTTTGAGATGGGAAATAGTCCATTTTAATGGGGGTTGTGTAAGCAGTACGGTCTTGAATGGTGGGTGCTGAGTTCTCAGTCTCGAGTTTCTTCCGCGACATAGACGCAGAGGAGATGACTTGGTGCCCATAATGAGTTTGATACCGCCCCTGGCTTCTGTAAGCATATCGATTTTCTCGTCTTTAAAAAAATCTCGAAGGGCGCTTCTCCTTGATTTGGTCTTCAGTTGAGATCCCCCTGGCTTTGGGCGCAGAGCACGCCGGTATATTCGCGTTGGAGGGGTTGTGCTCTGGAAGCTCGCTCTGGATTTCGGATTTATCTTGATTGTGAGCTGGTTCATATGGGGTACCATAATTGGAATTGAAAGAGATCGTTGCCTGCAAGGCCATGCATGTCGTATGGAAGACTGACTCGATACGAAAGGGTTTTTTGTTTATCTAGGTGCTATATCAAAGGCTTGACCTAGCTCTGTGATAAAGGGTGCTGCTTGTTAAAGAAACACAAATTGGAAGTATGTATGGATGGGTGAAACAAATAAAGGACTTGGAAACAAGACGACTAAAACCGGCTCCTCAGATTTTCTTACAGAAGGATATAGATATTTTTAGCTGCTAGGCGTGCAACAGAATCCCTTGCTGAACTGAACAAGCTCAAAGATTTGCGACTTTAGTTGACTGATTAATTTGGTGATAACTATGCCGCCGCTAATATTGACGCATAATGATGATCAGGACCGATAAATATGGTAGTAAACAATTATACAATGGTATTCTCCAGATCGATCAAGACGAACTTAAAAAGGATTTGAGGGTGCAAATGCCTTTCCAGAGATAGGGTTTTGTAGCAGTCCTGACACTCACATGAATACTATATGTGTCTGTGCTTGCTCTTTCTGCGCACATAACAAGACTGAGAGCTACAGATCGTGTGGAACTAACAGGAGGACGAGGCTGTCCCGGCCTTGGGTGGAGATTGTATCGTAGAATTTATACCACAGCAGCCGAAACGTCGAGACCTGCTCCGCGATTTTAGGGCTTCTACCGTCGTTCGGCGTGTAGTGCGACGATTTTTTTTGAGAGTTGAGCAAATTGGTAGCCTGCTGGAAAGGAGGGCCCCGACGCCTGAAGCAATGTTGGATGTTGAGTCTAGCTTGGTAACAAAGGATGCTGAGTTACAAAGAGGCATAGACTAGCAAGGGGTGCTGTATAGGAAGATTCAAAGTTGGCCCCACGGCTATTGTAGAGGAATACTGATATTTTTAGTTGTTTGGCGGTCTTATGTAGTGGAAATAAAGAGCTAGAGTGGGGATTTCTCTGTAACAACCGCAGGACGGGGTGTATAATACGCCTATGCTGATCGAAACCATAGCTGGCCAAAACGGGATATTTCCAAATAGCTGTCCAGGACAGCCAGTAACCCGAAATTCATTCAAATATGTAGCCTAAGCAGTGGGTGTGACTGATAACTACAAGTAGTTAAATTCCTGCAGAGAAAACGGAGTTGCCCATCAGTGATACCACATATCGTTATTTTGCGCAGAAGGGTTTCGATTTTGGATCTGTTGGTCCCAGATTTGCTGTGGCAGTTAGCACAGAAATGATCCCGACCCCGTTGCTTCCATCACTTACCCAATTGATATTAGCAGGTGCCTCCAGCATATCTCCAATAACATCCAGGGATGCATACGAAGCTTCGATAGGAGCCATTGGTACGTGCATCAAGGCAGTATTTGGATCAGCTTGATGGTACAGCGGAGTGTCCAGATTCTGCAAACTCGGTACCCCGAAATTTGACCATCTTTCATACGGCGGCGGCCCGGCTGTATCTGGTTAGTCTGTCTCTCAGTAACGGGTAACAAGAACATACTGCTGATGATTTCAGTTGTTGTGTTGTGCGTCGCAGGGGTTGGTAGAGCTGTTTTCGGAGGTAGTACGGTATGCATTTCGCCCCTGACTCTGCGGAGCATGATGGTCAATGCGGCGTGTGCTTTTTGTGCATCAGTTGAGTCCCGACGCAGGCTCTCAAGGATCTGATGCGAGTGCTCAAGTGTTGATATGAGACCCTCCCGGTCTCCTACAACCCCACCGAAATCATCATTCCTTACTGTCTCAGCAGATTGGGTGGTGTGACCATATGATAGTTCCATGCAAAGAATCATTGCGGCAAGTAAATAATCCGTGTACTGAATGGAGTTTGGGAAAAGCCTATTCCGGTGCAAGAGGCCGCCTGGCTGGGTCTCATTGTACAAATCTGCGTGCACTCGAAGGATCTGCTTTGAGGCAGTGATGCAGACCATTCGAGAATATGAATATCGCCTGTTTTCATGTACCTCGGCAAGATACTTTCTGTGGAGGACGCAGCGAGCTTTCTGATAGACGTTTTCCAGAGTGAACCGCTGGAAGATTAGCTTCGGAGGATCCGGGAGGCTTTGACTGATGGGACGTATTTTGAACATTTGGGGTACGAGACTATGTGCCTCTTCCAATCTCCGGTCGACCTGGAGCGTTTCTTCATAAGTTATGGGTGTGCGAGAGAATGCCATGTCCAAGATTTTGCCAAAGCACAGCATTAGGCGCGCCTTGGCTATCGTGTACGTCGAGTGGGTCATCTCAGTCATCGGCCGGGATGGCGGAAGCTGCATAGTGTCTTGATCAAAATCCATATCCCCAAGGTTGCGTGGCAGCTCCGTATCGTATTGCCAATCCTGTATCGTTCGAGGTACGCCAACCTCAAAAGCAAAAAGGGCATCCAATTGACAGAGAAAAGCCCACACGCGCCGTCTCATTTCCCCGTCGAATGCGGAGATAGCCGGGAATTGTTGAGAGTCCCGGTGATAACCCATTCTCATGGCCAACTTGATTGTCAGTCCTAGAAGGTAAGGGACTTCGGTGTGCGCATCGGGACTTTTGTAGAACTCGCCCATGCTGTAGAGGAACATGGCTTCGACTTTATATCGGCCCGGGGTTAGATAGTTGGATTGGACTAGACATTGTACACTCCTTTTCCTAAAGGTGCCAGCAATGTCCTTGGCATCGCCTGGGAGATCTGGTATCGGATCGCCAGTTCTTTGATAAAATAGAACGCTCAACGTCATTATCGAATACAGGATTGCAAGCCATGGAAGCGACACTTCCTGTGGGTTTGCCCAGAAGTTTGTGTACTGTAAGCAGTCAGAGACTCACTTTCCAGAGATTGAATCGACAGTTGCTTCGTACCTCTCGCCCAAAGGTAGAACCATGTAGAATATCTGTGGGGAGATATTAGTCAGTAGTTGTAGATTCGCCAACAATCTCAGATGCTCACTGGTTACTGGTTCTTCCGAGTTCAGGAAGTAATGGACCATCCGATCAGTTACCTGCCGGGAGGGCATATCAACCAGGAGTTCCTCCTTGCTCGCTGGTCTGGTCAAACCGAACCATAACAAGGGCGCGAATTCACGGGTATCTTCTTCTTCTCCAAGCCCGTCGTCCGATATATCATCAATCTCGTTGAGTGACTCTTTGAATTCATTTATCTTACGCTTAATCAGCACAAACACGGCCAGACCAGAAACTTGTTGACTGCTCCACATACCTCTTCAAGAATAGCCTTCCAATGGGCACTGTCAATGTAATTAGTTCCCTTGTCATTCACAACTAATCTACCAGGTTGGCTAGCGGGTGATTCCTGACTATCAGTCTCCGTCCCGTCCGCCTTAGGTGGCGAGGCGGGGGACGGCACCAATAGCTGACTCCTAGGGTCCAGATCGGCAGCCGGCGGCACGGTAGAGAAATCCGGGGCTTGATTATCGTCCTGCCTCCTTTGCTGGGCAAAAGACATGATCAGATTCTCGAGATGCTGTAGACGGTCCTGCACGAGTGTCGGACTGGCTCGGCCGTGAGATGACCGCCCGCGAGGGCCGCGGCCGACAAACGTACACATATGGCCTTCGCCCCTCTTAATGCAGTTGGTGCAGGGGTGCGTGCGGCAGCATTTGAGTCTACGTGGCTGTTAGTGCTCTGGCACCGGAGAAGGATATGGGTGTCTGTTTGATGTAACGGACTTTCTGTTTCGACATGCTGTGCAGGACAGCTGGACCCTGGTTCTTTTGCGCTCCTTTGGTAGATAGGTGGAATCATTGGGTTGGAGCTCGGCCATCTTGTGATTGTGTCTTAGTAGGCGACTTGTGAAGTAGAAAGACAATATACAAGAGCTTTGAACCTGGAGCCCTAGCAGAGGTATGGGATAACGAGTCGTTGAGAACAAAGAGAGGTGTTGATGCTGAGCGTCACCTGGTCGGACTCCGCCGGTTTAACTCCGCCACTAAAACCGGCCCCTCCAAACTACAACCGTACAAAAGATGAGATGTTCGACAGCACAAATTTGGTTGATTATCTATCAAAAGCGCTCAGCTGTACAAATGTCTAAATTATTTAAAGCCGTGCACGGTATAGAGATCTCAGAGATTCCAGCCCTGAGGGTCCGTCGTAAATCTGCTGCTCTACAATGCGAGTATTGACCTATGGCAGTGTAAGTAGAAGATGAGAATAGATCAGGTGGTCATCTTACATGTTGAGGTCCTAGCTGTTCCACACGCTCCACGCCGAGTAACCGCATGCTAGTGGCCGTCTCATCGGCCAAGACTATAGCGGTCAGCAAACTGACAGGATGCTGTCATGTTGACTGATGGCAACTTACTCTGCAGGGTGCGCTTAACACCATCGACACCACCAGCTCCCAGACCCCATAGTGCAGGCCGTCCAATGCCTACGGCCTTTGCGCCAAGACAAAGGGCCTTTACAATATCAGTTCCACGTCGGACTCCACCGTCGACCCAAACCTCGAGCTTGTCAAAGACACTGGGGCAGTATTTCCGGATCTCCAGCAGGGTATGAATTGCCGGAGGGGCAGTGTCAAGAGCACGTCCACCATGGTTCGAGAGAATAATTCCCTTGACCTGTGGCCCGTGAAGGGACGCAATATAGGCGTCTTCGTGGGTCTGAAGACCCTTGAGGATAATAGGTAGATCAGTATGCTGAGCAAGCCACGGCAGGGTATCTCTCCAGGTGAGTGTGGGATCTGTTCCTTGAAAAAGCTGCTTTCCAACACCGCTTTCACCTTGACCAGCACCGGCAGTGGCGTTGCCACGCTCGTCATCTTCTCGCTTCCCAGGGACGGGCGCATCCAGTGTAAGGACCACAAATTTGATCGCTTTGAGGCGATTGATGCGCGCTAGTTGAAGCTCACTCTTCTTGCGATCTGTTTGCACATACAGCTGCCATCCGAAAATCTGGTCTGGGGCAGCATTCTCGACAATTTGTTCTGGAGTCATAGAGGCATTGTTGGAAATGATCTGCATTGCACCGAAGCTGCGGCAGGCTTCTGCAATTCCAGCCTCACCAGCGGGGTGACCAAGGCGTGCCATGGCTGCGGGAGAAACGAAGATTGGTATTCCAAGCTTGTGCCCAAGAACAGAGATATCCAAATCGCACTTATGGCAATCAATGAAGACTCGTGGTCGCAGGACAATTGATCGATAGACCTCTGTGTTGAAGTGCTTTGTGATTTTGTCGTCGGATGCGGAGTAGTAGTAGGCCCATGCTTTCTTGCTCACTTTCTTCGTAGCCAGCTGCTCAATGTCGTCCATGTTGAGAAGGGCCTCCATTGGGACCTCATCAGCCTGCTTCTCTTCCTGAGCCGGGGTAGCCTCGGCCTTTGGTTTGGGTAGCGTAGCAGGATCGACTGTTCCTAAGAAGGCCTCTGGTTTGAGGTTCTCCTCAAGAATTCCTGGAGGGTGAATGGGGTCATATTCCTCAGTAGCATCCTTGCCCGATAGTTTAAGGATTATTTTAGAACCACCAGGGTGCTCTGAGAGAAAATCCGTGACCTGTTAAACCAGGTAGATCAGTATAATTCAAGCTGGTATATTATACAATTGGGGTTTCCTACATCGTACACTTTCCCATACAGAATTACCCAGCAACTCTCCTTGGAATTGTGTTTTGCCACTATCGTAGGATTAGCAAAGCTCACCATGAATATAGATCCTGCGTTGTTCTAAGGACTCACCCTCGGCCGCATCGAACACCTTGCTCATATTCGCAAATATTGATCGCTTGAACGACCGGAAGAGCGAGAGACGAAAAGGTTGAGCAAGGAACCAAGAGAAAGAGTGCGCCGGATGGGAGAAAAGCAGGTCAAGTCGGATTTGGAGTCGGCCCAATCAGTCTTGACATTTTTCGCAGACACGGGGTCTTCTCACCCGAACCCCGTCAAATCTGCCGCCAAATGCTGGTTCTGTCGGACCCATCGCCGACAGTTACGCTGCGGTCTGGATGGGATGTGGGGAACTCCCACCAAAGATGGGGGCGGCAATTGATTGCTATCTCGGGAAATCTCGATAGCCGACATCCAAAGATGGAGGCCTGTGCCCAATGTTCGCAGAGTTCGATTGGTGGAAGAATTGGTCCTTTCGTGGTCTTATTCCACCAATGGTTGCTGTGCGTCCAGAAGGCCCATTCACCTTGTTCCTGGACCTGGAGAAGTGGGAAACGCCTTGTTTGGACTGATGTGCTTGTAAGCAAGAATTCAACATGAAATGGTGCATTCAAGCTGAAAACATACAATTTTTAATAATGTGTTGTGTTGTCTGCCATGATGCTTGATTCTTAGAGTGGATGGCGCGACAATGATGCTTTCTCCTCCCGACCCACGTGAGTATTCTTTGCAGCTTCACCTGACCCCTCCACATCAGGATTGTCCGCCTACGACAAGTTGCCTTCGTCACGAGCCTCATCTTTCCACTCGATTATGGTGAGATCCAAAAGGGTACTCAAAGACCCTTGACTCTTTTGTCCGCATTTTCTAACCACAAAAGTGAGAATAACAAATCATGTTCGAGGTGCGTTTGGCAGCCCTGCACTTTCCCATTCGTACTACCTCATTACGAACGCGATTTTGGTCTTTTATTTGTGAATCTAACATGTACCAGCGTCGCGCAGGAGACCGCTATCGCCTACGAATGCATCGTGCGCGAAGTGTCGCATTAACGAATGATGAAATTGTGGAGGTGCGAGCGGCGCAACGGACTTTCGAAGGGGCCTACATCCGAACGGCGCTCTCGCAGTTCTCCTTCGCACTTGTCGTCCTGAAGATTTTCACCAGCGAGTTTTACAGCACCGGGGCTCTATTCGCAGTGTACGGTACAGGGGTTCTCATAATTGGTCTCTTCCGACGCCAGCAGGGCAATCGACAGTTCTTCTCCGAGATAGGAGAGGACGGGGTGCATCGACATAAATTTAGAACAAGCGGAAATGCGGTGGTGATTCTAACGGCGCTGAGTGTCGCCGCCTACGCCACGCTTATCGCTCTGACGTTGAGGCTAGACAAGTAGGCCTGGTCTGGCATAGCCTCTGGGGTACTTACGACTACTGGTGGCTTCTGGTCTGGTATAAGGTCAAATATCCTCGACAGCGCCAACGCGTAACCGCCAAGTGCCAAGAATTTCGCAGCAGCATACCATGGCTGAGGCCATTCGCTTGATTACTTGTCAGCATCAATCATAGTTGGCGAGTTGAGGGCGAGATTGGGTGACATCCCTCGAGTACCGGGATCATGAGACTCCACGGGGAGTTTTACCAAGGACTAAGAAGATATCATGATGGATAACGAGATACATTTCTCGGCGAACGCAACGATGGTTACGCGGAAACACCTCGTATGACAGGAATCATGAGCTTGGGATTTAAGGGCTTCTACTCAGCCTCAGCGCGCCTCATCTAGGCGACGCAATATAATCGAATACCGCACCGATGGAGATCAGCGGCGACGGACGACGTGGACCAATAGATGGAGGCAAATGCCTTATTGAATCTTGGGCAAAGCCACAGAAGATAATGTACAACTGAGCCGACATTCGTGAGATCTTGGCGACCCAGGCTGCTGGCGCGCGACCTAAATGAGTGGGAAGAGGTCGGCTTATCAGCACCGCACCCTTACTTGGGCCAAGCATTCTGTGTCCGCCGTGCGCCCATCAAGGGCCGGAGCCAAGCCTCTTTTTCTTTTTGTTGTGATCTACAGTACATAGTAGAACCTAGAACATCATCAAATTTGGGTGTAAAACAATCGGATAGTGAACCTGAGGTGTGGATCTGCGATACTTAAAGATGTTCTGTCTTCCCGGGCGCATCAGGATTGCCAAAATTTGACATCATCGGATCCAGCTCAGGCAAATCCGGGCCACCCGTGCCGTTTACCTTTTATTTAAAAGTAACCTCGAGTGACTGGCAGCGGACGGGAATCATCAGAGAAACCTTGAGTGACACTTTCCAATCTTACATTGCCATCCCGGGCCTATAGCATCGACTCTTGCTGGCAGGTGTTTGAGCTGTTGGGGAGGAAGAGCTTCACTTACTTCCGTGACGTTTTGTAACCTCCAGTGGCCTGGTTGACTCATCCACCAACCAACAGCTGCCCACACCACACCCTCTTGGATCTTTTTCCCACCCTTCATTCACTGCTTGCCATTACTTGTGGGTGAGTGCAGCATTTCTTTGCTCGATAAAAACTGCAACTCTCTCTCTGTTTCCGGAGCTTTTTTTTCCATTTCTCGCGATCGTTCAATTTCACATACATCCTGGGCGCAAATCACTGCGCCACAAGTTCGGGGGATGGCCCAACACACTGACATTGCACGCTCAGCGATTATGACATGTGCCTCTTCCCCCGACCATTCTCGCAAGCACACCTCGGCCAAAATGAACGGGAGTACGTCGAACGGCAAGCCGGGATCCGTAAAGGACTCGACTCTGATGCCTCCTCCGAAAACTGTTGCCGGAAGAGCGCTAGGGAATGACCTGCATCCCGATGCCCACAAGAAATCACAGGCATCCAGGGATGGCGTTGGGTTCGCCCTAACAGACACTCCGATTTCTACCGCACCTTCGTCTCCACAGTTGTAAGTTGTCTTCTTATGTTCTTAGATCTCGTTGGCTGGTTTGCAGTTTAACTATGGTTTTGTTTTTTTCTGTTGTCATCAGCCTGTTGGTGGTCTAGAAGCGTTCTATGTGCTTACTTGTCCTGTCGGGTGTTTATCTTGCGAACCACTAGTGTATAGCTTATTGTGGCCCCTTGCCTCGAACTCCTTATTAATGGCGTGTCGGGCAGTTTCTTTTTACATTATGTTCGCTGTGCTTGTTCTGATTTGTTTCCAGCATTGCTACTCCTAGTCAGGCCTCCACACCTAGCCGTGTTCGTGCGACCACTCTCGACATCCCCGGTCTCACCAAATCCAAAGTCTCGCCTGATGGACGTATTGCTCAGCGTGATCTCGGCTCTAAGCTGGTCATTGTCATGGTCGGTTTACCCGCGCGCGGTAAGAGCTATGTCACCAAGAAACTCGCACGTTACTTAAATTGGCTTCAACATGATACTGAAATATTCAATGTCGGAGAACGTCGTCGCGTGGCTGCAGGCAAATCTCCCGCAGCACCGCGACACAGGACTAGTTCTGTCCAGCAGGAGCTTGTTGATTCCGTCCGTCGCCTCAGCGTTAGTGTCGGTGGGATGACTGCTACAAACAATGAGTCTTTTCCTGTTCCTCAGAACGAGTCGCCTCCCGAGCTCGACAACGCTCTGCCGCCTCCTGTTGTCCCTACCAAGATTCTCGTCAATGGAAAAGAAGAGGATGCGTCTGTAATCCCCGGTGGATCCGTCGTTATCCCTTTCAGCGAAGCTGGACCCCAGGAGCAGCAAGAAATAAGGGAGGCTTCGCCGGAAACCATTGATCAGTCTGCCAGTTTCTTCGACCCCAAGAACCAAATGGCCGTGAAGTTGAGAGAGCAGGTCGCACTTGAAACTTTGGACGAGCTTTTGGATTATATCCTTGAGCAAGGCGGCAGTGTTGGCATACTGGACGCTACCAACAGCACCCTCGAACGTCGCAAAGCCATTGTTGATCACATTCGCAACCGTGCTGGCCCCGAACTCGGCGTCTTGTTTCTTGAGAGCAGCTGTCAGGACCCTGTGCTGTTGGAAGCCAACATGCGCCTCAAGCTGTCCGGCCCGGACTATAAGGATCAGGATCCCGTCAAATCTCTTGAAGATTTCAAAAAGCGCGTTGCCCTGTACGAAAAATCTTACAAACCGCTTGGAGATTATGAGGAATCCAACAACATGCCGTACGTCCGCATGATTGACGTTGGGCGCAAGATTGTATCACATCAGACCCACGGTTTTCTCTCTTCCCAAGTTGTGTATTACTGCCTGAACTTCAACCTCTCACCGCGTCAGATCTGGATCACCCGACACGGCGAGAGTAAAGACAACCAAGCCGGTCGAATTGGCGGTGACTCGGAACTTAGCGAAAACGGTCATCGGTATGCAACAGCATTAACCCACTTCATGAATGACCAGAGAAAGCAATGGGAGCTGTATCAAAGACAGAAAGATATAATGTCACAAATGCCGCCGCGCCCTGGAGACAGCACCCCGCCAAATCCCTCGTACATTCCGCGAGACCGAGTCCGCAACTTTTGCGTGTGGAGCTCGATGATGCAGCGCACTGTCCAGACCGTCGAACACTTCAACGAAGATGACTACGACGTCAAACAAATGAAGATGTTGGATGAACTTTATGCGGGGAAAATGGAAGGTATGACTTACGAGGAGATCCGCCAAAAGTTCCCCGACGAATACGCAGTCCGCAAGAAGAACAAGCTATACTACCGCTACCCCGGCCCTGGTGGCGAGGGGTACCTAGATGTCATTAACAGACTTCGAGCCGTTATCATTGAGATGGAGCGTATGACTGACCATGTTCTTCTGGTTACTCATCGTTCAGTCGCACGAGTTCTCCTCGCTTACTTCCGTGGACTCAAGCGCGACGAAGTGGCCGATTTGGACGTTCCTCTGGGGATGCTCTACATGTTAGAGCCCAAGCCGTATGGAGTTGAATTCAAGGCATATCGTTACAACCCGGAAACCGACTGGTTCGATTACATTCCGGACTTCCAGCTCCAGCAGGCGACCACCCACCTTTAGAGCTTCTCAGAGAGGCTGTTAGACATAGAGATATAGGCATCTCTATTCTTACGCTTTCTATCTTATCAAACATCTCTGATATCACGACTCACTAATGACTTATCACCTCTCTCTTTCTCTCCATGTCTCATTCATCAGGCGCTAGATGGCTGTTCAAATTCTGTCCTCACCAGGGTTCTTTTATTTCGTTTCGTGTATTGCTAGATGTTCGCATGGCACTGGCGTCTGGCAGCAATGCTTCTCACTCTTGGATTTGCTTTGCATGTCGTTAGGCGTCATGGTTCACTTTCTTCTTGTGCGCCATGGGTGGGTTAGTCTTAACACTGTCGGTCTAATTAACCATGTCTGTGATAGTCTATTCAAGTGAGGAATTCAGATAGTTCATCATACGTGAATGAATTCAATTTCTATGCAGACTCCGCATCCTTGACCTGCTCAAAGACCTCTAAGAACGTGGCCGGCTCATCGGCGCCCTCAACAGCATATTGCCCTTGGACCAAGTAATATGGCACTCCAGTCACCAACTGCCTCCTCGCCTTCTCAGCCTCCTCATCAACCTGCTTCCCACCAGCATCTCCATCCAACAAACCCTCCACCTCCTTCCGATCCAATCCAGCCCCAACTCCGGCCTCGACTAATACCTCCCTATCCGTAATATTCTTCTCCTCCTCAAAATACGCCCGGAACAGCCTTTCCACGAGCCTGGTCTGCAACCCACCAACCACTCCATCCTCACCCTTACCAGCCTTCCTTAGCTCCTTCTCCTTCTCCCCAGCCAACCAAATCACCCGGTGCGAATCCCTCGTCCGCCCAGTCTGACCGCCATATTTGAACGCGATCCCTTCGCCCTCTCCGACGGCTGACAGCCGAGAGAAGATAGCTGTTGTCCGTGAGGCGCCAAACTTGGAGTCGTAGAACTCGCGCTTGTTGATACCGGGGTATGCTGCTGCGGCGGGGTTCAGGTAGAAAGGCGCCCACGAGAGGGTGAATGTGTCTGTCGGGTGGGCGGACTTGTGGGTTGTGATTGCGCGCGAGAGACGGCGGAGGCCGACATAGCACCACTAGTACGTACTGCAGTTAGTCGGGGATTGTAGAGGGGTGTTGGGAGTATACGTACGGGACAGACGCTATCGGAGATGATCTGAATGTTAAAGTTTGTCATTCTGGACTTGCTGATCTACACTTTTTCGTGTCGAGAGGGCTTCGAGGGATGAGATGTTTATATACTCTGTGGAAACAGTAGGAATAGCGGATTTGTCAGCCGGTGGAAGCCAAAGCCGAGAGTCGCCGAGTGGGCTTCGAAGGACCAAATAAACGGTTCCTTTGTTCCAATATGCGGTAGATTGATAAAAAAAGAGGTATATCCCCGCTATGACATCATCCTCTACAAGCTTAACTCTGGGGGGTGGACCGACGGGCCGTAGACAATTAATTCTTTTCTGTTATTGCGATGCCTGAACCTTGGGTTTTGATATCATCAGATTGTGTATGTTGCTATCAGCTGACAGTCTGTCACGGGCAGTCTTCCCCTTGTTGGGCTCTTGTAGTAATTGTGCCTTTTCTTGTGACTCATTGCTCCTATCTACATCATTGCCTCTCCCAATCCGTAGACCTTGAATAGCTCTTCCGATGCTCAAGTATCTTCTCCGCTGCCACGACCATACCTGGGCAGCTCTTCATGTCACAATTCTCAATATCCCACCGAATCGACTCTACCTCTTCCCCTTGCTCGCTGGCACGGTCTGGTTCCTGACACTCGCCAGCTTACTTCTAACATGGGTAGCTCGGGGGATGAGACCCTATCCAGGGCAGAGTAACCCACATATCCCGTTCGCCACCCCTGTCAATCTATCGGTCAAACATGCCGTGTACTCTAAAGGTGATGGTTAACAACAACGATTCAGGTTCATCTCCGACATCGCCTCCTTCGAACTCAAGCCGCTCTTTCTCGTAGGCGCCTCGATAACAGCAATGGGCTTCCTCTTCACTGTAGCAGCGGTCCACGTCATGCGCTATGAGCCCGGGTTCGCCCTGATCCGTGTTCACAAGAACCCGTCTAATCCTCAGCCTCATCCACATCTCCACCTTAATAATCCCAGCTCCAACCCGGAAATCGAAGACGAAGAAACTACTAGCGAAGACGAAGCAACCCTTAAGACCCTCAAATTGACCTCCCTCTTCTCAATCTTCGTGGCGGGACTCGCCAGCACGGCCCTGACTCTACTCGCAGTGATGGATACATTCCGGTATACATTCGCCCATCACATTTTCCTCCGTCTATGCTTTGCTGGACTTGCACTACAATCCGCGGGGACGGCGATCGTCTACGCGGACGAAGTCCTGCATGTTATCTCATACTTCACGCATTTCGGCCGATGGGTCCATGACTCGCGAACACAGGACGGAAACGCGGGCAGCGATTACTGGGGACGAAGTATACGGCGGAGTGTACGGGTACGGATATTGTATGCTCACCTCCCTTATATAACTAATCCATGCATACCAGTGAATATCCCAGTTTGACCCGCTAATTTACTGGCCACGGAACGGCTATGCAGTGCAACCCTCTCCACAGTTCTAATCCTCATCGAGCTCTTCTTGGGTGTCGGCTTCCTCTCTCTCACCGTCGCCGACGAAAATACGGACCTCCGTGCTGCGGGCATCCTGGAGTGGATTATTGCGTTTCTAGGGACCGCGTATTTGTGGCTGTTTTGCGGGTTTTTTGATAGGTACGTTCTACCTTTCCTTCGACTATGTTGGTGTCTTTTTAGAGAACGCGTATGTGTATGAAGTGATTAGCGGATACTGACATACCCGATCTACGAAAGAACAAGCTTCGACGGCTACGTGCCGAGTATACTCTATCAGTCGGCGGACGATTCGTCGGCGATGTTTACGCCTGGGACCAGTGACGCGAGTTCTGTAGCTTCTAGCGCTCAGAGTGTGACTGGTGAGAACGGAGATCGAGTTGAAGTTGAGGATGATGAGGAGAACGCTGATTTGGAACGGATGCCGTTACTTGGAGAGCAGGCACCTTCGGAAAGAAAGTATACTTGAGAGAATTTAATGTAATTGTTTGATATAATGTCTCCATTTGTGCATCTTTTTTGTTTCTAAAGTAAAATAAATCATGTAGGGTTGGTAAGCGATAAACAGAACCTATCCTCTACCTAGGTGGGCATAAAGCGATAACGAGAAACTAGCTGATACAAGTAGGCAGTAAGCATAGCGCGAGGTCGACCACACAGGGCGACGAGGCATCGTGAGTAAAATTTGAGTACATCAACGTCAACGCCGTAACGCATCATTCAATATCGATACACTCCCGAGTCGAAATGACAACGGGCTGGTGGAAACGCGATTTTTGCACGGCAACCGCAGGCACCTACCTAGCTACAGAGTCTGCTGCTGCTGGTTGACAAGGTTCCAAACCTGGGGCTTTCCAGCTATGGCCGCGGATGGGTCCACAACGGGGGTGTCGACGGGCTGGTTGCCGTGCAGTTTCTCGAGCGTCGAAGAGTACTATATTGGTTGACATGTTAGGTTCGGACCCAATTTTACAGGCGTGTTGGGAGTGGCACATACCTTGAAAGCAAAGTTGAGGACGAGTGCAACGGCCAACCCGATGCACACGACAATCGGGCCGAATGTGTTGTCGAGATCGCGGCCGCTTCGCTGCCGGATGAGCCTGGCCCGCATCTCGTACATATACCATCCCCATGCAGCGGCGAAGATGGCGAAGCAGGTGTAGACGATGGAAAGCGCGCGGGCAATATCGTTGTGCTTACCGGCGGCATTGTACAGACCCAGAGACAGAGAGGACAAGAGGATACTAACGTGCAGCCATTTGATAAATGTCCGCTGATTGGCAAGCCAGACCTTGGTCTCAACCCGGACGGGCCCTGCATCTTTGATCCATGTCCCGGGTTCCTGTACACCCGGTGGCAAAACGACTGAGACCCGCTTTCCGCGACTGTACCCGGTAAAAGAGGGGAATAGGGCAGCTAAGCGAGACTGCGTAACACTCTGCTCTTCTTCTTCTTCTTGTCGTGGGATCAGTGTTGGCTCCTCCTGGCGCTCGCGATCACGATCCTGGGATGGAGTTGGACGAGGGGTTTGGAATTGCGATGGCTGTCGAGAACGTGGTGACGGTTCTAGATCTATGAATCTTGTGATCGGTGACCCCACAAGAGGTCGCACGGCTGGGCTTGATCTTGCTCCTAGGAAGCTCCCAACTGCCATGTTCTCCTCTGCGTGTTTGGCTTGGCGTTCTTGCTCTTCGTGAAACGCAGTCTCAGGATCACGCCTAATGTCTTTATCGAGTTCAGGGAGCCAGAACGGGAAGCTGTTGACATGATCTTCGAACAGTTGAGCCACTCCATGGACGAACTTTGAGAAGCGTGGAGCCTCCTTGACTAGGTGAGATACCATGAGGTCTTTCACCCATTCTGAGTTATGCGCTGCACTTCCCCGAAGTTTAATTTCCAAGAGGCCGTGGGGGAACCGGACTATTTCACCGGTTCTGATGGCGGTAAAGGGAAACCCCATCCCAGAGTCATCAATGTCAGTACGGTGCCACTCGCTAGGGTCGCGGCAGGGGCGCTGGTCATCCAAAGAGTCTTCTCTGATCAATGCCAGGTTGGTGTCGAGAGAGATACGGATCCGATCATCGCCAGGGATCTGGAAGGCTGTGCGGGTATAGTTTGCCCGGAGCATAGGCTGCAGGTTGTGCTCCTTGATAAAGGTCTGTAGCTCTTCCACGTCCTGTTTCAGAGACTCAGCATGTGCCGTCTCTCCGTTTCCCATATCTTCCATCCTATGGACCTGCTTCTCCAATCGATACTCTCCATCCAGAAACTCTTTGACATGCTTCTGCTTTAGCTGAACCTTCACCTCCTTGCTGCGGTCATCGCTGGTCACAATTTTCTTCTCCAAATAGATTGGCGGCTTTTCGTTTAGGTTGCCAGTCCATCGTAGACGAAGCGACCCAGCTTCTTGACTCCGGGCGACTTTTTGAGTGTAGAGGTCGAACTGTGGGTTGTCAAAATACAGTGACGTGATTGTTGGATCGTCCGCATGACTCTCCAGCTCCTTTGAAGACTTGGGGTTATAGATGAGAACTGGCAGTTTCCGAAGAATGAGCGTTTTGACCTCCAACAGGTTGTCCGCATGAATCCAGAACTTAAACGAGGAATAATGGTCTTTGCCAAAACCAGGCTCCGGCTCGACTGTGCGTGTGCTCAGAATCTCACGGACGAAAGAATACATGACCGATAGCCGGCGGACAAGAGGCGAGTAGTCTTCGGAGTTGAATGGTAGCTGAGAGAGGCGGACTTGGAGCAAAGGCTTCACACGGTATCGAGCGCCTCGTTTGCGATCATGCTTCTTTGCTGCTTTCAGGAAGCCCGTAAAGTTGATACGGCTATACTTTTCCAGCTCGCTAACTTCCTTGGTGATGTCGTCCAGCTCAGTCAGTACCTCGGAAGCGATCTTAACTTTTTCCGACTCATCGACGACCGCCGCATCTTCCTCCTCTTCGGTGCGAGCCACAGGCCGAAGTTTGTCCTCACAAGCCGCAGTCCGATCCCTCAATTGCTGAGATGTCTGCACCTGGAACGCATTGACCTTGTCCAACTGCACATTGAGCAGTTCTTGAACAAACGCTTCCTCGTCCTGTTCGGTCCATGAGCTATCCGTGTCGCTATCGTCGCCAATGACATCATGCTCTCTCAGCAACCCCTTCAATCTATTGTAATCAATATAGCTCTTGCTCCATGGCGGGTAGATGGAGTTCTTCAGAGTCTTGCCGAAACGCATCACAGCACAATTAGTTCGATTATCGCCGGTTGGAGAGTGTGTGGGTCTACGATAACAGCTCGAGACTTGAGAGCGAAGGAATGGTTGAAAGGGTCAGCAGAAAGAGAGGGAGAAGACTTTCAGGACAAAATCAACTGTTCAAAAGCCAATTCCTCAGATCATTCGAATTTATTCCACTGGAGGAGGGGAAATGCAGACAGATAAAGCTTTTCCGCCCTAGTCTCGCAGCGGGTTCTGGCTTGAGGCGCTCGACGCTTTCTATCGCAGCGTTGGAGCACGTGCTCCAAAACCAGCTCCCTCCAGACCTCCGCCTCAACCAATCGGCGACCAGGTGGCAATTGCCGCCCCAAGTGGAGCCGCTCCGATGCCGCGCCGTACACAATGATACAGGAACGTAACTTTCAATATCCTCTGCCTCGGGTCTGCTTTCTCCGCACATCCACTCGGCACCTGTCTTCTGATAAGTGATGCCCAGTGCCTTCTGCGTCTATATACTGTGATACAACTCCTCTTTGACCTGTATAGGCCAATTAATTTCTACACATGACTGCAAGTACGCGCCCGGCGCTAGAGCTGGCTTCGCTTTCACCATCTCTCCATAACGTCTTGCTTGACCTCCACCAAAACCCCTATCCTCGTGTTCCCAATCCACCTCAATGCAAGAAGCGGGCCTCAGTTGCCTTGGTCGTTCGAGTACGGCCGAACTTCAACCACCCGCCTGACCGGTATTCACCTTTCCAGAACGACACCGCTGCTTCCGTTCAGCAGCAGCTAGATACTTTCTTCTCCCAGCCGTGGGTACAGAACGGCGATCCCGAGGTCCTATTCATCAAGAGAGCTTCGCGCGTGGGAGACCGCTGGACCGGCCATGTTGCCCTGCCAGGAGGGAAACGAGACCCGGAGGATGCGGGTGACCGAGAGGCTGCGATTCGAGAGGCGTCAGAGGAGGTTGGCCTCGACCTGACAACGAATGATTGCATATACGTGGGGAATTTACCGGAAAGAGTGGTGACTTCTAGCTGGGGTAGCGTGCCGTATGTTCTTCTGCCACCAAAATTTGGGGTTTATGCTAACAAAGCATACCAAGGCTGATGGTTCTGTGCCCTTACGTTTTCCTCTTAACCGATTGCGATACCCCGACCCTTACGCTACAGCCTGCTGAGGTGGCATCGACACACTGGGTTTCTCTAGACGTCCTCCTCTCTCCATCTTCGCGAACGGTGGAACATGTGGACATGACGCAACGGCTTGCAAGCACCGGCGGTCTCATGGCACGTCTTGCAAGCCGCTCTCTGATGGGCTATATGCAATTCTCCGCGATCCAGCTCAATCCTACTGAGACTCTGCAGTGCAGTATAAACCTTAAACAAAGTATTCCGAGCGTTGAATCGACAACATGGCTACAGAGATGTAGATCATGGTTCTGCGGAAATCGGCGGGCTTCGAATCAGAGTCCTCCTCTTCTTCTCTGGGGCTTAACACTCGGTATACTCGCGGATTTTTTGGATATGCTCCCGCCCCACACAGCTGTCCAGCTCTGGAACTACCCCAATTTCACCTCGCCGGATCTGCGCTTGATCGTGAACCTTCTTACTTATCATGTACGAAAACGCAATATGCGTCAAGTCAAATTCGGCGCCCGGCCTCGGCCGAACAGTACAGCCATTGATGGCGAAACGGCTGCCTTGCCAGTCGTGGAAGAGAAAGATGACCGTAACCAAGTCGGCATTGGGGGCCTTGGAGCAGGAAGATATTATGGGCCATCAGATAGTCCTAATGGCAGTGCCTACGCTGTGGGCATCATGCTTCAGGGATACTACCAGAAAATCCGACTTGCGCTGTACATCTTCGTCGCATGGAGAGCGGCCTTGGGTTCTTTAGCAGCTTTCTGCGTATGGGCGTATATCCGCCGAAGGCGACTAGCAGCATAAGGACTAGATATCTCGATCTAATTTTAATTTACTATATAATCTATAAATATTCTAATTCAATCTTTGGTTTTATTGTAGAGCCAAGAATCAGTTATTGAAGCTTGTAGTAGATAATAGTTCACCGTTGCGTCATGTTTTTAATACGGTAATGAAAATATGACAATACGATTTTCGGCGAGATGCCGACTGGTATTAAGCGCATTATGTAACTCCACTCCGGTTTCAAGTTAACAAGTGAAGCCTCCGCTGGTGTGGACATTGACAATCGCAATAACAATCACCCTCCAGCTTGGTGAACTTCCTAGTATACACACAACAATGGCAGCTACGCAGAAGCTCTATCCTCGCGCGACGGTCAAGCGGATAGTCAAAGCACAAGCGAACCGCAGCTTGAGCAAGAACGCTGACATCCTGGTAAACAAACATTGATCTCGATTAACATTATATTTGAAAACGCCGCTAACACATAGACTGCCCTTTATAGATCTTTCTTGATTACATGCTCTTCATGCAGGAGTGAGTTCGTTCTCTACCTCGAACCCTCGTCTACGAATATCCCGCTGTTGTGTACATACGCAGCGCGTACCCCCACCACGGCCGGACAGCTCTAACAGACCTAGGTTGATGCGGGAAGCCTCGATTCGATCGCGTAAGGCAGGCGAAAAGCACATTAGTCCGAATTCTGTTCGCAAGGTCACTGAGGTAAGAAGGACACCCATCATTGCGTCGTTGGCTAACCATGGTGTGTCACGCACAAAGAAAACGCTACGGAAATTCAAAGGTTGACTGATTGGCGACCTGAGTTCTTGCGCGATTTACGAAGCTTGCTACTGATCCAGGGCGCGTTGTGTTAGGGTTGGGACATCCGGGGCAAGCGTCGAGCATGCATGGCTTTAGGCTTCTAGCCTAGCTTTCGTTCTTAGGTACGGATTACTGAAGGCGAATCGGAGAGTATATGGCGTCCATAGGAGTTTATGATACCCAATTGGATTTCTTGCTTCTGTTATTCGGGATACATATCTCGGTAGCTTAAGCTATGCAGCATCTGCTCATATTCTCGCATGACTCGTAAAATTAGCCGGAGATTGAGTAAGAAGCAGTTATTATCTCGAATCTGAGAGCGTACATATTGGACGGAGTACAACTCGTGAGCTAAGCAGACTGGCGCTAGTGTTGGGCTGATCAGATCGCCTGCAGCACGCGACAAGGTGAAAGGCGGCGACGCGGAGGTTCCCAACCTGGCGACCCGCCGCCTTTCATCATTCTTCTGCCCTCCACTCGATTCTACACGTCAGTTCCTCCTCCCTTCCTCTTCCTTTGTTCTGTTCAATCGTTGTATCCCATAGCCAGCCGTCTGGGCTTTACCCTGCCGTCTTTCATCTTGATTAATCAGTCTCTTGTTAGTCACTCTAGTCTCCTACATTCGAACTTCGACAATTCGTCTCCTACCTACATCATGCCTTCCGATACCGCCGCACAGTCGCCCTCACCTTCAGAAGCAAAGCTCAACAGTGTTTCCGGTTCAACCGCCCCTACAGAACTTTTGGAATTTACTCACTACAAAGAGCTCCAAAAGTAAGACGCTGTGGACCTGCTAAGTGCGCCGCGCTTAACACAATACTAATCGACGTCTAGGAACTTGCGCAACAATACGAAGCGGAGGGTAAGTCGCACTTAGCTAGCTTTCCTTCGTGGGTCGCCATCTCACGTTGTTCAATTTAGAATGCGACCGCCAAAGTTGATGCTATCATCGCCGAACACCCCGATAAGTCCCTCGAGGACCTTGTTGCGGAGGGCAAAATCAATGCCGACCAGAAGGCGCAGGCCCTGAAGAAGCCAGCTCTCCAGGCGGCCATTACACAGGCGGAAGAGCAAATTTCTCACTACAAGGAGCTTGCTACAGTCTACGAGAAGCGCCTCGCCAACCAAAAGGCGGAATTGGAGGAGGCACACAAGCAGGAGGTGGAGTCTCTGAAGGAGAAGGCTGCCGCTGCCGCCGCTGCCGTCGAGGTTCCCGAGCCACCGAAGGAGGATTTCGACCAGCGGTTGTTGAGTTTGAGCAAGTTCCTTTTTACCGCTGCAAACCTGCGACGCGCTGGAGACGCCTCCTCTCCCGAGAGCCGTTCCTTCGAGGGCGTCTTGTTTCAGGTGTACGCCGGCAATTTGGATGCGGTTGCTTCGATGAAGAAGCTAATTGACGGCGTTGATGAGAAGATCTCTAGCGTCGAAGGGGAGACGCTCGATGTCACGTGTAAGGCCGCCCCTAGCATTTCGCATTGCCATAGAAGACTAACCTTTCACAGACGCGAAAGTCAAGCAGCTTTCCGAAGAGCAGACTCAAGCTGAAGAATCGGTCCCTGAAGCCTCCCCAGCAACCGATCCTACCCTCGCGAATGCCGCCTCCACTGAGCTCGACGAACCTCCAGCTTATGTCGCCGTAACCAATGACACCGCAGCCCCCGCGGTCGAAGCTGAGACTATCCCTCCACCTCCGCAAACGCTTGTGTCTGATGCCGCGAATGCTGTTGCAGAGGCTGCCTGGGAGCCCCACACTGATCCTCTTGCATCCTCAACAAACACCGAGGGCTTTGTCGAAATACCCCGAGACCCTGCTGAGACCGACACAGGTCTTCAGGCGACCATTGGCAACGTCGATGCCGACGTGGTGATTGACGCAAGCGTGGAGCCCGTCAAGGCCACCGGAGATGACTTCAAGCAAGTCGTTCACCATCAGAGGCAAGGTAGTTTCCGTCGCGGCCGCGGACGTGGCCGTGGTGATGGATCCCGTGGTCGCGGACGGGGCGATGGTCGTGGTCGTGGTCGAGGCCGTAGTGGACGTGGACGCGGAGGACCCAACGGCGCTCCGGCGGCCACTCCAGCAACTCAATAACTTCAGCCGGCTCCCATATCTCCGTTGGGGTTATGAACGGCGCAGTTTAGTTTCATCCGCAGTGTTGCCTATCGTCCGACCTCACGACCTTCCTTCTCCGCCTCGTCGATGTCCAATTTACTTTTTCTAATAATTTGTTTACGGGTAACGGTGGTGTTATGGTTTACGAAAGCTATGAATTCTCGAAATGATTACAGCAAGACTTTGCAGGGAGCGGCTGCGCCGGTCTTTGGCCGGCATCAGATCTCTACGCAATCTCCGTTTTCGGATGGCTACTGCACAAAAAGTTTCTGTTGCTACATGTGGTGTTGCAGTTATTGAGCGTGCATATGTTGCTTTTCGATCTTTTCCATTTCTATTTCTTTCTTCTGGCCGGCGACCCCCAAATGGGCGGTGTAGCAAGTCAATCCTCTTTTCAATACCCGGACTTCGCTTCAACCTGTAATTTAGCTTGACCATTTTTTTTGTCGACATATAAAGCTTGGGGAAGCGGATTGGGCAGTTGGCATGGCGGACAAGAGAGGCTGTCGACTAGGCTCGATAGGCACGACTAGCAAGAAACTAGGATTGCATAGTGGTTGATTTTGACATTCTGATGATGTAGTTGTGTGAACTGTAAACCTCCATATCAGTTCCTACAACCCAGGCGAACATACCCAGCCCTGTCAGATGCAATTCATACACCATCATCTCTTAGCAGTTGCTTGAGTCGGACCCCACTAATAGAAATAGATACTCAGCGAATAGCGTTTCAGGTTTAGCGAAGACCGAGGCACGGTAGATGAATGCTGATAAAGACGACGTTGTTACTGGAAGACACTGCCGGCCCTTATGATGTACAATAGGCCAGTGACCGATTAGAATATTTCATTACTGCCAGAAAGCTGCCAGGTGTACTCTGGGCTGATTATTTGGAATGGTGTGATTTCTAATTGGTGGGGAACACTATAGAAGTGACATAATGTTTTGGGGCCTCGAGCGTGACTTATCTTTTTATCTTGTTTGCGCCAGGGTCTTGAAGACAACTTGCATCAGCTGAATTTCTGACATACATATCTACTCAATGACTCCCCACCTTCTCTCCATCTTCTAAAGCCATTGATTGCTACCTGACCGTCACCATGGCCGTGCTCGCAGACCAGCGCAAAAAGATCTTGAGGGTCTTGATGATCTCCTTACTTCTGGACCTGGTATGATTCTCAACATCCGTTACTCGGCGCAATGCTAATGTCAATTCGAAGATCTCATTCACATTCATCCTCCCTCTATTCCCCTCGCTCCTCTCCTTCTACCGTACCCAAGATCCCTCGCCAACCTCCTGGCTAAACCGCATCTTCTACTACCTAAACGCTTACAAGAACTCCTTTGCCAAACCCATTGACTCGCGATATGACATTGTCCTCCTCGGTGGTGCCCTGGGCTCGCTCTTCTCCCTCCTGCAGGCGATTGCTGCCCCCTTCATCGGTCGGCTCTCAGACAAGCATGGCCGCCGCACGGCGCTGCTTGCATCCATGGTCGGGAACACACTCAGCGTTGCGCTCTGGGTTGCCGCGACGGATTTTCGCACCTTCCTGGCAAGTCGCGTGGTCGGTGGATTGAGTGAAGGCAACGTACAGCTCGCGCATGCGATTGCGACGGATATCAGCGATCCCCACCAGCGCGGGTCAACAATGGCGCTTGTAGGCGCATGCTTCAGCATTGCGTTTACATGCGGACCGGCGCTGGGCGCATTCCTCTCGAGCGTCACGACCGTCAAGGCAAACCCATTCGCCACGGCCGCGGGCGTATCACTCCTCCTTATCGTGCTCGAAACGGCATACATCTACGCGTGTCTCCCGGAGACACATCCCCGCCTCACCAAGCTGTCGCAAACCCCATCAACGACAGATACACCCGCAAAGGACACAAAATCACCTTCATTAGCGACGCCCAAAGCAACTCGAAAACACATCAACAATCCCATGACCCTCAACATTCTACACCTCCTCTTCCTTCTCCCGTTCTCCGGCATGGAATTTTCCCTCCCCTTCCTAACAGCAACCTTCTACACAAACTCCACCGCTTCCCCATCAGCACTCAACGGCCGCCTCCTCTCAGCAATGGGTTTAATCGCCTCGCTCCTTCAGGGTTCCATTGTCCGGCGCCTCCCGCCCCTCCTCACTGTCCGAATGGGTGTCGTGTCTGCTACCCTCTCGTTCTTCCTCTTGTCGCGCGTATCCAGCCTCACGGGTCTGTATGCGGCGGCCTCACTCCTTGCCGTTACAAGCGCAACAGTCGTAACGGGGCTGAATAGCCTGGGCAGTCTGGAAGCCTCGGAAGAGGAGAGAGGCGTCGTACTGGGAAGACTGAGGAGTTGGGGACAGATTGGGCGCGCGGCAGGGCCAATTCTGTTCTGTTCACTGTTTTGGTGGGTGGGAAGAGAGGTTGCGTATCTCACAGGCACTGTAGTCATGGGTGTAGTTTGTGTCGGGGTCTTCGGGTGGTTGAGGGCGCCAGCAACGGCTGCTGCTGCGAGCATGGATAAGAAGAGGAAGTAAGGAGTGGATACTCGTTTTGAAAACTTCGTTTCTTTTTTTTGGATAGCTTGTATGATATACTTGGATGTGGAGGTGGGTACTCCTTTCGGCCTCTGTTCTATTCGCATATATAGTTTGAATCGAACCGCCACTGGACGGTGGATATGGCCGAACATTTATTCAGGCAGGGGGAACAAGACTAAAAGATATAGTGTATAGTTACTCTCCCCGTGTGTCCTGACCAAGCCGTGGAGGTTCCAAGAAAGGAGGTTGTCCGTAACAAGTAGTCAAAATGTCAGTGGCACCTATTCCGAGCCCTTTCTCATCAAGCCCTCCTCGTCCACATCCTCATCCTCTTCTCCACTTTCCTCATCGTCCCCGTACCTATTCAACAGCTTCTTCAGGCCAACAGATGCTCATCGTCATGTAAAGCGGGCCCGCCAGCCTCATATACCCTCAGCACATACGAGTTTCGTTCCTCTGCATGATACAGCATCTTCCCCATCTTGCCAATCCTGCTTGGCCTCTTCTCAGTGAAGATATGATAGATTGAGAAATCGGTTTGAGAATCGGGTAGGTATCTCCTTGGAGAGTATTGAAGGGAGGCAGGAAGTTCCTTTCGGATTGTACTCATCGTATAACTAATATACATTGTGGATAGATACGGCCTGAACATAAGTAGCATTGCAGGACGTTGATTTCGGGTATAGACGAGAAGCAATAGTGTACAGTCAATTATTCAGTCAGTCACTGAATCAGTGCGTATGCCATGACAACGCGGCAAAATTTATCAAGAAAGGAGATTGTCCGTAATATGACCCCCACTCTATCCCATTCCCCTTGTTTACCTGTACCGAACAATAAAAGAAAGCAGCCAGCGAGGGCAGTCAGATACGTAGCGGAGCCGGTTTGTTAACCCCTCAGTTCACTGGGCCCACGCCAGCAACCCCGCTCTATTCCCTCAATCCTCAGAGAGAGTCCATTGTTGGAGCACCCCACGAGCCCCGGCGGCGGAGCGGGTTCCAACGATCCCCTCGCTTTGCCAATTAACCAATCGGTCAGGGTGACAAACTTCGCGGTGCGCTCCCACCCGCTTGCGTCCTCGGCGTGCTCGATTGTCTGTGTGAGCACGCGGCCTTCCTCGTCGAAGGAAAAGATGAAGAGACCCGTGAATTGGTCATCGCTGGAAAGTTTGAAGATTGGTGCGTCGCCGCCGAGCAAGACGCTTAGACCTTTGTTTGTCCCGTGCTTGCTTTCTTTGAGAGCGGATGTAGACTCGGATGTTGGCGATGGTGATGTCGATGTAGATGGCGCTGTTGTTGAAGATGAAGATGACGACGAAGGCGCGGTCCGTTCGGTCCTCCACCGGACAACGAGCCTCTCGTCACCTGCACAATTGTCGTCCGTATTCCCAGTCGGATCTTGCGTAGCTCCATGGACGTGTCCATCGAGCACCGTCCCTGCCCGCACGATCCGCTCACTCAGGATCTGTAACTTCACGTTCCCAACGAAGGGCACGCTGCTCCATGCCACCGGGACGGCCCATAGCGCTGCGCGGTATAATGTTCGTCCCTTAACCGTTGGTAGATGGGGGTGCGTCGATGGGAAGAGGTGTAATGTAACGCTTGGGGAGAGTATATGCGACGGAAGAGGGTTGGTGAGGATGGTTGGGAGTAGCGGGGAAAGGATTCGGAGGGCTGTTGCGAGGAGCACGTATTAGTACTCTATTTACTTTTTTTTTTGTCTTTCGGAGGAGCCAAAGGTATAGATGGAAGGATGTACTCTTTCCCAGCTTGATTGTCCGCTCATCCGGCGGTCTATGGTCTTTGCTCGGGTTTAGGTCGTCGGTTAAGGAGTACTTCAGGTTGAACGGCGGTGGAAGCGGGTGTAGAGGGTGTGTAGATGAGGGAGACGAATGGCTTGCGCCCTGGTAAAGACGGGGATCATGACGGGTTTGCGCGTGGGCGAGGGGTCTGACGTGTGAAGATGCGGCTCTCGACCTTGACCGGGGTTGGATGTGGTGACGGGTAGGGATGATGCAGGAGGGAGAGGAGACGATGGTAGTAGAAGAAGAAGAAGAAGAAGGAAGGGCGAGCTTCGGCATCGCGTCAGTAGTGATTAATGCATTAGATTTTTGTAGGGCAGTCTGAAGTATTAGGTACTTTTTAGAGTGTCGAAAGGGAAGAGTGAAGCTGACGGTTGAGGACGGGATAAATTACTTTTTTCGACGATGACGTCTGGCTGCCGACCACTCACAGCTGTCAGAGATAAGATCGTTCCTCATGAGAACTATGTCATTGTACTGAGATTAATACTGGGTATGGTGGTATCAATTATCGATCTTTCAAAACTATTAAATGGTCATACAGTCATCAAGCTAATTCATCATCGTCGTCCTCCCCGGCATACCGGCGCTCAGCCAAATCCCGGATTTTATCCTCCAACACACCCCGGCTATACCGCTGTGCAACCTTCACAGCCGCCTCGACCATCTTGCCATTGCGGTCTTTCATCATATGCACTAATTCTAGCGCCTTCATGCCGCGGTCTTCGCCCTCGCGACACTCTATAGCCAAGAGCTGCAGCAGGACCTTGTCCAGTTCCAACTCCTTCCGCGACAATTCCGCGCGCTGTGTTGCTGTTGCATGTGTAGATGAGACTAGATCTTTGAAGAGAGAGAGTAGAACATTGCCCCGGACGAAGCTTTCCTCCAAACGCATATTGTCGTTTCGTGAGACGCCCTCCTCGTCATCTTCCTGTGCCTTACCGGGCTTGTCGGAGATGGGTATCCGGAATTCGAATTCGCTGAGCATTGGCCGCGGGAAATACGGGTATTGGTCTCCACCCTTGAGAATAATGCAATGAAACTTGTCCTGCGCAACTGCGACGGGCCAGTATGTTTCCTCTTTACGTCCGCTTGCTAAACGCTCCAGCTGCTTCGTGTCGAGGAGGGGCACCCAGCGCGCTTGACCCGGTGTGCGCCAGTGCTGGAGGATGAGCAGCACACCTTCCGAGTCGTAGATACATGGGTCCCCTGCATCTGAGAAGAAGACGCTTTTCAACTCTAACCCCTCAGGGACGGCAACGACGTCCTCGTTTTGGCATATCTCGTCGCGTTTGACGTTCTCGACCGAGTACCGTAGGGTTGCTGTCCGTCCATCGCTGCCCAATGGGCCGTTTCCGACTGTCATGATATAGTCGCGCCAGGCGGCACAGGTCACCGCAGGGCTCTTCTGTCTGTATATCTTGAATGGTGTTCCGTAGAGAGTATATACTCGCACGTAGTCTTTTGTCGTCACCGCGACAATGTACGATTCACTTAGCGCCAGCGCTGATCCCGTTAGCTCAGCTCCGTGGATTCAATAAACTGCGGTCGTACCTCTGATGTATTCTCCTTCGGGTAAATGGGTCCTCCAGTCCGCTCGCGTGGTCCATGTTTCGTGTGGACGGTAGAATATCGTGGCAGGGCCGTCGCTCGGGTTGTTAGAGAACAGCGCACCATGTTCGTCTACGGTCGTCAGCACACGAAGGGCTTGTCCTGGGGTCAACACATACTGAGACATGCCCGGTCATATAAATACGGGTCCGTAAAGTGAAAGTCACGGTGGAGCTCTCGATCATAGAACTCTACGGTTACTGTGTTGTGTGTCTCCTGGTCAACAGTCCAGACCGCACCGGTTAAGTTCAAGCCTATCCCTGTCAGTTTCGATACTGTTAGGAAGGCTTGAGAACGTACAAAGATATCGGCGGTTTCCTCTCCAAGGGGTGCTGCCCGGCTGTAGCGGCGGATGAACCTTGGGCCTCGCAAATGACGTTAACATGCGCTTGTCAGCGTGTCCGTCAATATCATCGAGATGCTCGTTCGTGCGCTTGCCCTGTCCGTTCGTCATGCTTTCCACATAGCCTGCTCCATCATCGTCGTCGACAAAGTCATCCATGTCATGGTCATACCCCAGGATATCATCCAGAGAATCAGGACTCCCTAACCTCTCCTTACGCTGTACCTCCTTCGGTCGATTTGCCAACGGCCGTCTCGCATTATCAGAAATCTCAGTCAGGGCGCCAGGAAAGATTGGAGCTGCCTGCAGCGGCTTCTGGAGGAAAGGCAGGTGATCCTTCGACACAAATCCATCGTAAATAAAAAGCTCTCCATCCGAAGTTGTAAGCGACAGCGCGTTCTTGGTAGGATGCCAGTCCACATTGATGACATTCGGAAAGTCGTACCGCCGCAGCACTTTTTGCGTCTTGCTGTCCCAGAGCAGAACTTCCCCGTCCTTGGCGGCTGTGACTAGAAGCGCTCCATTAGGAGACCAGGCTATAGCTGTGACATCTCCGTTATGGCCCCCGGTGAACGTCATCTCCTTCTTCCATTCTCCCACCGAGAACACGGCTATATCTCTTGTCGCCTCTGCCGTTGCAAATGCCGTCCCGTCCGGATGCCACACTACTCGCGAAGTGGCTTCATCCTCTGGTTCAATTCGCCGAATCACGCCGTCAAGCTTCCGCAACAGCTCGGGCTCTTCGGTATCCATAGAGTAGAGGTAGACAATGCCGTCCGTGCACGACACGGCTACGAATCGCCCGTTCGGATCGAATGAGATGTGTTTAGCGCCCTTGGCCTGCTCGCGCAGGTACTTGACCTTGGTCATGTCTTCAATGTTCACCAATTTCACCGTGAGTTCACTAAGCAATAAAAGTCAGTTATGCGCCAGGAACCGACTCCAGCAATAGCCTATTGACGATGTAGATCACTCACTCGCTCGCAACAGCAACCCACTCCATATCCTTCGTAACGCCAATATCCCGCACGGGCAGCGCGCAGCGCACGAGTAGTTTCTCCATGCGCCCGGATTGCACCTCATACTGCCAGACCGTGCCGTCCTCAGCGCCCATGAAGAAGTATTCGTTCTGCGGACATTAGCCACCGATACTACAGTCAACCCGGATTATTGGCAAAGGACTTCGGGAGGCATACTGTAGCGCCAATACCAAGATGTCCGTCCGGCCCCTCCTCAACTGTCTTGGGCTCCCCATCTTGCCCAACGGTGTAGATCCGTATCGCGGAATTCGAGCCTCCGGTTATGATGTATCGGCCATCGGGGGTATATGTAAGGACGGTGATACCCGGCGTATCTATTCGCAATCAAAAGTGAGAATATCAGCTTTCTTTCCATATACAAACTTTCGACCTAATTTATGGAATGGAAGGAAGGACGTACGAGCCGGACGACCCCTAGGCCGCATCGGTTCAGACATCGTGAGTGATTGCTTAAACAAAAACCAAAATGAGACGATGGGATCGCCGAGCTCCTTTTAGCATGCCGTATTTGCAATTGGCTTTGTAGATAGTCAGATGGGTGCTGGCGTCACGCTTCCGGGGGACGCGTTACGCCGCGGCGCGAGACGCGCTCCGTCCCAAATAGGATATATGAGGGCTTAGGGCACAGGGCCAGGGCAGCCGCTTCAGACGGCGCAAGTTAAACCATACCATGGACTTTCTTAGGATACATCATCTGCTCACTGTCTTGTCATCCGTGATAAGGTTTAGAATGGCGATCGGAGAGTCTCCTTATATTTACCTTGGGCAATGCAATGGCATAGGCAATTTCATCAAACTGGGGTAACTTGCGCATCATGATACTTCTAGAGGTTCGCACTTCACCATCTCAGGTAACCACAGCTCGGCGTAACTCGCATCAACTACGTGATCCAGCCATCAGCAAGCTCTCTGGATTCGAGGCTCTCCCATGAATCATATCAGGCAGGCCCGCGTCCGAGCAACCCGGACTTTGTAGTTCCATCGTGATCCCCGTATCCCATTGTGAGTGCCAGGCTAACATTCATCGAGGTTCATCTCAAGCCCACCTCATCATAACATTAGACAACCATAATAGCCAATATTCCAGCCAAAACTGCCAACCCTCCATTCATCATCCCAGCCCTCAACCCATTCGCACCATCACCCTCATCCTCCGACCCGCCATCATCCTGACCCTCGTACGGATCCGGATACCGACCCAAATCCTCCACACTAACATTATGAATCGTCCAGTCCGCCAAGAACCTCACTTCCATTCCATCGAAGTTCCAAATCGGCGCGCAGATCTGCACACCCGTTCCATCCGCTACCTCGCCACCACCGCCGGTACAATCCTCCACAGTCCCGTTATAGCACATCTTCTTCACCGTCACATTGAGATACCCAGTCTGTCCGGGAAGTAGGGAGTGTTGCATCTCGACGGATCCCGTCACGCTGGCATTGAAGCCATCGCCGCTTATAGTGTCGTTGGGGACGGCGGCGCGGACTAGGGGCACTATGCTTTCGAGGTTCAGGGAGGTGATATTGGATGTTGCGAGGAACTGCTCGTGGCCGGTTGATGTTATGGGGCATCGGTATGTGCTGTTTGAGGGGCAGGATTCGGCCGCGGAGACGCGGATCGGGGAGTAGGTTGTTACTCTGGGGCGGCTGGTGTCCCAGGTGAAGCTTGAACAGTTCACGCTAGATTGGGCTGTGGCGACGGTGGTGAACTGCAGGATGAGGAGTAGGGAGGAGAAGGAGCGAAGGAGCTTGATGATTGATTGTTTTGGCATTCTTACGTGTGGATACAATGTTCACTCGTTTCAAGGGACAAAAGCATACTACCTGGGCAGCTAGTACTGGAGCCAATAGCTGGATAGTTCAGACTTATCCGAGACAAAAAATATAACAAAGTAAACAAGCTCAATCCTAAAAGGGAGATAGATAACTCTTATATACATGCCGGACTTTATACCCCCTGCGAGCCCAACCTCGTATATCAAATGACGATGGGGCAGTGTCAGCCCTGCCAAGCCTAACGGCGCTGTCTTGGAACTCGAGTTCGGGGCCAAAAGCGCTTCGCTTCCACGGCCAAGACCCTCGGGCGCTCCAGGGATTCGCGGAGGGCTTGCCAAGCGTACCTTGTGCTCCTCCCTCATTGCCGTGTTTCAAACTGACAGGGCCGGATTATCAACGAATGATAGGCTTGCGAGCTATGGGGCGATGTTGGTTCAGGAGCAAATTGTACTTTGAGAGTCGACGGAGGTGAGCAGCAAGTATCCAGCGACCCGTCTCTCTCGCTCACAATTCGGCTGGCTAAGTGTATTGCTCCCATGCACAGGTAATCGAATACGACAACCGTTGAGGAGCCAATAAATCTCAATGCCATGAGTTGGAGTGGCGCATAGCCAACAGGTGTATAGCATGGTCCAGAATTATCTTGATCTCCTTATCTAAATATCTACTCGATCTCCATCAGCCGCAAGGAAATCGAAATCTGCACCATCCTGTGCCTGATTCACAGATCGCTCATATAATCCACGATACCCTCTCTGCCTCGGCTTCGCCTCCTTAACAGACTCCGCCTTCCTTGCCTCAATTCGAGTATTGAGTTCCTCATCCGAGATATCCAGGTGGAGCTTCCGCTGCTCCACATCGCATATGATAACGTCGCCCGTCCTCACAACTCCAAACGGTGACTCTGGAACCGCTGACTCGGGCGAGATATGCAGGATAATTGTTCCACCCGCTGTGCCAGACATACGTCCATCCGAGATGCGGAGCATATCCTTCACGCCTGCTGCTGCGAGCTTCCGCGGGATGGGTATTAGGCCTGCTTCGGGCATACCAGGGTTCCCGATCGGCCCGATGCCCTTGAGAACGAGAATGGAGTTTTCCGTGACATCAAGGTCTGGGTCATCGATTCTCTTCGCAAGATCGGCGGAGTTTTCGAAGACGACTGCTGGGCCCGTGTGCGAGAGGAGGGTGCGGTTTTTCGATGCAGAGGCTTTCATGACGGCCCCGTTGGGTGCGATATTACCGGTTAGGACTATTAGGGAAGAAGCAGGATAAAGAGGGTTGGATAGTGGTCTGATGATCTGCCGAGAGAGCGGGAATTCGCGGAATGGCGTGGAGTCAAGGATCTCGCCTAGGGTTTGGCCGGATATAGTCATAGCGGAGAGGTGCAGGAGTGGACGGAGGGTGTGGAGGAGAGCTAACATGCCTCCACCATTGTGGAAGTCGGTCATGTAGTTGTCACCACTAGGTTTAAGGTCTACCAGGAGCGGTGTCTTGCGGCCGACCTTTTCAAAAGTTTGGAGTGTAATCACGCCTTGGACTTGGGGGTGTCGGTTGGCAATGGCCATTAGATGGACGACCGCGTTTGTGGAGCCACCGATTGCTTGTAGAACAGTGATGGCATTAAGGAAAGACTCTTTTGACAGGATCTCCTGTGGCTTCCACTTGTTGCGCGCTGCAAGCACGGCATTAGCTCCCGTTTCCTCAGCGACTCGAGCTCTAGCAGAAGAAACAGCCGGTGCAGAAGCTCCTCGCAGCGGCATCATGCCTAGAGCAGCCGTGATGCACGCCATTGTGCTAGCGGTGCCCATGACACCACATGTGCCGATCTACTCAAGTCAGCAACTAGTCCATCCAGACAAAAACCGACAAAAGTGGACTGACCGTAGGAGCGAGTTCCTCGTTGATAGC
Source organism: Aspergillus baeticus (assembly GCA_027569055.1). Lineage (NCBI taxonomy): Eukaryota > Fungi > Ascomycota > Eurotiomycetes > Eurotiales > Aspergillaceae > Aspergillus > Aspergillus baeticus. The sequence goes on from JAPDEI010000025.1 coordinate 477,842, forward strand.
TGAGATTTCTTCGATATCAATCTCGCCCGCACGAAAAGCCGCCCAGTTATTCCGGCAATCCGTGCAAGCACCTATCCTCTGGCCCCGGTGGCTTCCGGGCATCATGGGCCCCGTAATTAACGGCAAAATCGGCTTGTTCGCGGAGATACCACCCATAAGCTGTGCAGGAACCGTCTTGTCACATCCTGGATGGTATCAGCTTCCAGTTCCCGAGCAGTATTTCAAAGAGAAGGAAGAAGCCATACCCCCAATCATAATACAGGCGTCCATAGGTTGAGCCCGAATCATCTCCTCAGTATCCATGCTCATAAGATTCCTCAGGAACATACTCGTCGGGTGTGAAAATGATTCGTGTACGCTGATAGTAGGAAACTCGACCGCGAGCCCGCCGCTGAGGTGTATACCTCGCTTAGCGGCTTCTATCAGCTGGGGTACGTTTCCATGGCATGGGTTGAAGCCGGAGTATGTGTTAATAATTCCAATGATTGGTCTGGAGAGTGCATCTTCGGAGTATCCGAGGGCTTTGACAAAGACCTTTCTCAGGAACAGCGAAAAGTGCGCATCGCCGTAGGAGGTTAGGCCTTGTCGGAGGCCGGATGTGGAGGCTATTGGTTTTGAGAGGTCGTAGTCCTGCTCCATGCTGCCAGTGGCTTTCAATATTTTTATTTCGTTTCTAAGATGTTGGAAAGGTGTTCATGGTCGCGTATTTGAAGGCTTGGATGGTGTGACTCCAAGTAGATGTCGGCACAAGTCCGTTCCGGATTCTTTTCCATACGGAACACACTCGTTCTAATTGGTTTTGTACGGATAGTTCAATGGATCCTGCTTGGTTTCGACGAAAAGCCAATTCGTTCGGAGGGCAATAATCAGGAGCTGATTTGGAGTCCCCGCTCTTCGAGTGCGGGACACTTCCGTCCAACTTCCCCGCTTCATCGGAGAAACCGTTCATCGTCTAGACTCTGTATACACACGCTCTGCTTATTTCAATAATCTACATCGTGACTAAATGTGTGGTGATATTCGCACTCGAATATCGTTCTTAGGCAGAAAAGCAGCGCTCGAGATCTTGTGCTCTGGGATCGCGAATTCCTTCTTCCCACCGGCCGGCTCCACCTGCCATAGCGATACAATCGCAGCGGACAAGGCTAGGATCTTCTTCTCTGCAAAGGCTTGCCCTTTGCATGCGGGCATACCGCCGCCAAACGGAGTCATTCCGTCGAGTTTTGCGCGTCTCTGACCGGTTTTAGGATCAGTCTGAATGAACCTGAGTGGGTCGAATTTTTGAGGGTTGGGGAATATGGTAGGGTTGCTGTGGAGGATACCGTGGGGGATAACAATTAGCTCGCCGTTCTTCAAGTCATAAGATCGTGGGCTTGACTGTCCCGCAGTTTTAGCCTCTTCTCCCGTCTCTACGACGGTCAAGTCCGCAGTCAGCTTTCGGAACGAAAGGCCTGCTGAATCCAAGCGCAGGGTTTCGTAGAATGTCGCTCTCAGAAGATGACACTCGGACAGCTTGTCTATGTCGATAGATATCCTAGGCGCCTCTAGAATAGGGAATCCAGTTTCTTCTCGAGACGGCCGTGACACCTTGACGACTGAAGCGATCTCCTTTCGAATAGCCTCCAAAAGGCTTGGTTTAGCGTATAACCGAAGAAGATGGTAGAATACAATATTTGGTGAGTTGCCGTTCATAGCCCACAGTAAGGACAAATGCGCTGGAGCACTCTCTTTCGGTGAAAGTCCAAGGTCCTTCGCCATGCGAACTCGCTTCTTGATCGTCTCTGAGACGTCCTCAAGATCACGCAGATCACGGAACTCCATAGGAATGTCCTTGCCTTCATCCCAAAGTAGTATCGCATGGTGAAATACAGTGAGAATATCCAAGAGCCGGTCACGCGCAACATATGCTCTTGAAATTGCAGGCGTCAACCAGCGCGGGGGGCCCATTGACAAAGTCGCAAACTGGTTATCGATGCTCCAGATGTCATTGAGCAAGGTCGGAAAAGTCTCAAGAATGGCCTGGCCAAATATAGAAGTTGTTGTCGTAGCGCCCACAAAATATCTGATGAGTTCGAAAAAATCCACTTCGCAGGTAGGCCGATCTGTACTATCGATAACAGTGACATCTCCCGGGCGCTCCCAGGGCATTTGGTCAATGACTGCCGGGCAGAAAGTCACCAGGTTCGGGGCCTCCCGTTCAATAAACCGAGCAGCTGCAGTTGAAGTCTGCGACAGCGAAGGTTCATGCATAAATTGAGTTGGAATGTTGTGGTGAAAGACGCGCAAATCGCTAGGGTCCATCTTCTGGAAAGCACCCCTGTCCCCGAAAATCTTCTGAGAGAAATGCTGAATAACAGGCGCTGTTGTTATGCCCCTGAATGATAGAACCGACTTGATCATTGATGGTGACATGACGACATTGTGTTTTGCGCCAGCCATTAATATGCGAAACACAGGATCATTTAGACGATTTCTGCTGTAGTCAGTCTCCGTGCTTTCGACGATGTATTCCATACTAACCTTGCCCTTTCAAGAAAGTCTATATGATTTCGAGCAAATGATACACTATGCCCGATCCAAGGGATCCAATATGGCACGGTTCGCGGCCGTCCCGGACCAGCGCGACCTTGCAAGCCGCTGAGAATCCGTGTCAATATAAGCACCGCAACTACGACAAAAATTGCGGCCGCCGCCAGCGACTTCGGCGGAAGCCCATCGTAGACTGCCTGTAATGTGTTCATCACTGTCTTTTGGATTTTGGAGAATCATGAAAGAGGGGCGGGATTTTTGGAAGAGAATGGCCACACGAAAACATGATTTATGTACATAAATACAGTCATCCACACCCCAAGAATCAGCCCGCCCCATCATTTTTCTACCACATAAATAGACATCATGCTCCAAAATAGCCAACCCAGATCTCTTACTAATAACTTGACTTTTGCGCTACAAACAAAAGTAGATGAAAAAAATATACCTTTCACAAAGTCGCTGAAGAATCTTCAGAGCCATCTGCCAAGACATTACGTACATAAGGCAGAGACCGAAATACAGTTAGTTAACTATCTCGAGTGTGATTATGTATTCCATTCTAAGCTCCCTAGAAATCCAACACCTGCCCTTCTTTCATGATATCTGAGATCGAATACATGGTACTCAAATCTTATATAATTAAAGAAGGAGCTTTCAGGATAAAAATAAAAGGATTTGGTTTATAGAGAAGCAGGCTGGTATACCCACATCAGCAGCAGCCCCCGTTATCTGCCTACGTCCTTGTACGTACCTTACCAACCAAAAGTATGGGGCTGCTAATAATGGCCGGTGTGCTTATAGAAGGTTGTAAATAGGACACCAAATTATCTAGGTAGACCCTTAATAAGCATGATAAGTACCTGGATGGGTATCTTAAAATAAGCGCCATGCTGAGGGCCCTAACGAGGACCCCAAGGAGCGTTATGATAAGTGCTTTAGTAAGGGCCTTAATAACCCTTTTGAAGCGCTTTTGACCTTGGAATCAAACCCTGCCTACCGGGGCTGCTTGGGCTACCACCCTGGGCCCTACGTTCCATACTTCCGCAATTATCCATCTCACGAGTATCATCAACCATGTAAGGATTCCTCAGCAGCAACTTATAAGATACGTAGAGGCTATCAAGAGACCCATCTTCAGACAATTTGTTACCCCGCCATGGACTCGTCCATCTTCCAGTCCTGCACTGCACAGAAGGAATGCCTATTCCTTCATTGTATGCATTGCAGCCCGCGCCTCCAACCTCCAGGCCTAGGTTCCATACTATGGGCATGCAAATTGTGTGTTTAATCCCGTCCTCGCAATATCGCGGCTGTGATTACCCCGAGTGTTTCCAGCTCGCAGTGCAGTGAGATAAGATACAGTGGTGCGAAAGCATTGTAATGCAGAGGAAGGTATCGAGAAACTGTTACCGAAGAGCTCTGCCGATAAATATCAAAAACAGCAGAGAGAAAAAGGGAAATGGAGGAGGTTCTCCACACATTCTAAAGGGGGAAACGGGGCTGGTTTAGTCTACAGAGTTTGTTGACAGACGGCTATATTGATGAGTTGTTAAGGACCCATATGTCAACATAACACAAGCAGGGGGGAATGTATCAGGAAGAGAGAAAAGGGAACAGGAAAGCGTCACCTGAAGAGTGGCTCATGTTGCAGTAAAAACCAAAGATTGCCAGCTGCATGAACTCACCTTGACTCCCCTCCCACCCGACTTCACTGCTGCTTTCCAAACTTGGTGATACCAGCAAGACTGCCAGCGTGCATATATTAGCCCTGTTTAATCAGGCGTCGTGAGCACATGGGACTTATACCCACTTTATAGAAACTTGCTCAATGACTATAGCCAATAAGCACACTCTTCCCTGTCTTCCTAATTTCCCACACTTGTATTGAGAGCAAAGGGCCTGGAGACACAGTCTCAAAGTCTGCCTAATCTGCGCTCAACTGCGTCAATTATGAGATTCCAATTCCCTGCGCCCACAACAGGGCGTCGCCCGCTGCAGAACATAAAATGCCCATCACCTGCTTCCTCAGAATGCTGCTTCTTCTCCTTGCTCTCCCAGACCTAGGAAAAGCAACACAATGAGGCTCTCTACTTTCTGGGCTGCTTGTGCCCTGCCTTTCGCTGCCCATGCGGCAGTGGAAGACATGGACTCGAGTAACACTTCAATGAAGAGCATCACTTCCTCGTCTTCCTCCGCTGCAATTGTCGATGGCTTGCATAGTCTTCCCAATCCTCATGCTCTCGTCGTTTCAACTGGCATTGAAACTAGCACTGTCAGCCTCGATGCCAATGAGAAGGGCGTTTCTACTACCAGCTGTTTTACTTACACCACCATCATAACCCACACTTACACCCGGACTAAGACCTCACATACCCATGACACTAGCTTTACTACCGACATCACTTCCAATACCACTAACAGCCCAAATACTAGTAACACTGGTACCGATGTCACTACCAGCGTCACTATCGATGTCACTAGTACTATCAGTCCTAGCACCACTGCGGCTGAGATTACTGGCACTGGCTCGAGTAATGGCAGTAGCGCTTCTGAAAGCGGCACTGCCGGTGTCTCTAATACTACGAACGTGCCTGCGAGCACTATCACCGGAACGACCAGCAACCCTAACACCGCTACTGGGACAGCAAACCCTGTCCTCGGTGGCGACACATCCTCCCAATCTTCCTTAACATCAAGTACGCTTGTTGCTCCCAGCACTACCGGAGGCAGCCAGCCCTCATCTACCGACACTTTAGCTCCTTCGACAACGGCTTCCAATATAACCCCATCAAGCGATACAAAGGTTTCGTTGACGCCGACAATTAGCATCCCTGGGAGCGCTACTAGCAGTATCGAGGATGGCCAGCCGTCATCTACAGAGAATGGTTCTACCCCTGATTCCACAACCACCCCGGCCGGCGGAGGTGTTACAGTTACACAAACTACTCGAGACATGATCAGTGTAACAGCCATGACGTCATATATGATTATGTCAGCTGTAGTAACACCTACCCGATTGAACTCCTCATTCACCCACTTCCCCCCAATATTGTACACCTTCTTTCCTTTCACAACATCCATCATGGCCGCTCATACTTTGGACCAAGACGGCCAGTCGTCATTGCCAATCATGGATTGTATCGACTACCAAGATCCAGAATTTCAACTTGCCAGTAAAGTTACGGCTCTACAATACTCCTCCTTCGAATCATTACGAAAGTTCCTGAGCCATCAGCAATGCTCATTAGAAAACAAGAAGACCGCAAACCAGTACTTCACGATATTCTCAGCACCGCATTCTCTCATCTGTGAGCTAACCGATAGCCGAGCCAAATACTGCCGACTTGCGTATCATTCAGAAAGCTGTACAGTCATTTTGAAACTCATGCCTGGCCCGAGCCATGAACTGGCTATCAGATCGTTCGACCTCTTAATAAATCTCGAACTCTACAAGATGGGAATCCATGACGTCAAGCCTTTCGGCTCCATGAGGGTTACGATCGGTGGTTGGACAAAGGAACCGGACTGTTCATGGGCACCTGAATCAAGCCCCGCCAGGCCAACCTTTGTTGTGGAAGTTGGCTTATCGGAATCCACTCAGCAGCTAGCTCTGGACGCCCGCGGCTGGTTAGCAATGCCGTCCTCCGTCGAAGTCGTCGTAACAATCGATTTAAATAGAACCGCACCTGAGATAGTATTCCAACTTTGGGAGCGCCTGCCCTCTCATACCATCCGCACACGCTCATCTCCGTCTCTGGCATGTCCTACGAGAACAGTTAAAATATCTCGCATTGGCAATAGAGCTTCTGTGCAAGGCCACTCATATTCGAATGGAATAGTCACCCAGATTTCGGACTTAGCAATACCCTTCGCCAAGGTTGTCGGTCGGGTTGGGGTTCCGCCGCGTGAACGAGATTTGTTAATCCCCGAACAAGATCTGGAAAGATTTGCGGAAGCCGTGTGGAAAGCACAGTCCTTAACTTGACGTTCTCTGAACTACGGATTATCCCCCCTTCTTCCACTGTCTTTATCACCGAAACACTATCATCTACTTCAACTAGATCCTAAGGGTGCGCCGTCGACACATGCGGGGAGCTATGTCCTGCCGGAGGTACCAATGGCGGTTAGATCACTCTTCGGCTTATCAATTGTGCACGTCTCTCAACTAGTACAGCTACCGCGCTACCTACTGGTAGCCAGGCTGCCGTCTACTTATCTGCCTCGAACACGATGTGTCTTTTTCCCGAAAGGTTTTCCGCTAGGATAGCTCCGTCTTATATGTACTTCTAGTGTCCCAATAGCGCGAATGAAGTTTGCATTCCGAATCTAAACCCTGCCCTCCTTGTACAGCAGACCGTCTGACAAGCAGTCTACATAGACCTTAGGTCTTGCATGCCTTAAACTAAGTTTGGCTCCATGAAGCCTCGCATTACTACTACATATCTCGGCTTGCCGTGTGGACATGGGCCACGGGCCACGGCTCCGCTACTTTAACCTACCTAGACTAAACGGTTGCTAGTAAAGACCAGTGTGTGTGCATTTCGCAGGCTGCACTGATATTTGCATGTCAACGAAGCCCCGCCATTGGTGTAATAAGCGTCTTAATGGGTGTCTGAGTGGGGCTGGTGTCGCATATCAGGGCCCTTATTTAGATCTTGATGCACTCGCAAAGCAGTGCTTCTCTTGGTATACTCAAAGCAAGGAGGAAGTGACTAATAAAAGTGAGTGAAGTGAGTGAGGCTATAGAGGTGAATATACTATTCATTAATATACAATTCAGTCACTATAATATACTTAGTGCTCACTTGCTAGAAACTTCTGAAGCGCCGCACTCTCAGCCTCATACTTGCCGATCTTGTTCTGTGAGCTATACACCTTATTCAACAGCCACTGGATCCTCCCCGTGATCTCGCGCGGCTGCTTCGGAAGCTTGCCGAGCAACAAGAGCTCCTCCTCGTATGTGCCAATGCTCTTGTTCTCTTTGCTGATTAGTTGTGAAAGAATTTCGAGGTCTAGACGGCCGCTCAAGTGCTTGTTCTCAGTCAGCCGCTTGAAGACGGCGAGGTAGACTGGTCTCCCGGGTTTGACTCGCTCGGGCGAGCCGTTTACGGTGACGACGGAGATTAGTTCAGCCTGCTCAAGCGCTCGGAGGGTACCTTGGCCGCCAGATTTGAAGAGGTCGGATTGAACGACTTGGTTATAAGGTACGCTACCGTCCTTTGAGTGGGCTAAGGTTTTAATCAAGTGCCACGCCTGTTGATGGCTCCATTGCTGCGAGTCTGTTTCGGGACTCAGAATGAACATCTTTAGAATCTCTGAAGCTGACTGCTCAATTATGCGGCTAACGGCACCTATAATTGGATTAGTTATGGAAAGGCTATGTAGAATTGAACGTACCTCGAGGTGTTTCTCCAGCCTCGATGCGGTGTGCCATGAATTCCAAATCAGTCACTCGCCCTCCTAAGACCGAAATACAGCTATCCAGTTCTGTCAGGTCCGCTTCTTTCTGTACAGGCTTGTTCTTGCTCTTGGCTTCGTACTCCAGATGGTTGAGGACGAATCTTCGACCCACCTCAAGAGAACAGTCGCCCAGTGAGATTGTGCGGAAAACTGAGTTTGGCAACGCTTTGCTTAGAGGCTTAGAGAAGGAAACATCCGTGGTCAGGAAAATTACGTGTGCAATGTTTCCAGTGGTCAAACCAGCTGCCCACTCCGTGAGTTTGTCGTACACGACGCTGCTGTCAGGGTTGTTGTGTAGGTAATTGTCAACGACCACGACGGGGCGTAGCTCTGGGTGCGCTTCCAAATATTCCTCATCGCTAAGCTGTGCATCTGTATCCGTCTTCTTTCTGTTCTCCAGTGTAATGCTCTTCAAGGCGATAGCAGTGTTCTGCCAGATATTGCTGAGCTGTGCATCCAAAGTCTCGGAAAATCCAGCCTTTGTTCCAATCATTCCTTGCGCAGCAAGATCGATGAAGCTACTGATACTGTTCATCCATGAGAATATGGGCCGGTATCCTACTTGACTAGCTGCACGTGCGATCTTTGATGTGTCGCCCTTGGCATCTTGAATCTGCTTGCAGTCGATGACGAGCTTGTACTTGTAGTCCTTAAGAGTCCGGTCTAGAACAAGCTCACGTTTCCCTGAGCCACGAGGCCCGTGGATGACGATGAAAGTTTCCGCGTTCTCCGTTAACCAGGACTGAAGTTGGGAAATATCTCCTTGTCGGTCTTCCCAGATCGCTGTGAGTCCGCGGGCATCAGACTTGCTCTGTCCAAAATAGAGGTTCGCCTTGCTGACTTGATACCGCACCCACTGCACGACTTTGCTTCCTTCAGCATGCAGCGTTGCCTTGATCTTCATTTTGATGAAAAAGGTCCGGATGGGGTCGAATACAGTAACCGTGATAGCTGCAATGAGAGCCGCAATAGCAGGGATAACTAGGCGTGGGTGGTTCAAGAGCCAGTCCTTGATCAAAGATAGCCTAATCTTGCGCTCGTACTTGATCTTCATGCGTGTACCAGACTTGCCCCCACCTCCTCCGGGAGGAATTGTGAAGCCATGGACGCAGTTCTTAGCCGTGACCGCATTGCTCGGACGGCTGAACTCGACAAGCGCATATTTTGGTGTAATTTTCGAATCAGGGGGCTGCCTTTCAATATCCCTCAGCTTCCCATATCGGCGAAATATACTGTAAAGAACCTCTGTCGTCAACTCTGCAGCTGAGCCCTCTGGTTCGGCAGGGTGGAACTCAACCCGGATGCGATTACTGGGAATCCGATAGAGATCCTCGATCCACGGTCGTCCATGTACAAGAGAAACAGTGGCTTGTTGGAAAGGATTAAACCAGGGCCGTATGGGATGCTTTGCCAAGTGGTCTTTGACAGCAGCCTCAATCTCACTGTCCGTGGCACCTGCGGTCCGAGCATACTTTACAAACGCGCCGCCTTCGCGAAGCCGGGGAATGATATCTTTGATATCTATGTCTAGCCCCTGTGGGAAAACCTGTCGGACAATATGCAGCGGATCAGACGCTGCGAAATGTGGACGGTTGATACGCTTTAGCGCCTTCTCGTACGATTGAGTACTGTTGAGGGGCCCCAGCAATAGAAGCCATTGGAGTTTCCGTGGGAAGATATCTATATCTTGTTAGTCTCGCTGACTTTTAAACACCTGCAGATATAGCCTTACTATTTACAAAGATCAAACCCTCATCTTTTTCCAGTTCGATGTGGCCAGCCTCGAGCGAGCTAACATGTGACGAGCTGAGGGTAAGTGTACTTTGTCGGGCAATCAAGGAGGGCTTAGGGACGCGATAAGGAGTCGAGTTTCTCCAGTATGGCAGAACCCGATAACCATGGGACGCCCTGCCAGTAAGCAGCACTGGTATCATGATTGCGAGTGTGAAAGCATGTTAGAGACGCAGAACGAGCGAAAGCGAGTTGATGCGCTTGAGGAGAATGACGTCAGTACTGTATAATTCCAGACCCTCCCAAACGGTACCAGTATGTTTTAGTACTGTCAAGACCAACCAAAATTACACCGCCAACCAAATCGGAACAAGCGTCTTTCCATCTCCGCATGCCAAAATATTGTCCCATCAATCACAATCACCACGATCGGTCATAGATAGGCATTCTATCGAGTATTTAAGCAACTCACATTGCACACAAGATGGGCTGGTTCTGGTCAAAATCCTCATCCACCCCAAAGGACGAATCCCAAACAATTCAACCTCCGACAATGACACCAGAGAACATCCAGACACCACCGCAACCCCAACCACAACCACGAGAACTCACTCGTGAAGAAAAAGCCGACGCTGAATTCAAGCAATTATGGACAAGCCTCGAAAATGACATCAACTCTGCCGCAACATCCGCGACTTCAACCTCATCCCCGCAATCCTCAGATTCCACCATCCCAACTCCCGCATCGATAGCGCCCGACTCGCTCTACCCCGACACCATGTCCTGCCGCTCCGCCTTTGACTACGCCTTCTTCTGCCAATCTCTGGGGGGTCAATTTGTGAACGTCTACCGATACGGAGAACTGCGATCATGCAGTGAGCATTGGGAAAACTTTTGGATGTGCATGAAGACGCGAACGTTCTCGGAGAAGGAGAAGAGCCGGCTGATCCGCGACCACTATCGGAAGAAGGCGATCAAGTATAAGACGGGGCCGAGCAGTGAGGATGTCTGGGAGGTACGGGCGGAACCAGTGAAGAATGCTTTCCAGGGAGACTTTGCGGCGTTGGAGAGGGAGATGAAGGCACAGGAGGAGGAGGAAGCGCGCAAAGCGGCGCGCGCAGCGATGACGCCGATGCAGCGGGCTGCCACTTCTATCTAAGATTTTGTAAGCCTTTTTTTACTTCCCTTGACTTTGGCAGTATGCTGATTGCTTCTAGATTGATATCTTTACTTTCACCACAAGTTTTATGTATATAATAAATACCTGTACAACATGGAGATATTTTCCGGCAAACGACCTAAGAACGAAAATGAAACATCCTCTTTATGAGAAACAGATAAGGGTAATCCATTACTTCGATAAACGATACTCTAGGATTTACACAATGCTCAACCCCATTCAAAAGCCACCAAGTCCTTTGTTCAGGCCTCCTTGTTGACCACTTCCATTACCCCAAACAAACTAGCTATAAAAGAGTAGCGGTCCCTACCCCCGAGGTCAGGAAAATCTCATGATCCTATTATTCGACTTTTGGACTCCAGAGCAAGAGCTGCTATGAATCTCATTCTAACCAAGCTACCAACCGCAACCTTAAAATTCGTCAGAATGCCTTCACTCTACAAACTCATCGATGCCATGTCCAACATGGTCATTTCCGTGGTCTACACCAGCGGTTACGACAGTCACAATAGTGAGCCATCCACGCCAGCGGAATCAGAACCCGGGAACAACAACAGAAGTAGCAGCCGCAGCAGCTATCACTGCAATATTAAATACAATGACAAGGACAACGGCCGATGCCCAACCTACCAGGACCAACTCCCCTACCCACCCAGCAAGCGCCGTCCCACAATCCCATACTCAAAGACCCGCGTGAGAGGGACCAATAGTGAGTATCTCGCCCCCAAACGCTTCACGAAGACTCCTCCCACCACGAAAAACGTCCACTGGTCCAATATGATGGAGGTTGACGGAGAAGCGTACAGATTCACTGCACCCTCACTGAACAGCTACCCGCTCCGCAGACGCCGAAAAGCGAATTACGTCTACGGCGCTGATGGTGGCGATAGCAACAACAACGTACACAATACCGAGGATAGAGACAGCAGCCCCGAGCCCCAGGAGCCCTATAGCGCTGCTGCAAGCTACGAGGAACAGCGGTATCCGGATGACCGGTACTTACGCCCTCGCTCTCGCTCGGGGTCTCGCAACCATTCCCCCGCAGGAAGTTACCCCGGCTCTGACGGAGGCCGTTCGCAATCGCGCCCCCCTGGTCCCAGAGAGGCATCTCGGCCGGATATGCCTCGTTCGATCCTCAAACCGCCTACAGCTACGGACGATGAAATGCTCCTGCGTAATACCTGGGGCATCATCGCGCGCCAGGAGCAGCAGATTAATTACATGTACGAGTTTCTCTCGGATGTCTTGCTCGTTGGACACGATGTGCTTGACTGCATGTTTGAGACGGGGGAGATCTCGATGTGCGAGGAGACGACGAGGCGTGCGCAGCAGGCTCAACAGGCGCGGGGGCGGGGATCGCGAGCATCGAGCCCGATCCCGAAGCAGCAACAATTCGAGGATGAAAGTCAAGGTCAGACTCAATATCCCGCGTCATACCCTGGCCAAAGTCCCACTCTGAGCTCCAGCCCGCGGTGTGCGTTTGAGGGGGAATTGAAGAGGCGAGAGGCGAGGCAGAGCCCTCCCAGAGTGTACAGTCCGGTGCTGGGTCCGCGAGGATGCCACACGGACCCGTGGCTAGATGCGCAACGGAGCTCTCTGGGAGAGGATTCGAGAGAGGCGAGCCCCGTGCCAGGTGAGCGCCCATCCTCGAGTCCTCGTTTCGATGGGCGACCTGAGCTCCTCTATGGGCGGGAAGGTGCAATGTCGAGGCAAGAGGAAACTCGGTCTCCTGCGCCAGGGGTTCGTGGTATAGATATTATCTATGAAGATCCAGAGGGGCAATAGGTTATTGCATATAAGTGACCTTAGTTCAGTTTAGTGCAGTTTTACCTCTCTTACTAAGTTGTTTGGGTTTGTTCATATAGCTCTACTTGTGTCCTCAAATAAGGACCTTCCCTTGTTGATAATGATTGAAAATCTTAATACAAATCTACCATGAAGCGGATTACTTATTTTGAACGTAATGTAGATGAAGTACTATATTGATGAGAAAGAATATGTACAAAAGAAGATGATTGCACACGCTCCAACTCCTTGCCGAGTATTTTGAGAAAGACGCTGCAACCAAAAGCACAAGTACCCTCTTGAAAGGACAAACATGACATAACAGCTGAACGCAAAATGTATCAGGCGTGTAAATCGAGAAATTCCCCTTCTAACCATGACCATGCAGGAAACTGTCGAGACAGATAGAATACAGACCCACCAACAATATAACCCGCTGATCCAGTAGTAAACTTTCCTTCTTTCGCTTTTCGACGCGGTATTATTCATAGATCATCGTCATCGTGAAATAGAATGAACCTGTCGTCGCGCAGGAGCCTGTCCGGCGTGCCGAAATTCTATTTTTTTTTTTTGGATTTTGTTTTTTTATGGTAAATTTACGCGGCAACAATCTGCTCAGTGGCCTGGCGGACTGCATCGAAGGCGGGGCGGCGGACGATACCTCCAGTCACGGGGAGCTGAGAACTGATGCCGGTGAGGAAGGTATCGACCTCACGAGCGCACTGGCGACCTTCGTTGATACCCCAGACAATGAGGGACTGTCCACGGCGGCAGTCACCGGCGGCGTACACTCCGGGGACGTTGGTGCCGTAGTGGCCGGGGGTGGTCTTGACGTTCTTGCGGGCGTCGCGCTCGATTTCTTCGCCGAGGAGACGGTCCTCAGGACCAAGGAAACCCATGGAGAGGAGGACAAGGTCGGCAGGGAAGAACTGCTCACTGCCCTCGACAGTCTTCATGTCCCAACCACCGGTGGCGCTCTTAGTCCATTCGACACGGACAGTATTGATACCCTTAACGCGGCCGTTGCCATCATCGACGAACTCCTTGGACATGATGCAGAACTCGCGGGGGTCCTTGCCCATGTGGGTCTTGACTTCGGAGTGACCGTAGTCGACACGGTAGATACGGGGCCACTGGGGCCATGGGTTATCGCGGGCACGCTCTGGCGGAGGTTGAGGCAGCAACTCGAAGTTGACGACAGACTTGGCGCCATGGCGAACGGAGGTACCAATGCAGTCGTTACCAGTATCACCACCACCGATGACGACAACGTGCTTGTCCTTGGCAGAGATGTAAGAGCCGTCGGCCAGCTCGGAGTCGAGGAGAGACTTGGTGTTGCGGTGCAGGAACTGCATGGCGAAGTGGATGCCGTCGAGCTCACGGCCAGGAACCTTGAGATCACGGGCAACGGTAGCACCAGTAGCGAGGATGACGGCATCATTGCTCTTGCGGAGGGACTCAAGAGACACCTCGCTGTCTGGTCCAACGGAGGTGCTGGTGACGAACTTGATGCCCTCGGCGGCCATCAGGTCAACACGACGCTGGACAATCTTCTTGTCGAGCTTCATGTTGGGGATACCGTACATGAGCAGACCACCAACGCGATCGGCGCGCTCATAGACCGTAACGCTGTGACCAGCGCGGTTAAGCTGATCAGCAGCCGCGAGACCAGCAGGGCCGGAACCGATAATAGCAACATTCTTGCCGCTGCGGACGGCGGGAGGACGAGGGACCATCCAGCCCATTTCGAAACCGCGGTCGATGATGGCGCACTCGATAGACTTGATACCGACGGGGTCTTCGTTGATACCAAGGACACAGGCACCCTCGCAAGGAGCAGGGCAGACACGACCAGTGAATTCGGGGAAGTTATTAGTCATGAGCAGGCGGTTCAGGGCATCCTGCCACTGGTTCTGGAAGACAAGCTCGTTCCACTTGGGAATGATGTTGGAGATCGGGCAACCGGTGTCGGACTGGCAGAATGGAACACCACAATCCATGCAGCGAGCGGACTGGTACTTGAGCTCATCCTCGGTCAAACGGTTGGAAAGCTCGGCCCAGTCACGAGTACGGGTGGCTGGGTTGCGGTACTTCTCGCTGCGGCGGCTATACTTCATGAAACCGCGGGTCTTGTCGAGGATAAGAGCAGTCCTCTTCTTCTCAACCTTGGAATCGGTAACACTGTCTTCAATATCCAAGAGCTCAGCCTTCTTAGCGTCGGCTTCGGCCTTCGGCTTCTCCTCCTTGACGGGAGCGCTAGGCAGTTGAGGAATAGTGATCTCGGCCTTCTTCGCCGCGGCAGCCTTGGCAGCTTCCTCCTGGAGAATGCGCTTGTAGTCCGTGGGCAGGACCTTGACAAAGTGAGGGAGGGCACGGGTGAAGTCCAAAAGGATACGAGCAGCCAGCTCGGAGCCGGTGTAGTGGTGGTGATCCTCAATCAAACCGCGGAGGAAAGCAATTTCGGCAGGATCTTCGAGGCTAGAGACCTCAACCATCTCCATGTTGACCTTGGAGACGAAGTCCTGGTTCATGTCCAAGACATAAGAAATACCACCAGACATACCAGCAGCGAAGTTACGTCCAGTAGGACCAAGAACGACAACCCGGCCGCCGGTCATGTACTCGCAGCCATGGTCTCCAACACCTTCAACAACAGCAGTAGCACCAGAGTTACGGACAGCGAAACGCTCAGCGGCAACACCGCGGAAGAAACACGTACCGCGGGTGGCACCGTACAGACAGGTGTTACCGACAATAACGTTCTCCTCGGCCTTGTAAGCAGCGCCACGAGGAGGGTAGACAATAAGACGACCGCCCGACAGACCCTTGCCGACGTAATCGTTGGCATCACCCTCGAGCTCGAGAGTGATACCAGGAGCAAGGTAGGCACCGAAGGACTGACCAGCGGAACCCTTGATGTTGGAGTGAATGGTGTCCTGGGGAAGACCTTCTCCGCCATAACGACGGCTGACCTGGTAGGAAAGCGTAGCACCCAGGGCACGATCGGTGTTGACGATGTCACACTCAACACGGCAAGGCAAGCCCTTCTCCAGAGCTAGCTCAGACTCGGCGATTAGCTTGTTGTCAAGACGAGTGTGCAGGCGGTGATCTTGCTGTTATTTGAATGTAGTGTTAGCATGGTACTACAAGGGATACACACAACTAGAGTACTTGCCTTCCGGACGTTGTACGTGGCTACACCAGGCCGAAGAGAATGGGCAGGTGTGAGAATGAGGGAGAGGTCAATGTTCTCCTGCTTGGGGTTACGCAGATCATCGCGAACCTTGAGCAGCTCCGCCCTTCCGACCATCTCATTGATAGTGCGAACACCAAGTTTGGCCATGATTGCACGGAGCTCGTTGGCGATATAGTAGAAGAAGTTGATCACGTGCTCAGGCTGACCCTGGAACTTCTTGCGGAGCTCAGGGTCCTGAGTAGCAATACCAACAGGGCAAGTATTGAGGTGGCACTCTAGACATACTTGTTAGTAAAAATCGATAAAGGTAATGAGAAGGTTAGTTTCTTACTTCTCATATACACACAGCCCATGGCGATCAGAGGAGTGGTAGCGAAGCCGAACTCCTCGGCACCGAGCAAACAAGCAACGGCAACATCTCGACCAGTACGGATCTGACCATCGGTCTGGACAATGACACGGCCACGCAGATCGTTGAGGACAAGGGTCTGGTGAGTTTCGGCTAGACCCAGTTCCCAGGGCAGACCAGCATACTTGATACCAGTCCAGCGAGAGGCACCAGTACCACCGTCATGACCAGAGATGAGGATGTGGTCAGCCTTAGCTTTGGCGACACCAGAGGCGACGATACCGACACCGACCTCGGAGACGAGCTTGACGGAGACACGAGCGCGGGGGTTGGAGCACTTGAGATCGTAAATGAGCTGCTTCAGATCTTCGATGGAGTAGATGTCGTGGTGAGGAGGGGGCGAAATGAGACCGACACCAGGGGTCGAGTAACGGGTGTGGGCAATAGGTCCAACGACCTTGTGGCCGGGAAGTTCACCACCCTCACCGGGCTTAGCACCCTGGGCCATCTTGATCTGCAGCTCATCGGCATCGGCAAGGTAGTGAGAAGTGACACCAAAGCGACCAGATGCAATCTGCTTGATAGCAGAGCGCATAGTGTCGCCGTTCTCCATCCTGTTGCTACGCTCTGGATCTTCACCACCTTCACCAGTGTTGGACTTTCCACCAAGGCGGTTCATGGCAATGGCTAGGGTAGAGTGAGACTCCATGGAGATAGATCCGTAGGACATGGCACCAGTCACGAAACGGCGGACAATCTCGGTCCAAGGCTCAACCTGGTCGATAGGGATGGGGGTTCGCTGATCAAAGTCGAACTCGAGCATACCACGGAGAGTGCAGTTCTTGATCTGCTCGTGGGCAGCCTTAGCATATGCCTCGTAAGACTTGTCGTTCTTGGTGCGGACAGCATCCTGGATGTTGGCAATGCTGACAGGGTCGTTGATGTGATCTTCGCCTCCATCACGCCAGTGGTACTCACCGGACTCGGTCAGGCCAGGGATGTCAATAATGGAGCGAGAAGCGTAACCACGCTCATGGAAGGCGAAAGCATCCTGAGCGATGAGCTCAAAGGTCATACCGCGGATACGGCTTGCAGTACCAGCGAAGCAGCGATCAATGACGCTGTCATCAATACCGAGGGCTTCGAAAATCTGGGCACCCTTGTAGGACTGGAGAGTAGAGATACCCATCTTGCTCATGACCTTGAGGATACCACCATCGCAGGAGGCCTTGTAGTTCTCAATGACCTTCTCATCAGAGAGTTCCTTACGGATCAGGTTCTCCCGGTTCATCTTGAGGATGCACTCCATGGCGAGGTATGGGTTGATACCGTCAGCACCATAACCAACGAGAACACACATGTGATGGACCTCGCGAGCTTCAGCAGTCTCAACAATCAAAGCGGCAAGAGATCGCCACTTGTTACGGACCAAGTGGTGGTGGACGAGACCAGTTGCCAGGAGAGCAGAGACGGGAACTCTGTCGGCAGAGGTGGCGCGGTCAGACAGGATAAGCATCTTGTCTCCGGCCTGGATAGCCTCGGTGGCGGCATCGCAGATGCGGTCAAGGGCTTCAAGGTATCCGGGTACACCCTTCTTCTTCTCAAAAGTGATGTCAATTAGTCTGACGGTCCAGTCCTTGTGAACGCTGTTGATGTTCTTGAGAGCATTGAATTCAGGGACGCTCAAGATTGGAGAGGGGAGAAGCAAGCGGCGGCACTGAGATGGGTCCATCGCCAACAGGTTGCCCTGGGGACCAACATAGCACTCCAGGGACATGACAACAGCCTCACGGATCGGGTCAATAGGTGGGTTGGTGACCTGAGCAAAGAGTTGACGGAAGTACTCATAGAGAAGACGCGGCTGTTTAGCAATGCATGCAAGAGGGGCGTCGTTACCCATGGAACCAAGAGCTTCCTTAGAATCAGCACCCATAGGGCCCAGGAGGAGGGTAACCTGCTCGAAAGAGTAACCGAAAGCCTTGAGGCGGGGGTCATTCTGGACGGTGGTGTTGTCGAGAGTGTGGCGGATGTCCACATTCTGCTCAACTAGCTTGTCAGTGACAGCCGGAAGCTTCACGAGTTCCTTGTCCAGCCAAGCGGTGAAATCCTGACGGTGAGAAACGGTGTACTTGAGCTCGGAATCGTCGATGATACGGCCCGCGACAGTGTCGACCAGCAACATCTTACCAGGCTGCAGACGACCCTTTTGAATGACACGCTCCTGGTCAATGTCAACAGCACCAACTTCAGAGGCACAAATGATACGGTCATCGTCAGTCACGTAGAAACGGCAGGGACGGAGACCGTTTCGGTCCAGGTTGGCACCACAGTAGCGACCATCAGAGAAAGTGAAAAGAGCTGGACCATCCCATGGCTCCATCTGACAGGCTGCCCATTCGTAGAAAGCGGCCTTTGAGGGGTCCATAGCTGGGTTGTCTTGCCACGCCTCAGGAATCATAATCATAACGGCTTCGGGCAAAGAAAGAACACCGTTGATCATCAACAGCTCCAGGACGTTGTCAAAAGCAGCAGAGTCGGAACCACCGTCCTCAACAATAGGGAGTAGAGACTCGAGATCATCTCCAAAGATTTCAGACTTGAGCAGACCCTCGCGAGCGCGCATCCAGTTCTTGTTTCCTCGCAATGTGTTAATTTCACCATTGTGAGCAGCCCATCGTAGAGGCTGGGCACGGTCCCAGGAGGGGAATGTGTTGGTAGAGAAACGAGAATGCACCAGGGCAAAGTGACCCTCGTAGTCAACGTTGACAAGATCGTGGTAGTACTGGTAGACCTGCACAGGGGCAAGCTGACCCTTGTACACAATGTTGCGGTTGCTAAGAGAACACAGATAGAACCAATTGGCCAGGCCAATGATGTGAGTAGCGCGTTTTCGCAGAATGTATAGCTGCAGCTCAAATGTCCGCGCGTCGAACTGCTCTACATCTGTGATCTCGGGCTTTTTTCCTTCGCCGTATGCGGACTTGAGGACCACAAATGGCTGCAGGATAGTAGGCTCGCGGGAGAGGGCTGCGGGACCCAAAATGGTAGAATCGCGAGGGACCTCACGCCATCCTAGTACACGTAGGCCTAATGATGAGGCAATCTCCTCGAATGACTTAATCGACTCCTTCAGAGCCTCTTCATCGGGCTTGAAGAAAAGGTTACCGACGGCATACTGGCCTAGCGGAGGAAGATCAACTCCGACTTCACGGGCGAAGTTCTTAACGAAAAACTTATGGGGGATACTGGTCATTACACCGGCACCATCACCATCGCGCGCGTCGGAACCAACGGCACCTCGGTGTGTCATGTTACATAGCAAGTTTCGGGCTAGATAGAGGGAGACTGTTAGTACACTGATTGAGGTGTTTATTTCTAAATAAATAACTCACCATCGCTAACAATTTTGTGGCTTGCCTTGCCTTTAATGTTGCTGGATACCATAAAGTTAGGACCCTGCTGTACAATCCACAGTCCACTCCGGCGACTTACGCAGCAAAGCCTACACCGCAGGCATCCTTTTCATATTCGGGGTCGTAGAGACCTTGCCGCTCGGGCAAAGTGTTAGCCCAGCCATATCCTTTCTTGGGCTGGTACTCCGAATATTCGTTCGGACTCTGCTCCTCAACTATAGTTTGGCCATAGATTTCCTCCAAGTTCAGACCCATTCTTCCGCCGGTGGCCGACAGAGAATGGAATTGCAGAAACTGGGGGAGTGGTGAACGCTGTTGGGTGTCAGCCGCCGCTGGTCTAGGCGGGGTCGGAGTCGTGATATATAGATAAGGGCTATGTCGTCAATGGCGGAGCGTGGGCAGCGTAATGGCAACAATCGCGGAGGTGTTTCGCCCAACGTCTGGCTCCGGGGTATTTTGCAGAAAAGTGAGGGAAGAAGAGAAAGAAGGAGACCGAGAAGAGGGGGGGCAGAGGGGGAATAAAAAGAAGAGGGGGGCAGAATGCGCGTAGCAAAAAAAAAAAAGTTACTGGGCGGGAGGACGGGAGCCAGAGGTCCGGGGGATTTCTTCTTGAGACTCCGATACGGACGAGTTTGGGTATGGGTATTGTATGGCTTGGGGGTATGGCGCGGTACAGCTCTGCTGCGCTGGTCGGAGGGTGTTTGGCCTGCTCGATCGTGAGATCACGGGCTGGAGGGAGTCGGACAACCCACCCTGCGTCGAGAAGACTAATTAGGAAAATTACAGCTGTGGGGATCGACGACAATTCCTGTCCACCGTGGCAAATTCCGGTTTGCTTTTCAGGGCGTCCAAGGTGAATGTAATTAGCACGCTGACAATGGTCTACTACAGACGCTCCAAGAGGCAGACGGAAAAGAAAAAGAAATGCAGACTCTTCTTCGTTTTGCTATGTATGCAGCCAAAAGAAATCCTACCCTGGCCTGCACAGCAACGGGGAGCGTTTTCGGCGGCTTCCGCTCCTGGTTAGAAAAGCATCCGCCACAGGTGCAAGACTAGAGAGAGCCAGGAACATCTTCACATGCGACACCAGCTTCTAAATGCTATGAATGCCTTATCCATTGATCCCACAGCTTCGGGTGCACGGATATTCTTCTTCATTACATCTTGCTTTGTTTCTACATTGTCAAGGTCACTTACTCCACGACGGCAACAAGTTCGATGATGCAGTCGACACACTACACAGCCTAGGGAGCAGTCAAGAGATAAGAAGGCAGCAGCCAATCAGGACACTGGCTTTTCAACCTTTTGACCCAAGAAGATTAGGTTTCTCCTACGTCAAGATCCAAGCCGGTGGGGCCAGAAAGGCAAAGCAAAAGAACCTGGGACGCTAGTGGGAACATGCTGGTACTGGTATTTCCATTTATTTTACACGTCGCTCGGCAGTGCTAGCCCCGACCTCTCCTCTGTTAAATTATCGCCTGTGGCATGCTATCTTATATTGCATGGCCCTACTTGATGCTAAAATCACACGGCGCAACTGCAGAATACGGGTCGCTTCCTCAAGTCACTCTTCTCGGTGAGGACAATCCCGTTAACACCCGGTGTATACTCCTAGTTTCCTCGCAATCAGTGTCTCCATCCGAGTCCACCGGCCCAGGCAACCTTAAACCACCCAGTTCCTGCGGTTCAGCCATTTGCCGGCCATGGAATACTAAGAATACTGAAAAGAAAAAAATGAAGAATTGCTGCAAGCCAGGCCTCGAAGAAGAACCGAAAATTAGTCTGGGCGGATCAACAAATGGTATGACCACCACGTTCATTCTCGGTCTCATGATTGGCGGCCCAATGCTCTACTCATGAGATTCAATCACAACGATCTTAGCTATGGGTCCCAGGCGCAAATCATGGCGTAGATTCGGATAATAATCCTCGAAGAAAACGGGCATCAGATCCGGCGTCTTGGAGCTCAACCCCATGCGCGCAGTAGTGAGTCAGACTGGGGAGCCCTTCGCATTGAATTTGCCACCTCAGCCGAGTCCTCTGCTCCATGGACTGCTCTTGTTTCTTACTAGTAGTGTCTTGAAAAAGAAAACACCCGAAGCGACGTGGACAGGAGAATTTGGGAGACGGCAGCCGCTAGCCTGAAGTAAACAAGCGCAGCGTTTGCCAAAACACTTCGTTCATGCTTCTTGCTTTCTTTTTTCCCTCTTCTCCGCCATAAACGAGATCAAAAGACTCGGTTGAGCGGATGATTGGATGCTATGTAAGTGGGGTAGGTGCAAGGATGCAGTGCTTATCCCACCTTTGGTCCCAGACTGTTGGTCAGAATGCATTTTCGACGGAAATGTGCACATGGCCAACTCTTCATCCCCAGAAGTCAGAAAACAACAGCTCGAACCAAGTCTGACAGGAAGATGCAAGAAAAAGTAAGCATAGTTGTATTGAGAGCCGATCTGTCTTGGCAATACGACTGCGCTGGAATCAGCAAGGAAGCAAAGACGCCAAGGCTATGATCGCAGCCGAGAAAAAGAAAGCCATTCATTAAACATGTTAAAGTCGGTCGACAATCTATGAGTTGGAGAATTAGAGAGATCCTAGAATTTTGATAGTAAGAAACTACAAGAGAAGGGGAGCCCAAGGCATCAACGGTCGAGACACTTCGGACGAACGAAGAGGTTCCCCTCTTTCGCCCAGCGCCAGAGCAAACATCGAGAAATGGCAATAATAATAACAGTACGACGAATAATCTGCATACGCGGCCGGTACCAAGAAGCTACAAGCGAAGGCTTGGTGGCTCATGCCACCGAAAAGTGCACTGGGCAGCTAGTGGTCTCAGAGCATCCGACAGCGCGCAAAAGACCCTCCGGAAAAGTGCACGATTTCCCCTAGCAAAAGGACTTGCATACCCCACGCCCAAGCGCATGCCTTCGGGCGATCAGTGGTAACTTTTCCCTTACTAGTCTATACGCCGCCGTGTCAACATATGTATTATTGGCATGGCCGGATTGGTTACTTACTGGCACGGAGCAGTACGACGTTACAGCTCCCGCCAGGAGACTCGAGTTCCGACAACGGCCAAGCTGCGCGCTATCCCTTTCCAGCCCGGAACACCCCCTTTCCTCCCTCTTGCCTTCTCCAAATTTCCAACCCCTCCCCGACTGGACTCCTTACCTCCTTCAATCTCCGAGGCGTCAGCCAGACTTCCCCTCTTCTCCTCCCCCGAAATCGGGGGCCCCGAGCCGCACCTTGCCTTCCAGGGAGGCATCTGGATTGGCCCGTTGGGGGTTACTCCAGCACATCCATTCAAGTCATGGACCAACTCGTGTCGACCCCTTCCCCGAAGCTGATTCAACTCGAGTCGCGGTTGATTTCACTTGTGCTCTCACTCTGCTAAGTTCCGAATCTGTAAACCTGTATCCAGCTTTTGTTCGGCTTCTTTCAGTCTGCTCAACCCATAACTCCCTGGACAGGCTCGCCCTCGGCTCCCCCGGAAAAGGCCAGCCCTCCACCACGCCCGTGAGGCCCCGGCCAATAGGTGACCTGGAAATTCAAACCCCGGAAAGGGCACTGAAGCGGCCTTGGTTCATCATGATAGTCCATACGATACGAAAACTAAATACCAGTATTTACGACAATAGAAAACTTGTCTAGGACTGGAGATCCTTCGGGTCACTCGAAGCTAATAATCCCGAGCCTGATAAGGACTCTGAGAATTCAGATGATAATAATAATACATAAAGCAAACCATTTCCAATTTCCCCATGCCGGCTGGTGTGTCCCTTTCCTACTGGGCGCTAACTCACTAACTCACTGTTCAGTGTTCGGAGTAGCAGCAGTGCAGCACACGAACATGATGGATCTATTATTGTTTTCTTGCTGATTGACTCCATCATGATTGGATCTCGCAGTCGGCTACCCCATATCCACCGTCTCTCCTTCATAGAGACCCAAGTTTCTGCGGTATGGAGTACTACGGTGACCAAAACCGGCCTTACTTCAAGTTTCAATGAAGAAGGCTAGGAAACCACTTGTCCATCAACATCCAACCATTCAATACATGCCAGCAACAGCGAGATTAATTTCCAGCATTGTCAGATTCCAACGTTCGGTCAATGGGGTGACTCGGTGTCGCTTAGAGAAAGGACATCATGAAATCGACAAAGGCCCCATGCGAAGTCGCTCTGTCTCACATCCACGTCTCGACTCTCCAAAATTCCCAGCGCATCTGCAGAACCATCACATGACCGGGCGGAGATGCCAATGTTGCCCTCCCTCCGAATTCACCCGATTCTCTCTCTCCAGTCTTGTCCGCTTTAGGTTCACCGACTGTGACCACGCAGGTGGAGTGGGAGGCTGCGATATGTCGGGAGAAGTCGGGAAATGAATCAAACGGCCGAATACCGGACTTTTCACCTTGTTTTCGATGCACAAGAGGACGCCCCGTGACCAGCTTGCCAGGTTGCCAATAAAACGAGGACCATTATTCAAACAATTATTACGGGTCCGTATGAATGAATGGGGGTTTCATGCTGCTCCGTTACCCGAACCTGAATTGGAGTCACTTACCTAGCAACACAAGGGGAGATGACCGAGGCAACGACAGTCTCCATAGAGTTGGCTGCCGAAAGTGCACCATGTCTAATTACGCTACGCCCAATCGACAGCATAAGCCGTCATTGACTTGCTTCAATTTCAATTTCATTTCGAAATTTCGGGTCCATATATCCAACGCTCTCTTGAATGCGCTTCATTTTCTTGCTCCTGGATCTCAAAAGGAAAACCACCAGACGCAGGCCTCAGGGATGAGGATCCAATGAAAAGGACCCATCAACTAACTGCAGCAGGCCCCCTGCTCATCATCTAGAATTGACCACTAGCTGCAGAAGGATTCCCTCAAACAAGCGCGAGTGCACGCGACTCTTGGATGCTTCTTTGTCCCTCATCTACGCAGTGAAAGAAAGGCCAAATCATCCATTTCTCGCCAGCCACCTAGAAGGCCACGCGACTACAAATGCATGAGGGGATTATAATCGTTTGGGATCGCTATGTAGGAATTAACTTGTGTGGCAATGATTACAGGACTCCAACTATAGATTGGAGAGCAAAGTCTGCCTCATTTAGTAAAGCAACCCGAGATAGCAGTGGTTGTGAAGGCTCCTTGCGACTCTCAAAAAAGTTGTGATACTGTGGCTCTGACTCTGTAGGTGACCTGTGACTACGATTGCTGAGGCTACTCCGTACTCCTTATTACAAAAGGATTCAAATCATCGGCCATGACCGTTTTAAAATTCTTTTTGGATTCAGTAGCCATCGGTCTGCCCTCTAACCCTATGTCCAGGAGCCAAGAGGCTGGCTTCTAACACCTCCAATCTCCATAGCCCAGCTCACGGCATTTAACCGAAACTAAATTGGTAAAGGCATGTAAATATGATTTTCCTCCTCAACTAGACTTTTGACTCATGGAACAAAGATGTATCTTGTATCCCATCATAGTCCAAAGTAGGGCAGCCAGGCCTGTTTACTTCCCCGCGCCGCCGAGCCTGAACTCCACCGCTTAACTTAATTTCTGACGGGCTCGCGGATCGTTGTTTTGATCCCCTCATCAAAGCCCGAATCAGTTTTCTACCGCGGTATTTCAACACCAGGCATTGTCACCGCTCTTTTTTTCGATTTTTTTTTTTTGTCTTGATTACTCTTCATCGCCTACTTGGACGAATCTGATGCTACCGGGAGACTCAAGAGGAATTGACTCTGAAGCGAGAGGAAGCGTGCTTTGATTTCAGGCTCCCAGCCCACGACGAGACAAAGTACCGACTGTGAAGGGAGCTAGGTGGCTGTCGACCGTATGGACTGAGTCCGATTTCATCACCATCGCGCAATCTTGTTGCTAGTCACCCGAACTTGAATCAATTCTTCTGGGAGCTTGCAGGATGCTCTCCCTTCCGCTCCTCGCACCACGCGACGTACGTCCCCCATCCCTGCCCACAGGCCAACTGCACACTACATTAGACCTCTACTGAGTATAACTCCAGTCCCACGACCTCTGGTTCGGTCCGCGCACCCCACAATCACACCTGAACGAACAATCGCAATCCTCAAACCCCACCTCCGCAGCGCACGCCCAGGCCCAGAACCGCCGCAATGGAACGTCGCAATACCGCGCCGGAAACACAAGCACACACACCGGTGCTTCCGGTGCCTTGAACCCAAGCGACACGCTGGCGTCACTGATCCTCGAAGAGCGGGCGCTGCGCGCACGCAAGAATAATATTGCCTCGTTTGGATGCTCGTGGATTAAACCCGCTGGGTGTCCGAAGACTATGCTTGGGATGAAGGAGGAGGAGGCAGAAAGGGCGGAGGCCGCTGCTGCTGCGGAGGCGGAGTTTGCAGCTGCGACTGCGGCTGCTGCGGCGGGGGGTGAGGGGATAGATGAGGAGGGTGAGGAAGAGACGGGGATGGAGAGGGATCTTGATGCGGATATTCCGGATGCTGAGGAGGGGGTGGATGAGGATGAGGGCGAGGAAGGGCTTGTTGAGGATGGAGAGGAAGGGTTGGAGGAGGATGAAGGGGTTGATGAGGAGGGGTATATGGAGCGGGATCTGGACGACGATATCCCTGAGGACTTTCCGGATTATGAGGATGGTGATGAAGAGGATTTCGACAACCAGCCGGACTTGGATGATGAGATTCCCAGTGCTGATGAGGGGGTTGAGTACATGAGCGAACTGGAGCAGCAGTCAGAAGAAGCGCGGGATCTTGATGACGATATTCCCGAAGCCGACGCCGTCGAAGACGAAGAGTGGCAACACACTGATACAGACGCCGAATTTGACGACGAAGAGGACGAGGTCAGTTTCGCGCAGCACCCCTTCCGCACTAGTACCGCCAGCAGCGCACGCGGTCTACCGCCGGTGAGAGAACGGGTGCGAGAAACGGAGGCCCAAAGACGCTTTCTCCAGCGCTGGAGCGGAGGCGGCGATGCCTTTGAGACAAGCAGCATGAGCATGAGCATGCTGGTCGACGAATACGACAACGATCATCACAACGACCATGGACGAGACCTCCGCGCGTCTCTAGCGAGTCAAACGAGCCGGCGGAGCTCTGGAGCGGGCAGCGTCTTTGGCCGATTCCCGAGACGACGGGGGCGGACGATCCCCAGGGATAGTCTTGAATATTAGTTCTCCCGGCATGATATCAAGGCCTATTGGCCCATGTCCGTCGAGTCGATTTGTGGTTGCCAGGGGCATGTCTGCTGCTAAAGCACTCTTTTTTTCTGGCTTGCTATTGCTCTACTGCGGGACGTACCGGCCTAGCATGGGTAGGAGTTTGATTGTTTTATGTGGGGAATGCATGGTTGGAGTTCATGTTTATATTAGAGGCATAGGTAAGGTAAACCTTATAGCCAGCCTCATAATCATAGAAAGCTAGTGTATCATTAGATGTTTAATCAATCATCCTTGATGTCAATCATGGAGGCCAATATACAAAGGGGATTGACCGCGTATGAGTCGTATGGCTAGATATGTTTACGACGAGATCGGCTTATGTCGAGTAGGATGAGCCCCAAGAAACACACATCCAAGAGAAATTATTTATTTTGGTATCATTTAGCCTACATATAGTACATATACAAAAGTATGACCAGCTTTTAGAGTATTTAAACCCACTGCCGGGGATGTTTGAGAACATCCAGCATCTCCTTCTCAGCAGCCTTATCCTCACAAGCCATCTCTTCGTCGTCGCCATGCGCCTCGGTCCGTGTGCCCGATACAGGGTCCATGTACGCCCAGGTGGCGGTGCGGGGAAGACTCATGAGAATACTCTCGACGCGGGCGCTCGGGGTTCTCAACCCGAAACTCGTGCCGCGGTCGTAAACCAGGTTGAATTCGACGTAGCGGCCGCGTCGGAGTTGTTGCCATTCTTTTTGCGACGGTGTGAACAGCATGTCTTTGCGGCGCTCGACGATTGGAACGTAGGCGGGGAGGAAGGAAGCGAGGCAGTCTGAGACGAAGGAGAAGAGCGTCTCCTGTGGGTTTTGAGAAGAGGTAGAGGAGCTTTGGAGGAAGTTGGCATCGAGGTCATCGAAGAAGATGCCTCCTATGCCGCGGGATTCGCGGCGGTGAGGGATGTAAAAGTACTTGTCACACCACGCTTTAAACTTGGGGTAGTAGGTTGCGTCGTGGCGGTCGCAGGCATCTTTGATGGTTTGATGAAAGTGTTGAGCATCCTCGGGGAAGAGGTAACTCGGGGTAAGATCAGTGCCGCCTCCAAACCACCAGTTCTTATCACCGTTCATGGGATCTTTAGGATCCGATGTTTCAAAGTACCGGTAGTTCAGGTGAACCGTCGGGGCCATAGGGTTATGAGGATGAAGGACAAGTGATAGGCCGGCAGCAAAAAAGTCCAGTGAGTCCACATCGGCGCCAACAAAGGACTTGTGGTCGGCTCGCATCTTCTCGATAGCAGGGCGTGGCAGTTCTCCGTAGACGATAGACACATTGACTCCGGCCTTTTCGAAAATGTTGCCGTCTTGAAGGACGCATGAGATACCCCCACCACCATTGGGGCGTGTCCAGGTGTCCTGCTGGAATTGCTTTCCATCGATCCGCGAAAGTTCCTCCACAATCTTCTGCTGATGGTCTTTAACCAATTTCTCCATACGCAGTCGCATTGGTGAGTTCTCGCTAATGACGGCCTTTTCCTTCAAAGCCTTGTCAATCTCCGCAATCGACGGCGCGTCCAGCTCGGTCACTTCTTCCGTCATCTGCATCGCGGAATTAGAAAGGTCCCTAGTTGCGAGCAGTGGGATAATACCATGGAATAGATGAGAGCCCCAATAAATGGAATACCAACAGCCAATCGTAGATACGGGCGCCACACAGTGAATGACTCCTTTTCGGGCTTTGGTTGCTCTGAGTAGTACCTGCGAAAAGACCCTTGAAGATTGCTCGGTCTGCGACAGGTCGGAGCGGAAACCTGGCGTAGCGACCTGCGGAGAACCATACTATATGACCGAGGTAGAGCCATGTTCTAAACGGTTCTTTGTGAATTGGCTGATTCGCCGGGAGATCAGGTGGTTTCGCTCGCGCTTTCTCCGGCAATGGGACCACCTGAGGCCGAACAATGGCGAGGAACAAGACTGTGCAGGTGAAACAACCGAGTATGGGACCACCTCGGAGAATATGACAGAAGTTTGCACCGTTTGTCTGTCACATGTGTTTGCACTGTTTGTCTTGCACGAAGCTCAGTCGCTTGCCAAAGAGGGAGACTCAGACTGCAGAATGAGGCTGAGAGGTGAGTCAGATTCAAAGATACAGTTCATAATTCTGACCAGTCACTATCGAAGACAATGACTCTGCAAGGCACGTACCGTTCCTCGTTCTCAGGGTGGCTGTAGTCTGGAACAACTCCTCTAGCCGCTGATCAAGTGGAGGCTCAAGCCGAGCAGCGGAACTCCATAAGTGGGCAGGTCCACATACATCCTCAGTTATCATGCCTCTGGTCACTGAGCAAGTAGGTGGCATCCGCGTGAAAATATGACTGAATATCCTGCTGTCATTTGAGCGACAAAGGGTCCTTGACTACCTTCATCTGACCGACTGCGGCACATGACCGTGACTCACGTGTGGGGCTTCACCGCCTCTGCCCCCCGTGATCCGCAGTCTTATCAGCCATCCTTAGTAACATGACGCGGGGCTCAGCTTCATCATCATCTCTGCCTTGAACCTTCAGTCATCTTCCATCCATCTCCCATACCTACACCCCGACTCCATCGTCATCATCAGTACCTCGACTATCTTTTATCAGTCTACTTAGCTACTGCCGCTTCTTTCTCTGAGCCGACAAGTTCAAACTCCTTATCCATATTCCGAGCTCCGCAACCATGCGTTCCAAGTTCAAGGACGAGCACCCCTTCGAGAAGCGCAAGGCAGAAGCTGAACGTATTCGATCAAAGTATGCGGACCGCATCCCGGTATGTCGTAATTTCCCTATACACTTCCCAATATTTTTGATCACTTGTGTTGTGCCTTTTCCCAGCCTACTCCGTTCACCGCTTGTTCTACATGCTAACCTTGGTTGACTATCCACAGGTAATCTGCGAAAAGGTTGAAAAGTCAGATATCGCAACGATCGATAAGAAGAAGTATCTAGTACCCGCAGATCTCACGGTTGGCCAGTTCGTCTACGTTATCCGCAAGCGTATCAAGCTGTCTCCTGAGAAGGCCATTTTTATCTTCGTCGATGAGGTCCTACCTCCAACAGCTGCTCTTATGAGCAGCATCTACGAGGAGCACAAGGATGAAGATGGTTTCCTGTATATCACGTATGTTATCTCACCTTAACTGGTCTGGGCGCGGTCGCTAACCTGTGTCACAGATACTCCGGCGAGAACACCTTCGGTGACTGCTAGACTCGGACCACCCGTTCGTTGTCTCCCATGTAATAGTCCGCACCGTCAAGACGTCTCGTTTTGCAAGATCGTGCTTCAGTTCCCGGTACAAGTTTCGGTCGGCCCTAGGACGAGGCAGTAAGAAGCGCGGTGATTCAGTATACGCAGGCGTTCTTCCAGGAGTTGTTATGTGCTTTTTCTTTATGGATTCTTGGCGGATTTCTTTGCAGTATTCTAACAATCAAATGGCACGAAGTTCGATGCAATCCTGTTCCTAGTTGCGCTCTATTTCAAGATCAAGCCGTAGCCTTAGTCTGAAATACCTAGGCTTGAGCCCACCTTAAAACTAGAATGGAATCTTGAACAACTCATCTTAATGCCAATATCGCGAGAGGTAAATTCGCTGGATTTGCAAGCATCTTTTGGCCCTGGCGGTTCACATCTCCGAGTCTTGGACCGAAACCAATCCCAATCAGGACTAGCGCTGTTTGGCCTCCAACGCTTTCCGATTATTCGGTGTCGAAAAAGTTCCCGTCGTCGCTGCGATCTCGCTCTCATCTCTTCTTCGGCTGGTTTGCTTGCGTCTTTTTTTTCCCTCGTTGGCTACGCACGGCTCTGGTTATTGAATCCTTCCTTCTTGGGTGCTCTTCTTACACTCTCATTTTTATCGTTTTCCGTCTCTTTGCGAATACAGAAATTTCTAAAAACCCTTCGGTAATACGACTTGAAAACAATCCAAAATCAAAATGTCTCCCGCACTTGCTCACGCCGGTGCTGGCGCTGCCTCCAAGGATGTTAAGAGGGAATCCGCGACTGCTCGTCTTCTGGGCTCAGGTATGTGTGCACTGCGCGCTTTTCCACTCAACATCTTCTCAAATGGCCGGTTGACTGACTGCCACTAGGAACCGCTGGTATTGCGGAACTCCTCGTTTTCCACCCTGTACGATTCGATTCCCAAAAAAAAAATCAACCGCATAAACCTCTTTCAGTATGCTAATTTTTGTTCAAGGTTGATACCACCGCGAAGCGTTTGATGAGCAACCAGTCCCGAGTAAGCTACCACAATTGCAGTCAGGGTGAGTCGGGAGAATCGAATGACTGACAGGTTTATGAATAGATTACCTCTGCCAGCGGTTTCAATCAAGTCGTCTTCAAGGAATATGCCAACGCGCCCATCGCCCGCAAGTTCACCTCGCTCTTCCCCGGTCTGGGTTATGCCGCTGGATACAAGGTTGGTACAAATAAGGGCTATGCCAATTGCCATTTGACTCACATTACCTCAGGTTCTTCAACGTATCTACAAGTACGGTGGTCAGCCTTTCGTCCGCGACTACCTAGCCAAGCACTACGGTTCCGACTTCGATAATGCCTTTGGAAAGGGTACCGGCAAGGCTATTATGCACGCAACTGCTGGAAGGTCTGTATCCTGGTGGATAGTGATATCTTCATAAATCTAACAACAACCAGTTTGATCGGTATCGGTGAAATTGTCCTGCTTCCCCTCGATGTTCTCAAGATCAAGCGTCAGACAAACCCTGAGGCCTTCCGCGGCCGTGGTCTCTTTAGGATTATCTCCGACGAGGGTATGGGTCTTTACCGTGGCGCCGGCTGGACTGCAGCTCGTAACGCCCCTGGATCCTTCGCTGTGCGTTCCCAACTTTTTCTTGTCCCCAAACCAATACTGACGAGAATAGCTTTTCGGTGGATCTGCTTTCGCCAAGGAATACATCTACAGCCTCAAGGACTACAACTCCGCCACATGGGGCCAGAACTTTGTCGCTTCCATCTGCGGTGCTAGCGCTTCTCTCCTTGTTTCCGCTCCCCTCGACGTAATCAAGACCCGTATCCAGAACCGCAACTTCGAGAATCCCGAGTCGGGCTTCCGCATCGTCTCCAACATGCTCAAGAACGAGGGCGCCACCTCCTTCTTCAAGGGCCTGACACCCAAGCTGCTGATGACTGGACCCAAGCTCGTTTTCAGCTTCTGGCTGGCTCAGACGTTGATTCCTGCCTTTGGTCAGGTTGTATAAGCGCCCGCACGAAGAATGACACTCTTCTAAAATTCAAGGAAAGCGATATATGATATATGGAGTTTTAATTGCACGTCTTTCTTTCTCGTTCGGTTCGACTTTCAAGCTGTGTGGTGTGCTACGATAGAGCCTTCTTTTCTTGTATTTGATAGACCATATTATTTTCCGGCCAGGCGAGTTCATTAGGATACTCAAACAATCAACTCCCCTTAATTACTTCTATTTCTATGCCAATCTAGACCAATGTGCCATACACATAGATTTCAAGGCTTCCAAAAAGTCACGTGAAATTATTAAACGTCCTCAAAAACGATGGCTAACTTGGGGCATGGAAATCCCTCCGAAGTGACTTCCCATAGCTTACTCCGGTCTCTCCAAGGCAGACCTGGTCAAAAGTCCCTTCCTCAGGCTGCCAATCTAATTATTACGTACTACCATCCCGCGCCCTCAAGACATTTCAATTCTTGAGCAAGCAAACCAATCAATCACACTACCAAAGGCCTTTTCTCGTCTCACCACGCGCTCCCAGTTTCAAGCTCCAATACATCCCAAAGCACATAAAATGCCTGTTTACTTAATATCCAAGTAAGTCTTCTTCTATGTCCTTCTCTGACGCATTATATCTACGTACTTTTTCCCTTCCAACCGATCTATATCCCAGAATGTCATGTTTGAATCAGTCCACTCCTATTCAGACTCTTCCTCCCCTCTTATCCACGTCAATTCAACCTTCCATGCATTCCCGTCCCACCATCCTAATCCGCACCCCCCTCCCACACACAAAAAGACTATCACTAGTAACCCCCTTCCCCGCCCCTGCCCCCTTGCTCCCGAAATCAGTTGCTCACAAGCCACTCAAAACAGAGCTGCAGACCCCCTGTTCGCATTTACGATCGGGGCCTCGGCAGCCCTAATTCGCATCCGGCGAGAGGAGAGGGAGAAGCACCCCGAGCGAGCGGGGGATATTGGATTCGGGGCCGTCTTTGGTACGGGGAAGGAGAGGCTGGGGAAGTGGTGGAATGGGGAGTTTGATGGAAATGCTAGCACTCCAAGTGTTGCGAAGTGATCAAGTATTCATTAATTACCAGGTAGCTATTGTACGTCTAGGATTTAGTTAAGGCACAAGGCGAATGAGGGTGGTTATTATTAGTGATTTACGATATCGAATGTAAATGATGCACTCCGTATTCTCTATAGACTAATTAGGATCTTGGTCTTGATATTGACCTTAGGCTTTCTAGAAACAACATACACTAAAAAGGATGGAGCAAAGTAAGTACAGGATATTTGCGTTGTACAAAACAAGGTCCCTGAAGTCGTTGCATGTTATGTGCCATCGTTTTCTACAAGCTACAAAAGTAACTAAGTAAGTTTCTCTGACGGGCCGACCCGTATTGACATTCAATTATTTGAGCGAAATCAAGAACCCACTTCTTTTGCCCTCTATACTTCCAAGTAGAGACAATACACTCTACATTCATAACTTCAACGAGCACTATCGTACCAGGAGTTAGAATCCACTTTGTACAGTAGAATGGCGATCGGGTCCCTTGCTCGATATCCACTATAGGTCTGGCGCTTATTAACGAAGATAATTGGCCTGCTCACACACCAATCATAGAGAGTATCACATATGTACCTAGCCTCGTTTGTTAGCGCTTGCCCCTCATCACAAACAAGCTGACCTGGAGGGGGCGAAACTCCTGTTTCTCGTTTTGTTTCTCTTGTTTATTAGACCTTCTTTTGTCCCAAGATCAAAAGTGCTTGGGCAGAGTTATTTCTTCCGTGAAGCTATAGCAATAAATACCTGCCTGCTCATACCGACTTCCTGCCATGGAACTTGCAGCGAGTATCCTTGGGGTCATTCAACTGGCAGGGGGCGTTGCGACCGTCTGTGGTGGCTATATTATAAAGGTAAAGCATGCGCAGAAAGATATCCTTAGACTGAATCAGGAGATTGTGCATCTTAAAGGTATACTTGAGCAGCTTGATAAGCTTCGTCAAGAACCAGGAGGTGAGGAGCTCATTACTTTTCAGGGGCTGTCCAATGGCCTCGTAGAGTGCTCTTCGTTCCTCAAAAACCTAGGTGATAAGATCAATCCCGATTCTACACAGAGCAAGGCTAGGAGGTTTGGGATAATACGAGCGTTAAAATGGCCCTTGCAGAGCACGGAGGTAGATGACACCGTCAGTCGCATAATGAGGTATACTTCACTGTTTCAAAGCGCTCTGTCAGCTGATCAATGGTGAGCAATAACATACCAACTTAAGCGTCAAGGATTACTTACCAACTGTTAACTTAGGAGAGCCACCAATCGGTTGGAACAAAAATTCGACCTGCAGAAACTGGAATCCGACCTGCGAAACCTCCCAATTGCGAAAGGAGCCGCCTTCGATTATCATGGAAATGGGCATAAGAGCTGTCTGGATGGAACGAGGAATGAGTTGCTTGACCAGGTCGAGGAATGGGCCGCATCGACCAACGGAAAATTTATATTCTGGATCAAGGGGGGCGCAGGGACCGGCAAATCGACAGTCTCGCAGACGATTTCTCGGCGTCTGAAGAAAAAAAGTCTACTTGGAGGTAGTTTCTTCTTCAGGCAAGGAGAGGCAGATAGAGATACGGCGACACGGCTTTTCCCAACTCTTGTGCAACAGCTCGCGGAGAGGGTCCCTGAGCTGAAACCGGAGATACAAAGAGCTATCGAGGATGATCCTCATATTTCAGAAAGGGCGCTCGCACAACAATTCAAGAGTCTCGTCGTTCAGCCGTTCGAGGATGTCAGCCTTAGTAGAGAAGTGACGTTGGTGGTTGTAATTGATGCCTTGGATGAGTGTGGATCAAGACATACAACAAGCGAAGATGACATCCAAACCGTTCTGAAGCTCTTGCCTCTGATGCAGGCATCCACGCAGGCGAAAGTGAAATTAAGGTTTCTTTTAACTTCTCGACCAGAGATGGTCATCCGCTCAAGTCTCAGAGAGATCACCAATTTGCAGAAACTGGACCTTTTTGGCGACATCCCCACGTCGCATATTACTCGGGACATCTCACTATTTCTCAAATACGCAATCTCAGATATTCAAGACGCCCGTGGGCTTTCCGCAAATTGGCCTGGTGACCACGCCATGCAGATCCTTCTTGACAAGACAGTGCCGCTGTTCATCTCTGCGGTTATCCTGTGTCGATTCATCAAAGATGCCTTTAACCCCCGAGACCGTCTCAGAAGACTCCTTGCCGACGAGTCTAGCTATGTATCGGAAATGGCCAAAACATACTTACCGGTCCTAAAGCAGCTTCTGTCTGAAAAAGATGAGAAGGAAACAGCAATTGTGCTTCAACAGTTCAGGGAGGTCGTGGGGCCCATCATCATGTTAGCCACGCCACTCTCGGTCAATGCTCTGTCCGGACTCCTTGCAATCGACGTGGATGATATAAAACCCCGATTGGACTGGCTTCACTCTGTTCTAAGCGTGCCTGAGGACTGTGAGCTACCAGTCAGACTCATTCATCTATCATTCAGGGATTTCCTCCTTGACGAATCAACCAGGAAGACAGAGGAAAGCAAGGGTTTTTGGATTGATAAAGTGGCAATACACCAGACCCTGACCGAAAAATGTCTCGAGACCATGAATCGGACATTGACAAAGAATATCTGCCAGCTATCATGTGTCGGCTGTCAGCAAAAAGACATTAGTCCTCAATCTATTCAGAGACACCTGCCCCCGGAGTTGCAGTACGCCTGCCGTTATTGGACTCGGCATTTGGTGCAAAGCCAGGATCCAACAAGTGCATTAGCTGATGCATATCCATTTCTGGAAGTTCATTTTCTTCACTGGGTTGAGGTAATGAGTATCCTGGGCTTAATGAGTGAAGCAATAGAAGCAATGAACATACTACACTCTGTATCTCTTGTAAGTACCCGGAGAATTCGAGTATACTGACAGGCTAATTATTATAGCACGATGAGCATACTGCACTCTCGGAACTCATGCACGATGCCCGACGATTTATCCTCAAAAACCGGCAAATTGCAGAGCTTGCACCACTTCAACTCTATTCTTCGGCGCTCATGTTTTGCCCAACAAGCTCGATCATCAGAAGATTATTTAAGAGAGAGCTGTCAATTATGGCTCAATTGCCTGAGGTTGAAGAGTCCTGGAGTGCAGAGCTTCAGACCTTGGAAGGCCATACTGATTATGTTCAGTCAGTATGTGTCTCTCCAGATGGTCAGCAATTGGCTTCTGCTTCAGAAGATGGAACGATTAAATTGTGGTACCCTGGTACAGGGCAGCTTCAACAAACCCTTTGCGGCCATTCTGAGGGCGTCGGGTCAGTACGCTTCTCGCACGATGGCCAACAACTAGTATCGGGCTCATATGACGGGACCGTGAAGCTTTGGGACCCGACCACGGGTGGTTTAACGCAGACATTTAAAGGTAATTCTGGTACGGTACATAGCATTTGCATTTCACCAGATGGCCAGAGACTCGCATTCGGATCAGATGATGGCACAGTTAAGCTTTGGGAGCCTGGCATGAGCAGGCCCTTACATACCCTCCAGGGGAACTCTGGCCCGATCTTCCATGTTGCTTTTTCGCCAAATGGTCAGCAACTGGTTTCTGGCTCAGAAAGACGGGTTATTAATTTATGGGACACAAATACGGGTCAACTACAGCAAACCCTTGAGGGCCATTCAGGCGAGTATGACTCAGTTTCCTTCTCCTCAGATGGCCAACAACTAGCCTCTGGCTCAGACGACGGGACCATTACGCTATGGGCGCCTACTCGATGGACGCTGCGGCGCGCTACTGAAGCCCAACCCAGGAAGGTCACATCGGTTGCATTTTCACCAGATAGCCGACGACTAGCATCTGCGACAGATGGCACTGTCGAGGTATGGAACCTCACCACCAGGACCGTGGAGCGGACTTTTGAGGACCCCTCTAGGAGAGCACATTCAGTAACCTTCTCGCCAACTGGCAAGCAGCTGGCCTTTATTGCGCATGGCGGGATTGTCAGGATTTTGGACTTGACCGTGAGTAATCAACCACAGACCTTTACGGGCCCTACTGGCTGCTGGATTTCTTCATTCTGCTTTCTGCCAGATAGTCAGCAACTTGCAACTGGCTCGGACGACAAAACGATCAGGCTCTGGGATCTTACTGCAAGCAGACTGCAACAACCATCAAAAGATGACTATGGGTCAGTCAAATCGATTTGTTGCTCGTCAGATGGCCAGCAAGTGGCATCTGGATCATCCAAGGGAATTATAAAGCTCTGGGATCCCACCACAGGTAAGATGGAGAGACATATCGAAGCACATGATATGACTATTCAATCGGTCTCCTTCTCAGCATCAGGCCATCGCCCGGTTTTACTGGCATCTGGCTCCTCCGATATGACCATAAAACTGTGGGACCCTAGAACGGGTCGGGGAGGGCGACCTCTGTACAAAATGCCTGCAGCAGAGATTCTGTCACTCGGATTCTCGCCCGATAACCGACTAGTATCTGGCTTGTCTGATGGAGCTATCAAGGTGTGGAGCATCAGTACAGGCCAGGCAGAGAAGACAATACAGGCACACGATGCATCAGTCGAGTCTATTGCCTTTACAACAGACTGTCATATGGTCTCCGGCTCATCTGATGGCACGAGCAAATTCTGGAGTCTTGCTTCCACAGCCTCAAACGTACCAGAACGAATCCTGAAGAGTGGTTATAACTATCGTGATCCGATCCGGTCGATCTCCATCTCAACAAACGGTGAGAAATTGGCATGCAGCTCGTCTAATGGGCCCACTCGTCTTTGGGACATCCGAACGGCTCAACTGGAGCAGACTTTCAACGGTCATTCCAACTGGACCTGGTCTAAAACTGGCTCTAGCTTATCCATACTAGATGGGCAGTGGATATGCATTGATGGTGAGCGAAAACTATGGCTCCCCAAACAGTATCGCGCCAACTGCCTCGTTGTCATACCCCCCGAGGATCCCCAAAAGGGCCCAAAGTTGTTAAGGATTGCCATCGGTCATCCGTCTGGAAGGGTCTCCTTTCTCTCAATTCTCGCCTGATCCGCTTGACTTTCCCTGGTGAACAAGCCGGTAAGACCGGCTTCTCTTTGTCATCTTTTAAAAGACTACGGGCCTGATGGCCTGTACTTTATGTGTAAACACCTAGCCCAGTTCTAGCCTTATTCGGCGGATATTGCTGGCTGATACAGGATTAATTGAAACATTAGAAGACACTTTTAGATGCTGTTGCGTTGACAGGCTCAAGATCTGGTTGTTTGAGTCCCTTAGATATGAATAATGTTGTGTCTGCCTACCTATTTCACCTGTGTTCACCCGCGCAAGCAAGTATCTTGCTTGAGTTGGCAGGCCCTTAATTTCCACTATATGTACAAAGTAACAGTCACGGGTTATTTCCGTCAGATGAAAAAGGCTTCTGATGTCTCTCTCCCCTATCTTTCAACTTTGAGGCCTGTAACCATGTCTCTTATGGTTTCAACTTGCTGATTTCTAGGATACCTTGTTTGCGCCGTATGTTATGGTCTACAGAGTACATCATGCTCTTAACGCCTCATAACTTGAATGGTTACCTCATGACTGTTGACGATTTGTGGGCGCTAAAAGCATCTTAATACTTGCCCCTACTAACGGTTACAAGGGGTTGAACTCGTCAACCATGTGGCAACTACCACTTACAATTAGAGAAAAGGTAAGATGATTTGAAATATTAATCTTCAATCATTGGTAGCGGAACTTTTCCCTCCCAATCTGCATCACAGTTCATGTATGAGAAAAACTAGAATCTATGCTGTCATTGTGCAAAGAAATCCCATAAGTTCGTAACAAAGAGAAAAACGCATAAAATTAAGACAGGAACCCTAAGAAAAGAAAAGGTCATTAGAAGACGCCAGAGGAAAAGAAATCCGACAAGATGCTTTCAGCGCATTTAGTCAAGATCGTCATTCTCCTCGACAACACCGTCGCTGCGGGTAGCGCCGCCAGGAGCAGCACCACCGGGAGCAGCGCCAGGCTGGCCACCGGCAGCAGCGTAGGCAGCGGAGATGACGGGATTGGCAACACCCTCAAGTTCCTTCTGCTGAGACTCAAACTCATCCTTCTCGGCTGTCTGGTTGCCGTCGAGCCAGCTGATGACCTCATC
The DNA here is from genome assembly GCA_027569055.1 of Aspergillus baeticus. Lineage (NCBI taxonomy): Eukaryota > Fungi > Ascomycota > Eurotiomycetes > Eurotiales > Aspergillaceae > Aspergillus > Aspergillus baeticus. Next base: position 517,078 of record JAPDEI010000025.1, read on the forward strand.
AATCTTCTTAGTAACCTTCTCCTTATCTGCGTCGCTGATCTGGAGCTGGCCTTCGCTCAAGGTGTTCTTGAGGGAGTAGGCGTAAGACTCCAGACCGTTCTTAGCCTGGATACGGGCAGCCTCAGCCTCATCTTCCGCCTTGTACTTCTCAGCGTCAGCAAGCATGCGCTCAATGTCCTCCTTGGAAAGACGGCCCTTGTCGTTGGTGATGGTGATCTTGTTGGTCTTTCCAGTGCCCTTCTCAACGGCAGAGACGTTCATGATACCGTTGGCATCAAGATCGAAGGTAACCTCAATCTGAGGAACACCGCGAGGGGCGGGGGGAATGCCAGTAAGCTCGAACTTGCCAAGCAGGTTGTTGTCCTTGGTACGAGCACGTTCACCCTCGTAGACCTGGATAAGCACACCGGGCTGGTTGTCGGAGTAGGTGGAGAAAGTCTCGGACTTCTTAGTGGGGATGGTAGTGTTGCGCTTGACAAGGGCAGTCATGACACCACCAGCGGTCTCGATACCGACGGAGAGAGGGGCAACATCGAGCAGCAGGATCTCGTTGGTGGACTTGGAAGAGGTGTCACCAGACAGAATGGCGGCCTGGACGGCAGCACCGTAGGCAACGGCCTCATCAGGGTTGATGGACTTGTTGGGCTCCTTGCCGAAGAAGTCGCTAACGAGACGCTGGATCTTAGGGATACGGGTGGAGCCACCGACCAGGACAACCTCGTGGACAGAGGCCTTGTCGATCTTGGAGTCACGGAGCACACGCTCAACGGGCTCCATGGTGCCACGGAAGAGGTCCTGGCACAACTCTTCGAAACGGGCACGGGTGATGGAGGTGTAGAAGTCTTCACCGGAGTGAAGGGAGTCAATTTCAATGGAGGTCTGGGCAGCAGAAGAGAGGGCGCGCTTAGCACGCTCACAAGCAGTGCGGAGACGGCGGAGAGCACGAGCGTTGGTGGTAAGATCTATTTTAATTCCATTGTTAGCGTCAAATCTGACCGCAAACAGTGTGCGGGAGTTGCATACCTTTGCCGGTGCTCTTCTTGAATTGCTGAGCCATGTGGTTGACGAGACGGTTGTCGAAATCTTCACCACCAAGGTGAGTATCACCAGCTGTCGCCTTAACCTCGAAAATACCCTCCTCGATGGTCAGGAGAGACACATCGAAAGTACCACCACCAAGATCAAAGATGAGGACATTGCGTTCACCCTCTACCTTCTTGTCAAGGCCGTAAGCGATGGCAGCGGCAGTGGGCTCGTTGATGATACGGAGAACGTTCAGGCCGGCAATGAGACCAGCATCCTTAGTGGCCTGACGCTGGGAGTCGTTGAAGTAGGCGGGGACAGTAACGACGGCATTGTTGACGGTACCACCGAGGAAGGCCTCGGCTGTTTCACGCATCTTCGTCAGGACCATGGAGGAGACTTCCTCGGGGGTGAACTGCTTGTTCTCGCCCTTGAACTCAACCTCAATAATGGGCTTTCCACCCTTGTCGACGACCTTGAAGGGCCAGTGCTTCATATCAGCCTGAACCTCGGCATCGGCAAAACGACGACCGATCAGACGCTTAGCATCGAAGACAGTGTTGTGAGGGTTCATAGCGACCTGGTTCCTGGCGGCATCACCGATCAAACGCTCGGTGTCGGTGAAGGCCACGAAGGAGGGAGTGGTGCGGTTACCCTGGTCGTTGGCAATGATATCAATACGGTCATCCCGGAAGACACCCACGCAAGAGTAGGTGGTTCCAAGATCGATACCGACAGCAGGGGCCATGATGTCTGTGTATGTAAAAAGAGAGGGGTTCGTTGAAAGGCGGGGTTAAGGGAATTCGTAACGCAAGGAAAAGCGGGAGGAAGAAGAGACGAAAGGAGAAAGAAGAGTGTCTCTGAGAGTCTAGTTTCGTGAGAAGATAAGAGTAATTTGAAAATTTAAAGACGGGGCAAAGAATTGTGCGAGGTGCGAGGCTGATATACTGGTGGGCGGTGTGTTGCTACTCCAGCGAAGTTTCTAGCAAGCGACAGCTTCGATGGGCATCCATCGGGTTCGATGGGCTTCTACTACAAGCGGCGACTGTTGCGGCTTGAGTTCTGGGGCTTGTGGTTGGCCTAAATGTCTTCAATTTACTCCAGAGTGGCACTTTTGTAATATCTTCTTGGGTAGCATCTTCTTGAAAGCTCTCGCTCTTACTTGTGAGGCCTCCAAGGTTCAGGTAAATGGAGGGGTAGCCGGTCTATCATCATGACGCTTGGGACACGGATGGCAATAAAAATAACCCAATTTTTTTGGCTCACATTGGCGGCGGGGTGGCGATGACGTAAGGAAGCCTTGCCCTTCGCAATTGGGTTGCTCCTCTTCGTGTTCCACTTCGCTCCAAGAAACTTCAAGAGGATGATATAATCCATTTTGTCACCCCAGTAACCCTCGCTCTAGCCCACTTTATGCCTCAGGAAGTTCCCATAAAATCGGAGCAGGCTGCAATGGTCCATTCAATTCAACCAGCCATCGCTGCGCCGAGCGCCGTGAAGTCGAAATATTGAAGATTTTGGCGTTACAAAATCTCTCTATTACTGGTCCCATCAGATTACACACATACAGTAAATCACCTGTTGATACCCGGAAGGCAGCCTCGTGGCTGTACTCTTTTCTGTTCAACTATCAATTGACGGCTTACACATCCCGCGAGGCCTTTGCTTCCGTTCAGAATCCAAGAAACAGCGATGAGGCAACTGAGAAGCTGCCGCTTTTCAATACTATAAACTGTCAATTAGCTCGAGTATAGACTTATTGAGGGTAGCTCTGTTTATACCTACGCAGCAACTTAGAGACGCTCTATAGTATGAATGTCCACGAGAGCCCTGGGCGGTCTCAACAGGGCAAGCGCCGAGCGTTTCCAATCTGACTGGCCACCCCTCGCAGCCAATCAACACAGCAACCGCTGCCAGATCTTCGAGTGATTCTCCCTTGCAACAACAGCTCTGCTTAGACTCTCCTCCCTCGCTTTTCTCTACTTAAACTCTTCTCCATAATCCTAAGCTTCATCATCTCCTCTGCTTTCCGCGACTCCTTTCAAACTCCTCTACCCCAGCTTCCAACTCCAATTATCTTCAAAAATAGCCACACCGCCGTAATGGGTGACAACAATCAAGCCACTTTTCCAGGCAACGACCCTGCTGCTTATCCTCCCGATGCCGCTGCTCTGGACAAGGGCAAGGGAAAGGCGGTCGAAGACCCTATGGATGTGAGCATGGACGAGGACGAGGATGAGAGTGAAAGTGAGGCCGAGGAGCAGGTATGTTGTTCATTCGATCCCAATCCGAAAACACAACACTAACGTATAAAATTGAACATAGATGGCCGATGGTAAATCACACCCCAGTTCCGCCCTCATTCACCAAACAGAATCTCGGTGGAGTTTGCAAATTGACTGACGATACCTACAGACGATGATGATGAGGGAGACAGCCTCGAGCCCATCTCAACCGACAACATTATCAACGGCGGACGACGCACGCGCGGCAAGAACATTGATTTTCAGGAAGCTGCCGAGAGAATCAGGGAGGATGAGATGGATGAGGATGACGATGATGATGAGGACTTTGAGCCCGCTGACGACAACAAGATGCACTGATTCATTGAGGTATCTACGATACAAATGAACTAACACTTGGGACAGGCGCGGCACTCGGATGTTCAAAAGGCGCAGGGTTATTGGGGGGTTTTCTGATTAACGTTCAATTCATGGATCTAATACCGTGGCATATCTGCGATATTGCTTGACCAATGGAACATAATTGCATAGCATCCTAGGAAACAACAAACAAACTAGATCGGATCTCGAACACCCACCAATATCTAGAGTTCTAAACATTCGCCCGCCTCACGTGTGTAAAGTCTATCCGGCGCGGCGTAAACACCCATGTGGCAGCCACCGTGTTCTCGAACCAACAATAAACTCGCCGCAAACAGACCACAAATCACAAACTCCCAAGACAAGAATACTAGGCGAGATCATACTGCGACTTGGGCTTTCAAATTTTTGGCCCTTCATTATGCGCATTAAATAGGCGGATGGCACCAAAATCTGAGCAGTAATCCAACGCAGTCCAGCGACCTCCTTGATCTCCGCCGCATCACGTATACATACCTCCGCTATGGCTTCACGGTACGACGTTCACCCTCCCGTAACTTTGCTACTCTTTTGAGACATTCTAACTCCCTTTAGACTCCACCGCCGTGATCCTCGCGCCCCTTCCTCCCTCTTTGACTCCTACGGTGGCGATTCCAGGCCTGCAAGTAGATCCCCAGGCAATGTCGGTGGATATGGGTATGGCGGGTATCCAGGCGCCGGTCCCGACAGACACATGAATGGAAATGGGAGTGCAGGGGGTTATAGAAGCGCGACACCCAATGCAAAGTTTGTACACCCTAACCAAGCCAGGCGTACTAGATTGGGTTGGTTTGAATTAGCGAAGCTAACGCTTCATAAATGATCTAGGGGCCATTACTCTGACGCTGTTTTATCACATCTCGAATCACAAAATGACGAGGAGGTTGAGGGGATTTCGGCCAAGGTTAAAATGCTTAAGGATGTGAGTTGTAATGTGGCCCTGCGGTTACTCTTCATATCTTTAGATCGGTATTGACGTTTCTGCCCATAGATCACTCTGGCCATTGGCGATGAAATCCGCGACACGACACATATCTCAGAGCTGAATGACTCGTTCGAGAACACCCGAACCCGGATTCGGGGCAACATGAACCGCATGCTGCGGATGGCCGAGCGCACGGGCGTCGGGTGGAAGGTGTGGATTGGATTCTTCGCTATTGTGTTTTTGCTCTTCTTCTACGTCTGGATAAGCTGATACCTTTGTCTTTGGCATTTCTCCTTCTTTACCTTCTCTTTGACCGAGCTTCGGCGTCTCGGCTGTGCTTGCGTCTTGCCCTATTTGTGGCGGCCAGGTTCCGATACACATCCTATTTACATCTACCTAATCCCTTTCACGAGGTCACGCATTCTCAAGGCATACGTTTTCTGCCTGACTTTTGAACTGCATGGCTGCTTTGACTGTTCATCATATCTGCTTTGGGAGGTCCTACTTTGTTGTATATAACCCTGCTAGACAAAAGAGAATACGGCTCTATGTATCCTGTCTTTTAGGTACTTCGCCTTCTCGTAAAGCAACCCTAATAGCAGTTTCCCGGTAATTTAAGAGACCTTACCTCCGTCTCAGCTATTGTTTATGGTTCAAGCTGGAAAGTGGAAATGGTTCAACCTACCTGAGGCTAATGATAGGAAAGTGAAACTCCATCCAGGCTAAGCATTATCTCCATCCGTAGATACCAAAGACAAGTTGGCATGAAGAGAGTCAGGCCATAGTGACCCAGAGTCGGGTCATTAATGACTGAAAGCTCAGCCAACCGTGGAGGAAGGTCGATTTATCGTGACCGCAGAGTCCCTACTTAGTTGTAATCCATTTTAGCAATAAAACCTGTCGGCGGCATCATTCTGCGCACTTTCTAGAAGGTATTTTAAGGCAATGCACACTTCTCAGGTCCTTACTTTAGCCTTTTTATTATGTTACATGTGGTGCATGGATCTAAGTACTGTATATACGGCTCAATTCTATCTAATACGACCAATAACAGGTGTATGTTTATACACGACCTATGTCCCGATATTGAACAGCAATGCCGCCGCTAATCTAGAGAAACAAAACATAGAAATAGTAGAGGGGTATGCCTATATAACTGAACAAAATGAATGGAAAAGGAAAGGAGAGGTCATGAGAAAGAACTATATCTCCCAAGCGAGCCATCATCGACCAGCGACTGCACTCCGCTGTCTAGCCAGCCAACCCTTCTGGGCGTCAACCAGACCAGCAGAGCCATGGCGGTACCTGGAGATTGGGACATTGTTGGTGTTGTGTAGCTTGCCCTGGAGCTCGTACCACGATGAGCTCATGAGCGCAAGTTCGCGCGAAAGGGAGTCGATTTGTTTTTGGAGTTCGAGCTGCGGGGTTGGACTGGGTTAGCACAACAGGATGCAGAACAAATAAGAAGATGGTCAATATTTCGCTGCTGGGCGAAATTCGAAGCAAGACCATAGAGATTTGCTTGCTTACCTCGCGCTCTCTGCTGATAGCATCTTCATCGTCACTAGCTTTAGCTTCTTCAGCTTCTTCCTCGAGCTGACTTATTCGGTCTCGAAGCGACTTGATCTGTTCGTTCTGTTGGTGGATGTACTATTGAAACACAAGGTCAGCAATTTTTCTCCCCGGTCTTCCAATGTCCAGAGCAAGCGAGGAGTCGTCATCGAAGGTGACCCTGATGGCCACCTCTCCACGATTGAACCGGAGACCCGAGCCATGAGAACATAGTTTGAGGGAAGGAGTCGGGTCTCTAGAGTGCTGCGGTGTAGACAGACGCGATGTTCCCGAGAAAGTCCGTGAAGATGAGTTGCTGGGAGATGGTGATGATGACCTCAAGGAAAGGCCAGAGTCTCTTGCTCTCAGGGTCCGCTCCTCGTCCACATGGGTAGATATCCACTTCTGGAGAAGAACATTACTAACCTGTGCGCGTTGTGCCAGTCTTTCGTGATCCTTCTCTATCAATTCAGAAATCTGCTTGGTGAGGTCCTCCAGTGATTGCTGAAGGGCCTCTGAGCCCTCACCGGTATGTGACGTGATGAACTTCGCGAGGCGTTCTTTTGCCTCCTCAACTGGTTTCAGCATTTCTTGGATAAGCTTCGCCTTGTCTTCTTCCTGAATTTCCAGGGTGTGTTCATCCATCCCCTCGAACTCTCCCTTGACGCTTCCAGCCTGATGAGTGGCGTCAGGCTTCTCCTCTCCTCCCAAGGACAGTGTCGATTCCCCTAGACCAAGAGCTTCAAGGTCTTGCTGCAGATTCCCCGACAGGTTTGGTGTCATCGTTCCCGTAGTAGGAGTCGGACTGCGGTTGGAACCATCAAACTCATAGCTTGTATCTGTCTCCTCCGACTCACCGGTTGATCCTCTCAGCCGGTTCATGCCTTCTTCGAGACTGCGCACTCGGTTCTCCAGTTGAGCATTCTGGATTTCGAGGACCTGCCGCATATTTCTCGACTCATGAAGGTCCTGCTCGCTTTGTGACAGGGCCTTGCTGATGTTTTCGAGCCCTTTTTGCTGCTCAGCCATGAACCTGATTTTCAGATCGCCGTTCTTGACGTCCTCTTTGAGTTGCTCATTCTCTTTCTTGAGTGACTCATTCTCCTTAGCCACCCGTTGGAGGTCCTCGACCTTTGCGCGCCACTTGATTCCGGCTTCGGCCTGGTTGCGGAGCTTAATATGATCTTTCTTCATCGCATCATACTCGGATTTTAGATCCGTGTAGTTATCCTTTACAACACGAAGTGTCTGTACTTCCTTCTCTAGCTCGTTGTTTTTCTTCTCAACCAAGCCTAGTGCCTCCTCCAAGTCCGCAATCTTGACCTCCAACCTTGAGCGTTCTTGCTGGTGCAAACGCTGCGTGCCTGATTCATAATTACCTTTACCACTCCGAAGATTTTCAATGCGTTCCTTTAAAGTTTTCTCCTTCGTCTCGTGATCCTTGATCACATCTTCGGCTCTGGACAGTGCGTGGTCCTTCGTGGTGACTAGTTGGTTCAAATCCGCAACATCTCGCCTGAGGCGGTCGTTCTCTTCAATCAGTTTAAACAGATGCTCTTCGAACTTTAGCGGGCCATCATCCATCCATGGCTTCTTCGTTTCCGACTCTTCGATAATATTCTTCAGCTGGTTCGAGTACCGGTGGTCCAAATTCTCAATCGAGCTCTTCAATTTCCTGTTCAATTCTTCTCGAATTTCGTCACGGGCCGGGTCACCCTCGGGTGGCTGCACAGCCGCCGACTGGATAGCAACAAGAACCGCAATAAGAACAAGCTTGAGCAGCTTGTTGGTGTCCTTAGCGGAAGTGTTCGTCGCAACCTTTTCCAGGTCCGGCTTGTCGCCCAGCCCATTGGGAATTCCTGATGAGCGTTCCTCAAAATAGTTGGCTAAGAACTCATAGATCTTGTCCAGATTAGCTTTCTTGTGTTCCCAGCTGTCGTAGGTGTCCGTGTAAGGAATGTCGCCGAGCTTCTCAGCGTCAATGTGCTGTAGAATCTCCCATATTACTTTTCCGTCGGACACTTCTTCTGTGGTCGGAACGGTCTCCTCAACTAGTTCGCTGTTGCTGATCCATGCCAGCAGAGCTTTGGTTTCCGTGGCCGTTCGCTGGTACTCCATCTCGGCGACTCGGCGACGCGGGGAGCGGCGAGGAAGGAGGAAGGGGTAACGTAGTGGTCGATGTCAGAAATGCTGGGCGGAATAGCGATGTCTAAATGAATGAATAAGTATTCAGGTCCCTCAGCGACAGGGACCGGTCGGGGTTGGGTAAATACTAAGAGAGGTTCAAACTTTTGACGCGTGAGGGTTGTCGCGACTTCGAGATTAGGCTCTCGGCAGTAGTTCCATCCGCAGTAGGAGTTCGGAGTACTTGAGTTGAGGATCTCAGAGAACTCCAATATGCTGAACTAATCAACCAATAGCGAGAATTTAAACAAGGTTAAAATTTATTTACGGAATCGAAATCAGGGCTGACCCGGGGTTTTATATCTTGCGTTCATTGGAGTTACGAAGAGGACAAAGTCAATAGTTATAGCCATGATAATTGACAAAGGGCAATCCAACAGTTATCCAGTTTACACGAAACGCCTCAAAGAAAAATCGTCCTTGTCTGCGATATAAACAAGGCCAGAAGACAGTATTACTGTCCCAGTAGAACGTCCAAACTCCTGTCATTACTCATGTTAAGATATGCCCAGCATTCCCTGTCATTCACATGCTCGTAGAAAGCCGGCGGCGAGTTAAGGCGAGCTTTGCCCTTGCTATGTTTAAGAGATCGAAACTGGTTGATCCTGCTCGATCGTCGGTTTGTATAGGGCTGATTGCGTGGAAACTTGCTGGATAGCTGCTTCGGGGGCGTCGGCAGCAAATCCCCTAGGAGTGGTCAACATCAGATGTTCGGCGACTGACAAAGAATATAGAAGGGAGTCCGCATACTTTATCACCACTAGACAAAGTAGGTCAGCCGATAATAAATAAAGAAAAAATTGGCACGGTTCACTTACAGGAGTACTCATGAGTGATGATTCCGCCCTAGAAGAGGTTAGGAACCCATATACCGTACTCCAATGGGCATCCCGGGGTCCATCACGTACAGCCTTTCTGATGGAGTCTTTTGCCTCATTAATAACCGAGTCTGGCGTGTCCTTTGGGTAAGTAATGAGAACTGAGTTGGCCAGCGCGAGCGGCAGCATTGCCAGTGCAAGACCGACAGAGAGCAACTTCATGGCGATGTATTCCAAAATAACAGTAGTTATGGATAGGTATTTGGCTTCCCGCAGTCGACGCAGTATGTAGATAGAGCCGAGCAGCGGATGGTCGTTGTGGTTGAATGGTGGTGAGAAAGCTGGTCGCATGCATACAATCAGATGACGGCATCAAATCCCGCTGACTCAGCACAGATCACGCTCCGACTTCCTCTTCTTCGCTCCTCACCCTCGACCACCTCACCCTCGCTCCAAACTCCATTCTCGTTGCACTCCTTTTTCTCATTACCTCTTGGATTCGACTCACCCTTCCTTACTCAAACCCGTACCGGTCAGATCTCTCTCGATTGATACTAACCCCACCGCCTTCAACCACGTGTCGTAGTTTCCCCTCTCGTCCGAGCGGATAATATCCGAGTTCTCACCTGCATTCTGCCGCTGGGTCTCCTTGCTAGTTGCTGTCGTTGAAGGATCTTTCATCGCGGGATACTTATGCGGTAGCCTAACAATCCAGGAGTGGTGGATCATCGCGGGTTTTTCTTTCGTTTCTCATTTTTCGGAGATACTGGTGCGGAATTGGCGTCTACGTCCTCTAGTTGTTTTCTCAGGTTGGACCAAGATAGCTAGCAACCATTTTACAAGTTTGGACACCTATCTCCTTCTCCGAGCTCCCGGAAGACAGAGGGCGTGAGAATAGAACCATTACTTCCACTTAGTTCAAGGGGGAACCAAGAGTCTGCGAAGAAAAAAGAAGAGCAAGGAGAGAAAAAAAAGACAAGAAGAAAAAAGAAGGAAAGAAGTGACGGAGCCTCAAAAGAAAAAAAAACAAGAAAAAAATTGCTTGAGCCATAAGAACCAGTCATCCAGACTTGTCTTTCATCACGATTCCCTTTCACCCTTTCCTCGACCAGGCAGCTGTGTATTCTCCATCAACATCATGTCGTCTGGACTGGCCTCCGATGAAGTCGCCGAGGACTACAAGAACTCCTTGGAAGATCTAACTACAAATGACAGGTTCCAGATCAGCAACCTAACTGTCATTGCGAAGGAAAACACGGAACATGCAATGGCCATCTCCCGAGTCCTGGAGAATCATATTCGAATAGTAGGTGACAATCTCTTAGACCCCTTGTTTGTGTTTGTTCCACGTGGCGATGTTCTCGAGTTGTAGTCTGATGACCTGAACGGAGTTCTAATTTTGCGCTGTAGACACCACCGGCTCAGAAGCTGCCTGCATTGTATGTAGTCGACTCGATTGTGAAGAATGTTGGCACACCGTACACTCTGTTCCTTGGCAGGAACATGTATCAGACATTTATGAACGCCTACACCTTGGTTGACTCGCAAACACGCAGGAAGCTGGATGAGATGCTGAAGACATGGAAAGAGCCTGTACCAGGGTCTCTAGACACGAGACCTGTCTTTCCTCCTGATATCACCCGCAGCATCGAAAATGCCTTGATCAAGGCTAGGACTGCTGCTCTGCAGCAACAGCAGGCTCGAGGCCAACCGGATGTTTACAGTCGCGGCCGGGTTGGAACACCTCCTGGCTGGTCGAGCACACCCACGCCACCTCAGAACGCCTCTCGGTATCCTCCTACCGCGAACCAGCCTTTACCAAACCGAACCGGGTCTGCCAACGGTTACCCATCAGCGGTAAGTTCGTGTTATTGTCTTGCAAAGGGTTAAAATCTAATGTCAAAAGGGCGAGCAAATTCCCGTCCGCTCCACTCCTACACCCCAGCTACAACATGATGTTGACCTGTCAACATTGAATCGGGACGTTGAAGTTTTGATTGCTGCTGCTCGAAATGAATTCGCCAACAACCCGCTGGATCCGTCCGTACAGCAAAGATTAAAAGCTCTTCTAGACCTTCAGGGTATCATGCAACGCCAGCAACTCACACAAGAACAATTGAAGCTTGTCCGTGATCAGGTATCGGCTCTTGCCCCCAAGCCTGCCATCTTAGCCGCCCAACCCGCCTCATCTCACACCCCGGTCACGTCAACACCATCACTAGCTACTCCACCTGTCGCACAATCATTCTCTCAACCTCTACAGCAACTCCTCAATCCAGGAACACTAGCAGAACTTATCAAAGCTACGGCTGCGCGACAACAACCCACTCCGCCACCGCAAATTCCTCCTGTTCTCCCACAAATGCCTCTCACCAGCAGCACCCCGCAAGTGCCTTCATCGGCGCCTGAGAGCCCGCTTGTCGCAGCCCTCAGAGCAAAGGGCCTCCTACCCGCCGCTTCAACGCCCCCGGGCGGTGGCGCCAACATGGCTTCCCCATTTCCATTCATAGTGCCCGGTCAGGTACGATACACACCTCCAGTACCCATGCCACAAACGGCAAGTACTGGAGAAGTACAAGTAAATGTCCAAATGAACACGGCGTCCATAAAAATGTAAGTCGTACCTAGTAGAGTCTGCATATGGTTTCTAATATATTTCGTAGACCTCGTAACATGTTGATTGCCAGCCTATACGATGCACGACCGAATAGATGTGGAACATGTGGCCGTCGGTTCCACGCGACGGAGGAAGGAAAGGAGAAAAAAGCCCGTCACCTTGACTGGCACTTTCGCACAAACCAACGGATGGCCGACGCTGCCAGGCGTGCGCAGAATCGCAGCTGGTACGTTGACGAACGAGTAAGTGATCCCCCTGTCTATCTCCACGCGGCCTTGGCTGATTTTTGTGCAGGATTGGATCAAATCAAGAGAAGTTGGGGACGATCAGGTTACCACAGAGACCGAGACTACGAATGACAGCGCTGGTGCCGACGGCGGTTCGTCAAAGAAAGGCCCAGCTAAGCAATGGATCCGAGCACCCAACGATGCCACATTGCGCAACACACCATGTCCCATATGTCAAGAAAAGTTCGAATCCACATGGTCAGAAGACGTCCAAGACTGGATCTGGCAAGACGCAGTCAAAGTCGGCGCTCGGGTATATCATGCTAGCTGCTACGCGGAAGTTACCAAGGATGGGTCATCACAAGCACGTCGAGAGACACCATCAGGACGAACCGGCACCCCCGATTCGGTGCTGGGTAAGCGCAAGGCTGAAGGAAGCGACTCTCCTAGCCAGAATGTACGGATCAAGACAGAGCCCGCGTGAGCATTCACAGCACGAAGCTTTGATATACGGACCGCTTCTCGATTTATTCAACATTGTTCCCAGAGTCTTATAATTTCACGGACTAGGAAGCGTGCATTTAGCCGGCGGCTGTTTCGCATTGGGTAGGAATTCATTTGACGGTGTACAGTGTGTTGCCAATTTTATAGCATCCGATTTGTATATAGATATATCCCTGAACAGACGAATCATATTACCTTCTAGAACTAAATGGCTCCACAAAACACAATCCACAAGGTGGCTCTGATGTTACACTCCAGTATCAGTTTGTATGACGTCGGAAAATGGAAAGCGACCCGCACGGCGCAACTCCGTGGTAGGAATGGAATCGCTTAGCCTCCTACATTATAAATGCTACCATTGTCTCCTATTTAAAGCCTACCCCAATCGGCTACATCTGTAGTCACTTCTTACTTTCCTCTCTTTCATTTTGTAGACATCATTCTAGCTGCTGAAGTAGCATCAGGAACATGGCTCCATACAACGTGAAGTGGGGTATCCTTGGTATGACCCCTCCTCTCTACACACTCCCAAACGACATGATCATTAACAGATGAATTGAATCATACAGCCACCGGCTGGATCGCTGATGGTAAGTCCTTTCAAGCCCCCAATTACATTCTATCGAAGACGGCTAAGTCAAACAGTCTTCGTCCGTGACCTCCTCCGCGACCCCGCAGCCCGCAACGCCTCGGACGTCTCGCACACCGTTGTCGCAGTCTCATCCTCTTCCTCAGCGTCGCGCGCCGAGAAATTCATCTCAGAAACAGGCATTCCATCCCCCTGTGCCGCCTACGGCTCTTATGAAGACCTCGTAGCAGACCCCAACGTCGACGTCGTCTACGTCGCAACCCCACACTCGCACCACTTCCAGAATGTCATGCTCGCACTGGAAGCTGGGAAAAATGTCCTCTGCGAGAAGGCGCTCACGGTGAATGCGGCACAGACACGCATCCTTGTTGAGACGGCGCGGAAGAAGAATCTGTTCCTCATGGAGGCCGTCTGGACGCGGTACTTCCCGCTTAGCATCGAGGTCCGCGAGCTGATCAAGGCTGGGAGAATTGGAGAAGTGCTTCGAGTTACTGCGGATAATAGCTTTGGAGATAAGCCGGAGGAGAAGTTTGGGACGGAACACCGCATGGTTAATAAGGATTTGGCGGGCGGCGCATTGCTGGATTGTATGTTCCCGCAACGTTCCCGATCTGCTGTTGGTATGCTATGCTTTAGAATGCTAACCTATCCTCCGCAGTGGGTATCTATTCCCTAACCTGGGTCTTCCAAACCCTCTACCACACCCTTCCGAAGGAGCAGAGGAAAGCCCCGTCCCGGGTCTCCGCGCACATCACGCCCTACCACCTGACTGGGGCTGACGAAGCAACTACCATTCTACTAACATTCCCCACAAGCACGCCTTCAAATCCTGAGCACCCAGGTGAATCCCAGGCTGTGGCATCTACCCATCTCCGTGTCTGGACGGACCCAGATCAGCAGAACTCTGCCCGCCCTGCAATCCGTATTCAGGGTACCAAGGGCGAGATCCAGGTTGACGGGCCAGCGTTCCGGCCGGAGGTTTACCGGCTCATTCCAGCAAAGGGAGAAGGGGAGACCCAGGAGAAGAAGTTCACTTTCCCGACTGACGGAAAGGGAATGTATTGGGAGGCTGATGAGGTGGCAAGATGCTTGCGTGATGGGAAGCTGGAGAGTGAGACGCTTACTTGGGAGGAGAGTATTGTCATCATGGACGTGATGGACGAGGCAAGGCGGCAGAATGGGTTGACTTATCCGGAGAAGATTGAGTCGACTGTGTATCCTACTCAGCTGTGATATCCTCCAGCATGTCCTACGACGACGAGACGGTTCAGCTCGTGCTCAAAATCGTGCCGTTGCAAGGCCGTAAATCTACAGCACTATACACGGGTCTAAGCCTAGTAGAATTCATGTTGCAATCACCTTACGTTCGCAAAGCAAGCATGTAGGCCGAAGAAGATTCATGATCCCAAACAGCGGTACGTGATTGACACCAGCGTCGAAAATTGTATTATACACTTCGATAAAATGATGTCTAAATTATATCACATTCAGGTTATCTACCTTTTCTTTGACTTGTCCTTGGACTCCTGGTCCTCCTTCTGCTCAGTCGCTGCCCCATTGGCCTTCTTTGCCCCATCCTTCTCACCCTTGGCAGCGTTGGCCTCCTGTTCTCTCTTTTGGTCATTTTCCTCCTGCTGTTGCCGATTTTGAATTTTGTTCTCGATAAGGTCGTGGAAGGCGGTGACAGCACGGACCAAACTGCTCAGGTAAATAGCCATTAACTGATCGTTCGTCTTAATGCTCATTGCGCGAGCCAGCTCCGTATTATCTGTTGGTTGTTCGGGCTCGCTACCGGCATGTGGGCTAGCAGCCGGCGTGGAAAGGTTAGGAAGGAGGTTAAACACATCCTGGAGGTTGCCGAGGATGGCGTGGTTTACTGGTAGCTCGTGGTCAAGAACCTTTTGGAGGTACTGCCCGATATCACGTAGGCGAAGGTGTAGACCTTGGAGAGACTGCAGTTGCGATGTGATGCGAGTCGAAAGTGTTCCCACGGCGACGTCCCTGATGTCTCGGAGAAGGTGCTCGACACCAATTTCTTCCGCCTCCTCTGCTTCAATTGTGGATGGGGTATGCACGAACGTTCGGGATGTGGTGGTGCCGTCCTACCAAGCGAAACATAAGCCGGTGCTTCACCATTTAGATGCGGAGCACTTACATCTTTGATCTCATCAACGGCAAAGTAAGCATCAGTGGGCACACCAACTTCCTTTGGCTGTACATCAACAATCACTAGTAAGGGGTTCGGTGTGTATCGCTTGAACAGTTCGTTGATCTCGAGATCGGAAGCTCGCAGTTTCGGGCCGGAATGGTACCATCCGATCAACTTCTCTCTGGCGTTAATCTTCTTGAACATGTCTCGCATCGACTCGACAAAGTTGTGATCTAAGAACCACACCGACGGATCCTTTTCATCTTCCTCAAAAGGGACTGGGATATGTTAGCTATAGGTACAAAGATAGGGCGAGATCGGGCGGCTGCGCACCGGCGAAACTGTTCGATACCCTGACATTTTGTCCAATGTGTTCACCTAGCAGTACACCGACAACACGCTTCCGGGTTCCCTTGGCCGAGCGTCCGTAGTGATCTGCGACAGAGAGGAGTACTAATGGGGCGACCGTGACAGTCCGCGTGACGAGGGAAAGGGTGTCCGCCGTTGTGGCAGGCATGGCGTATGATGAAAGACAAGGAGGGTCGGATGTAATTTAAAGCCCCAGAATATAAGTAACAGAGAGACGGGATACAGGAGGTGAGAGGGAAGAGCTTCGGAGAGGTGAGTGGATGGCAGGCGGATGGAGGATGACGATGAGAGGTGGAAGCTCAGGCTGTTGGTGTTCAGAGCTGGTGCTTGAGCCACAAATGGCTAGTAAGCTATCTTGGTGCCTTGTTGCCTCAGGCCATAAGGCACCTATAGCTGGCATTGCTCGAGTTTCTGAATTGTTTGTATTTATGCTCAATTGGCCAATTATTTACTGTGTGTCTAATTATATGGAAGTATTATAAATTATGAAAAAGGTCACAAAGTCGGCTGCCATCGGTCATGGACAAAAACCCGGAAACAAGCCTCGGAGCAGCGGGTGCGTCCTCCGCTGCCGGTGCTCGTACTTTTCACCCCCAACATGGTTCCCGTTCTTCCTTCCATTTCCCCGTCCTTGCGCCTCAACCTCGTTTTCACTCTCCTCTCTTCCACCCTTTTCTCCCGGCCATTTCCGTAGAAGCTCTTTCGCTAGAGTCTTTGCTCCTTCCACGCCTCCCTTCGTCCCTTCGCAATGGCTCCCATCACAGACGACACGGTCGCCGGGCTCAAGTCCACCATCGGAAAGCTTGAAGC
Organism: Aspergillus baeticus; assembly: GCA_027569055.1. Classification (NCBI taxonomy): domain Eukaryota; kingdom Fungi; phylum Ascomycota; class Eurotiomycetes; order Eurotiales; family Aspergillaceae; genus Aspergillus; species Aspergillus baeticus. Next base: position 533,486 of record JAPDEI010000025.1, read on the forward strand.
TCGCATTGGCGACCTAGAAAGCCGCCTTCTTGGAAATGAGCCGAAGCCCAAGTCCGTATCGGAGCAGATGCGCCTGATTCTCATGGGACCTCCTGGTGCTGGTGCGTGCACAAAGCATACGAGTGACGTTGTTCGACAAGGAGCTGACATAACCTAGGCAAGGGTACCCAGGCGCCTAAGATCAAGGAGAAGTACTGCGTATGCCACTTGGTAAGTTCTCACTGATTCTGAATTCCGGATGAGAAAATGCGCGGCTAACCATTCCCTCAATAGGCCACCGGAGACATGCTGCGGTCCCAAGTCGCGAAGAAGACTGAGCTCGGAAGGGAGGCCAAGAAGATCATGGACCAGGGTGGTCTGGTCAGTGACGAGATCATGGTTAACATGATCAAGAGCGAATTGGAGAATAATGCCGAGTGCAAAAACGGGTGCGTATTTAGCCATGAGACTCGGATAAGTCAAGGCTGATGTGCGTTAGTTTCATATTGGACGGTTTCCCTCGCACTGTCGCCCAGGCCGAGCGTCTCGATGAGATGCTTGAAGCCAGCAAACAGAAGCTTCAACACGCCGTTGAGCTCCAGATTGACGATGCTCTCCTTGTTGCGCGTATCACCGGCCGTCTTGTTCACCCTGCTTCCGGCCGCTCATACCACAAGATCTTCAACCCTCCCAAGGAGGAGATGAGGGACGACATCACCGGCGAGCCTCTGATCCAGCGCTCTGACGACAACGCCGATACACTGAAGAAGCGCTTGGGCACATACCACGCTCAAACCGCCCCCGTTTGCGACTATTACAAGAAAACCGGTATCTGGCGCGGCATTGACGCCAGCCAGGAGCCTGGCCAAGTCTGGAAGAGCCTCTTGGGAGTCTTCAAGAACAACTAGATCACTTCCTTTGTTTATTAAACGCAGTCATGTTTAAAAGCTGTGCGCGTGTGGTTTGCCGGGTTCTTGATATAGTGACAGAAGCGGTTATCTAAGAGAATCGTAGTTGGCTTCCTTCTGTCTTTATGAAGACCAGATTTGTTAGGAATAGAGCCTGTTCCCGGGGTGTCGGTTGATATACAGACAACCTCCTCGTGGAGCCACTTGATTTGTACAATAGTTCAAGCGCGTGTTTGGGAAATAAAGCTTGACCCGCCTTTGATTTGGTTCAACCCTAAATCATGTAGTAATCGTTTCTGTCCTCCCTCGCCGTGGTCTGATTCCCTGTCTCGTTTAGGATCTCGCTCATCGCGCGATATTATCTAGGTTGCCTCTTCAAAAGTCAGGTGGCTTCGAGCAGTTGGCTGCGGAGAAGGATATTCCCATCAGTCAATGTTCCAGTGACGGCCCCAATGACGGTTTGATGACGGTTAGACGATAATACTAACGAAGAACTAGTGGCAATTCCGGCGGGTGTGTCCCATAACTGCTCGAAGGGTGTTTATCAAGGAATGCGGCTCGCGTTCGAGGCCAAATATCGTTATACTATGTATGCCCTATGGATCCGCTACGTACAATTCGAAGTAGGCCTGACAAGGCACATCATCTGGTGAGATATCTGGAGGCGTGCTCGATTTCTCTCCCAGATAAGATCCGAACTATCCAAGCCAGCAGTCTGTTCCTTGTACTGCTACACCAGTGTATACGTAAAACAAGGAAAAGCGCCTAATCTAAAGACCTTCCCCGCAGAATCATGTTTTCTCCTCCTGCACCCCCTGCCCTTCTTAAGTGGAGATGCCTATCACCCTACTTGTGTTATGGAGTAAATAAACGCATCTACTCCGTATGTAAAGATTATTTAAAGCAGGCTCACTTAAAGACTCACTCAGAGGCTCACTCGGAGGCTCACTCGGAGGCTCACTCAAAGGCTCACTCAAAGGCTCACTCAAAGGCTCACTCAAAGGCTCACTCAAAGGCTCACTCAAAGGCTCACTCAAAGGCTCACTCAAAGGCTCACTCAAAGGCTCACTCAAAGGCTCA